>JAPXFY010000025.1:60449787-60454787 GCA_030674185.1 Monoplex corrugatus
GTCCACCCAGCCCCCTCAACCCCCTCTTCCCCCCAAAACCCCCCATCCCCCACCCCCCACCCCCGCAGCTTTCTTCTGATTTCACATCTTTCTCCTTCATCTAGTGTGGCTATGATTCTGTGGCCTGGACACACACCGGGCAGTGTTGGTTTTTGCCCACACACACTCTTCTTAATTTTCACCCTCGTCAGACTACATTACTCACAGCAAACAAGGACGATGAAGCACCAGTACTTATCCCACTTATCCCACAGACCTGGCTGGCAGCTCGTCTGCAGCCGTTGCTGGGGAAGTGGCAGAAAAGGGAGTGGCTCAGGATTCCAGTGGGACAAGTTTGCAAAGTCCAATATTGAAGTTTTTAACCCTTTGACTTCCCGCACGCTGTCCACCAGGAGCGAAAGTAAAAAAAAAAATTCAAAATTTTTTTTGCTTTGTGATCATGACTGATAAATAGAAGAAACTGGCAGCTAAGGCGAGAAAGTGAAAGGGTTAATGTTTTTGTTGTTGTTTGCTTTGCTATCATGGCTGATAATGCTGGAAGCTGATGGACAGGGTGAGGAAGTCAAAGGGTTAACATACGAAGCTGGTGGACAGGGCGAGGAAGTCAAAGGGTTAACACAGGAAGCTGGTGGACAGGGCGAGGAAGTCAAAGGGTTAACACAGGAAGCTGGTGGACAGGGTGAAGGAATCAAAAGGGTTAAGTTTTTGCTTTGCTAGCATGGTTGACGATGCAGAAAGTTGGTGGACAGGGTGCGTGAGTCAAAGGGTTAATTTTTTGCTTTGCTAACATGGCTGACGATGCAGAATGCTGGTGGACAGGGTAAAGAAGTCAAAGGGTTAACACAGGAAGGTGGTGGACAGGGTGAGGAAGTCAAAGGGTTAACACAGAAAGCTGGTGGACAGAGTGAGGAAGTCAAAGGGTTAACACAGGAAGCTGGTGGACAGGGTGAGGAAGTCAAAGGGTTAACACAGGAAGGTGGTGGACAGGGTGAGGAAGTCAAAGGGTTAACACAGAAAGCTGGTGGACAGGGTGAGGGAGCCAAAGGGTTAACACAGAAAGCTGGTGGACAGGGTGCGGGAATCAAAGGGTTACGTTTTTGCTTTGCTAGCATGGTTGACGATGCAGAAAGCTGGTGGACAGGGTGCGGGAGTCAAAGGGTTAATTTTTTGCTTTGCTAGCATGGCTGACGATGCAGAATGCTGGTGGACAGGGTAAGGAAGTCAAAGGGTTAACACAGAAAGCTGGTGGACAGGGTGAGGAAATAAAGGGTTAACACAGAAAGCTGGTGGACAGGATGAGGAAGTCAAAGGGTTAACACAGGAAGGTGGTGGACAGGGTGAGGAAGTCAAAGGTTAACACAGAAAGTTGGTGGACAGGGTGAGGAAGTCAAAGGGTTAACACAGAAAGCTGGTGGACAGGGTGAGGAAGTCAAAGGGTTAACACAGGAAGGTGGTGGACAGGGTGAGGAAGTCAAAGGGTTAACACAGGAAGCTGATGGACAGGGTGAGGGAGCCAAAGGGTTAACACAGAAAGCTGGTGGACAGGGTGAGGGAGCCAAAGGGTTAATGCCGGCGATATGGGGGAAGGGGGTTTCATCATTTTTCGGATCTGTCTTGAGTGCGTCCGTCTTTTTCTAGCGGGAAAAGTTTTTCGGTCTGTAATACCTAGACCCTAGGTAAATAGTTCTGTTTTTTCATCGCCTTGACTGGTCTGGGGATGGGGGGTGGGGGTGGGGGGGTAGGGTGAGGGTGAGGCTGCAAGAGACAAAATGTCAAACCATATTAAAATGATTCCTCTTTTGACGCCATTTTGTGTGAACCAAACCAAATCAAACCAAACCAAAGCAGACCAAACCAAACCAAGCCAAACCAAACCAAGCCAAACCAAACCAAACCAAACCAAACCAAGCCAAACCAAGCCAAACCAAACCAAACCAAACCAAACCAAGCCAAACCAAGCCAAACCAAACCAAGCCAAACCAAGCCAAACCAAACCAAACCAAAACAAACCAAACCAAAACAAACCAAGCCAAACCAAGCTAAACCAAACCAAGACAAGCCAAACCAAACCAAACCAAACCAAACCAAACCAAACCAAACCAAACCAAACCAAACCAAAACAAACCAAGCCAAACCAAGCTAAACCAAACCAAGACAAGCCAAACCAAACCAAACCAAACCAAACCAAACCAAACCAACCCAAATCAAACCAAACCAAACCAAACCAAACCAAACCGAACCAAACCAAACCAGACCAAACCAAACCAAACCAAACCAAACCAAACCAAAGCAGAAGAGTTTCAGTTTCGGTTTCTCAAGATGACGTCTCCGTGCTCGGAACGAATTCCATATGCACTAACGTCATAGGTGCCACGTGTACAAGCCTTAAGCCTGCACATAAACCCATGAGCTGGCCAGGTCCTGAGGCCCTACCTAGACTATGTTTTACCTAGTGTATATTTTATACTGGTACTTTATCAGCCTACCACTGGAATAATCTTGGTTACCTGTAAATGACATGTGTATGTGTGCATCTTATCTTCAAAAAAGGAACATATGTATGAAGTAATTAAATAAATCATTAAAGGTCTGAATCACAACACAACTAGCTATTCTGTATAAACTCGTCTCACATGACAGACCCCCTCCCCCCCCCCCCCCCATAGTCAAAGCCCAAATGCTCAGCTGTCTGTCAACTAGGTGAAGCCAATATTTTCTTAATCACGGATAGGTAAGTTAAGTAAGTAAGTAAGTAAGTAGGTAAGTAAGTAGGTAAGTAAGTAGGTAAGTAAGTAAGTAAGCAGGTAAGTAAGTAGGTAAGTAAGTAGGTAAGTAAGTAAGTAAGCAGGTAAGTAAGTAGGTAAGTAAATAAGTGGGTAAGCAAGCAAGTAAGTAAGCAGGCAAGTAAGCAAGCAAGCAATTAAGTGAGTGAGTATATGAATAGACGTGAGTAAGTAGGTGAATAAATGAATACAAAATAAAGGAGTATGTAGATAAATAAACATGTAAGAGATGACAAGTAACCAATAACAGCAAATACATGCATATATCCACATGCCCACACACACAAATATACACATACGTTCATACATACACACCCATATCGACACAGCATGATGGCCGACAACAACAGCTAACACTACAACAGCTACAACACAGCTACAACAACAGCTACAACAACAGCTACAACAACAGCTTACAACAACAGCTACAACAACAGCTACAACAACAGCTACAACAACAGCTACAACAACAGCTACAACAACAGCTACAACACCAGCTACAACAACAGCTACAACAACAGCTACAACAACAGCACAACACCAGCACAAAGAGACACCACATAGCAACAGACAACATTATATGACATATCATGATAACAATATCAATCAACAAACAACCCACAAACACACACACAGACGGTTTGGCAAACTTGCTTGTTCTTCAGTTGTCCGTTTCTTTTCTTCACTTTTCCTTCATCTCTGTTCCAGGAAAAGCCCAAATACTTTCCATTCCACGTTGTAAGAGTCTGTGCTGTGTTACTCTTGAAATGATACCAATGTTGTTCTGATTAGTGATAACTCTTGTTTTTCCTTTCATGGTGGATTTCTGGCCACTTCCTCTATCTATTCCTTTTTGGGTCAGACGTTCGATGGTACGATGACTCACATTTTGTTCACGAAGACATGATTTGAAGCGTCTTAACTTCGTGAACAAAATGTGACTCATCATACCATCGAACATCTTACCCAAAAAGGAAATAGATAGAGGAAGTGGTCGGAAATCCAGCAACAAACAGCAACAACAACAACAACAACACAAAAAACCCATAACATACTTCCCCATTCCTTCCAGTCATTACTCGGTATTTTACCCTGTTGAGAGTTGGGGAAGTTAAAGCAGACAAGGAGTAAATAGAACATGGCCACCACATGACCTGAGTGTTGTTAGGTGTCCACCACCTGTGTTGTCAGTAATTGTACGATTATGGGCCATCCTGATCTTCCATACAACTGACAGCTTCACCATCTACTGTTGGATTTCAGTCTTAAAATAGATACTTCTTCTTGCTCTGTAATGACAAGAGAGGATTTGAAACTATGCATGCTATACACAGAGTGCACCTCGCGCGTGCACATGCACACACGCACACGCACACACACGCACGCGCGCGCGCACACATACATACACACACATACATACACGCACACACACATACACACACACACACACGCGCGCGCGCGCACACTTACATACACATACACACACATACATATACACACAAATACACACGCGCGCGCGCGCGCACACACACACACACACACACATACACACACACACACACACACACACACACACACACACATACACATTCGATATCTCATCTGTCTATCAGTCTGTCTGTCTGTCTGTCTCCGTCTCTCTCTCTCTGTCTGTCTGTCTTTCTCTCTCTCTCTCTCTCTCTCTCTCTCTCTCATTCTTCTATATATATAATATATATATATATATATATATAAATTGTCCACAGGAAAAATACATGCACATCAACTGGTTGCTTGAAATCGAAAGATGGCACGCTTATCATGGAAAAAGACAAAATATTAGACAGATGGGGAGAGTACATTAAAGACTTTTTGAAGATGACAGAAACGAAGAACACATTATAAAAAAGAACTTTGAAGGACACCCATAATGAAATATGAAGTTAGAGCAGCACAGAAAAAGATGAAACCAGGAAAAGCCCCAGGACCAGACAACATTACTACAGAGATGATTGAAGCCCTGAGGAATTTGGTATTGAAAAAAACAACAGTCCTCCTAAATGAAATTTACGACACTGGAAAAATCCCCAAAGATATGTCAAAATCAATTTTCATTGCACTTCCAAAGAAGACAGGGGCTATAGAATGCAAACTCCATCGCTCAGTTTGATAAGTCATGTAACAAAAATCCTATTAAGAATAATCATGAGGACAAGGAATAGAATCAAAAGAGAAATA
>JAPXFY010000025.1:60469787-60474787 GCA_030674185.1 Monoplex corrugatus
AAAAGTACACATATCAATGCATTCGCACACATAATCTACGGACATGCCCCTGGCGTTGACCACTCCGTCCAGTTTATCGCACAGGGGATTTAGAAAACATACTTGAATAGAAACTTGAACATAACTAAGGACACCAAAACAAAACAACAAAAATCACCTAAAATTGCTTCTGCATATTTCATTTCCCTAGAGCCAAAACGTCACTTAATGATACATGTACCCAATTATCAATCTAAGAGCAATATAGGAAGAAATGACAGAAAACAAAGGAACAAGGCAGAAACAAAGACAGTGACAGGAAAGAGGAACATTTCTGGCACATAATTTCCAGAAGGTGAGGATACTATTTATGCTGAAAGAGCCCCTGGCATCCCCACGGGGGTGGGTGGTGGGTGGGTATGAAATGTTATTACAAGATCAGTGTGGAAAATATCAATGGGTGTCACAAATAAAGAAAATGCGAAGAGCAAGTGGATTTGGTATGGCCTAGTTGAATATGGACACTGATTTTAAAAGGCATTTTTATTGATGAATGTAAAGATTGTCTCATTGTTAACCATACAGACAACTGGCAATCATATATGGAAAGTAATGCAAGATGTGTTTCAACCAGAAAAAATGTCTTGCGAGCAAACTAACATTTGAAGGATGCTCTTGCAAAGTTTAGGTACAGGGTTTGGGGATTAAAAAGTAATACTCTGAGAAATTACCCAAATGTCATCAGCAAGACAGGCATGAGACCAGACATCGCTCTCCACTCTGACTCCTCGAAACAAGTGATTCTGATAGAACTCACTGTGCCATACGAAAGCAGAATGGAAGAAGCACATATCTACAAGACCGAAAAATACGCCGGTCTTGCCAGCACCCTGAAGAAAGCAGGTCTGCGGGTCAAAATCTTCGCCATAGAGGTCGGGGCAAGAGGGTTTGTGGGCACCTCCGCTTATGATCTCATGAAACAACTCGCCATTTCTGGGAAGAAGAGGACTAGAGCCCTTAAAGCGATGGCAGAGGCAGCAGAAAGGAGCTCAAGCTGGATCTGGGCAAGGAGGAACGAAAAAAGTGAACTTCATAAGGATTAAATTCCCTACAGATGATGTGTGCCCCGTTAGCACATTGGTAAAACCGCGTACCGCAGTTCTGAAGCGCAGAATCGCCCAGGTTCGATCCCCGGCGTGGGAAAAAAAAAAAAAAAAAAAAAAAAAATAGACAACAGCAGAAGGGCATCCAGGAGTCATGACCTGGATGTGGCCCGGCCCCCGAGAGTGTAAGGAATTCAGGGCCGAAACACTTGTCTAAAGGGGGTTACTTCTCTGAAGACCTTCTGTTGTCTAGCTCTCCCTAGAGTTTCTTTCTACCTTGTGGAATTTTTCGACACAAAAACATTGAACATGGAACCTGCCTCTTTTGTAAAGATCGCAGGGAAGATAAAGTTCTTTTCTTGGGTGTACTGCTTACGGTAATATCACATGAAGTATCACATGATTTTACAATATTCTCACCAAGCTTATTGAGAGCGGTTGACTGAACTATTTTTCTTCTCCTGGCGAAATGTATTTTTGAAGCTTTGAAATATATGTGCATTTATGTGCATTGTTCTAATCGAAGCTTCTTCAAAGATGTTGTGACCTTCAAAAGTCATCATCATCATCATCATCATCATCATCATCATCATCATCATCATCATCATGTGCCCTGCTGCATGGCGTTGGCGATCATGGCCCTCCATACGAATCTATCCCCTGTCGCTGCATAATACATCTCCCACCCTCTCTGTTCTCAGCCACCCTGCAAATCCGTCCAATATTTTCTCCCTGGGTCTACTTTCAGAAATAAGCAGTCCGACTTTTCTGGTATTATTTTTCATATAAGAATTGAGATTGTTAACATGGCTTCACCATTTTTTTTATATCCAAAAAGACGTTTTACAATACAGTACGAATTTACAAGTAATGTCACGGAAAGTTTAGTAAAGGTGAATGTCTGCAAAACAAGCATTTTTCAAGTGTGCTATTGATTAATGTGCATTCGTTGGCGTTCAAGTACTCGGTACATATATCCCAGTACGCTAAAATGGAAACATAAACCTGTCATTAAGCGAAACAAAAAAACAGCATAATAAAGACAGAAGTACAAAAACGGTGCCATTTAATCGACTTGACTTTCATGGCATATTGACTATAAATGTACTGCCATAATAAACCTGGAATAATGACATTTGTTTTCTTCTCTTTTTTGAGAAAGAGAGAGAGGAATGGAGAGACATTGCGAAAAGCTGAATGTTTGTAACGCAAGCCATTTTTCAACCTCGCTGTATTGACTTACTTTTATTCAGTGGTATTTACTATGCAGTGCAAATAGGCCAACCCATTGCACTGAAATAAAACAAACGGCTACAGTTGTTGTCAGAGCAGAATATTCAATAAGCGCAGAAATCTAAATTCAGTGCTATTTAATCAGTTTGACTTTCAATTTAGAGTACAGCGTACTTGTGTTATTAGGATGAAACCATCATAAGGATGACATCTTTGTGTGTGTGTGTGTGTGTGTGTGTGTGTGCGTGCGTGTGTGTGTGGTGCGGTTTGTGTGTTGTGTGTTGAGTGTGTGTGGTGTGTGTGTGTGTGTTGTGTGTGTGTGTGTGTGTGGTGTGTGTGTGTGTGTGTGTGTGTTGTGGTTGTGTGTGGTGTGTGTGTGTGTGTGTGTTGGGTGTGTGTGTGTGTGTGTGTGGGGTGTGGTTGTTGTGTGTGTGTGTGTGTGTTGTTGTGTGGTGTGTGTGTGTGTGTTTGTGTGGTGTGTGTGTGTTGTGTGTGTGTGTGGTGTGTGTGTGTGTGTATGTGTGTGGTGTGTGTTGTGTGTGTGTGTGGTGGTTGTTGTGTGTGTTGTGGTGTGTGTGTGTGTGTGTGTGTGTGTTGTGTGTGTGTGTTGTGTGTGTGTGTTTGTTGTGGTTGTGTGTGTGTGTGTGTGTGTGTGTGTGTTGTGTGTGTTGTGTGTTTGTGTGTGTGTGTGTGTGTGTTGTGTTGTGTTTGTGTGTGTGTGTGTGTGTGTGTGTGTGTGTTGTGTGTGTGTGTGTGTGTGTGTGTGTGTGTGTGTGTGTTTGTGTGTGTGTGTGTGTGTGTGTGTTGTGTTGTGTGTGTGTTGTGTGTGTGTGTGTGTGTGTGTGTTGTGTGTGTGTGTGTGTTGTGTGTGTGTGTGTGTGTTGTTTGTGTGTGTGCGTGTGTGTTTGTGTGTGTGTGGTTGTGTGTGTGTGTGTGTGTTTGTGTGTGTGTGTGTGTGTTTGTGTGTGTGTGTTGTGTGTGTGTGTGTGTTGTGTGTGTTTTGTGTGTGCGTGTTGGTGTGTTGTGTGTGTGAGTGTGTGTGTGTATGTGTGTGTGTGTGTTGTGCGTGTGTGTGTTGTGTGTGTGTTGTTGTGTGTGTGTGTGTGTGTGTTTGTGTGTGTGTGTGTGTGTGTTTGTGTGTATGTGTGTGTGTATATGTGTGTGTGTGTGTGTGTGAGAGAGAGAGAGAGAAGGGGGTGGTAACGGTAGAGACAGCGACAAAGAGTGGAGAGAGAAAAAGAAGAAAAGAGTGATGGAGGGAGGGAGGGAGAGAGACAGAGAGAGAGACAGAGAGAGAGACAGACAGAGAGATAGACACAGAAAGAGAGACAGACACAGAGAGAGACAGAGAGAGAGAGACAGACACAGAAAGAGAGACAGACAGAGAGAGAGACAGAGAGAGAGAGACAGACAGAGAGATAGACACAGAAAGAGAGACAGCGAGACAGACACAGAAAGAGAGACAGACAGAGAGAGACAGACAGACAAACAGAGAAACAGAGACTGAGAGAGAAAAAGAGATAGGGAGAGAGAGAGACAGAGAGAGAGGCAGACAGACAAACAGACACAGAGAGACAGGCACAGAAAGAAAGACAGGGAGAGAGAGAGAGGGAGAGAGAGACAGACAGACAGAGAGAGACAGGCACAGAGAGACAGGCACAGAAAGAGAGGGAGAGAGAGAGAGAGGGGGGGAGAGAGAGATAGAGAAAGAGACACACAGACAGACAGAGAGAGACGCACACACAAACAGAGACAGACACAGAAAGAGAGACAGGGAGAGAGAGAGAGAGAGACAGAGACAGAGAGAGACACACACACACAAACAGACACAGACACAGAAAGAGAGACAGGGGAGAGAGAGAGAGAGAGAGAGAGAGAGAGAGAGAGAGAGAGAGAGAGAGGAGTTGGAGGATGATGATGGTGATAATGGAACTTGTTTACCAGCCGTATGGGTAGTTATATAATAACCATCTTGCTTACTGTCGCTTATTGCTTAACTACACACATAACAAAACGACAATAAAAAGTACAGATAAAAAAAAAGACATTTAAACAGGATGGGCAAGCCATTCTAACAGTCTGGCTTTTTATGAGAAAGAAATTATTACAGAAAATCCAGATTCTATACTTCTCAAGGTCACTCTGACCTTGAAGAAGCATCAGATGGAATAACATTCGACATGTGGTGAGGACTGAGGTAGATTGCCACAACAGTGAAAACAGAATGTAAATGAACATCGGAAATCCATGATTTTATCTATTTATCTATCTATCTATCTATCTATCTATCTATCTATCTATCTATCTATCTATCTATCTATCTATCTATCTATCTATCTATCTATCTATCTGTCTGTCTGTCTGTCTGTCTGTCTGTCTATCTATCCATCTATCCATCCATATCGATCTATCTATCTGTCTATCTATCTATCTATCTATCTATCTATCTATCTGTCTATTTATCTATTTATCTTCTATCTACCTATCTATCTACCTACCTATCTATCTATCTCTCTATCTATCTATCTATCTGTCTATCAATCTATCTATAGCTATCTGTCTGTCTATCTATCTATTTATCTATCTGTCTATCTATCTATCTATCTATCTACCTATTTATGTATCTATCTCTCTATCTCTCTATCTACCTATCTATCTGTCTATCTATCTATCTATCTATCTATC
>JAPXFY010000025.1:60484787-60487287 GCA_030674185.1 Monoplex corrugatus
AAATGTGATGTGCAGACACAGTTGTAGGTAATTTATGCCAGTTATCATATATGTTTCAATATTCTTGTTATGTTAACATTTCTTTTCAGGTTTGTTTTGCAAACTTTGGTGATACATTGGGCGGAATTGTCAACACCAGGGGCATATCCTTATGTTATGTGTGCGAATACATTCATCATCATCAGGTGCCCTGCCGCATGGCGTTGGCGACCATGGACTTCCATCTGTCTCTATCTCTCGTTGCCCCCAGCATCTCCCCCACCCTTCTCATCCCCAGCCACTCTGCAAGTCCGTCCAGCATTTCTCCCTGGGTCTACCTGGTGCTCTCTTTCCCTCCAGCTTTCCTGTTGTGACCAGGTGCTCTAAATCCCCCTGCCTCATAAAATGGCCTATAAATGTTGCCTGTCTTTTCCTAATCTTCCTTATGAGTGATCTACTTGTGTCTGCCTCCATCAAGACTGTCTCGTTTGTTTTCTTTGCTGTCCATGTGTAACCAGTTTTCTTTTTGGCGGTTTTTTTTTTTCAAGGAGATATTGTGTACGTTTTGAAACGGTTATAACCCTGATATGGCTCTGTGCAGTCGGCTGGGATTTAAACAATAAAAATAACAATAGGACCATGAGTCAAATGTAAATAATTGTAATCATTACATGTAATAATAAAGGTTTAAAAAAAGGTTTTGAGTGTTTATACTGAGTAACCGAATAGCTCTAGATATGTTTGCAATTCATCTGTTTGTTAAAGGATAAGAACTAAGTAATTCATGAGATGGACCAGTCGCCACGGTGTAGTGGTTAACGCAACGGACTACCGACTGGAAGGTTGTAGGTTCGAATCCCCATCAGTACCTTTAAAAATCATTGTGGGATTTTCTCGGCTCCAACCGGCTCCTACCCACAGCTGGGCGTGCTATGGGGTCATTGGGAAGACTGGAACCACACAGTCGAGTCTCATCCACTTGGCGGATGCGTCATTGAGGGTGTTCCTCAAATCTTCTGACCAACACCGTAGGTGTCTGTATCTCTCAGGCCTGGTTGACGCCAGGATATGTTATGATAGTAAGCTTAGAGTACAACCCTGTCACACAGTCTCAATCCTAGATGGAACTCTATACCATCATGATTATCATCCACATCGACATCATCATTATCGCATAATAAAAACTGTTTCAGCTTTTGTGGCCATTAAAGTGGTGTAGAAAATGGGACGAAAAAATAAAAATAAATAGGTGAGCACTAAGGTAACCTCCCTGAGTGCAATGATCCTTAAAAAAATGTAATCATGAGATGTGTTATGTGCTTTTTTTTTTATCTGGAGTACTGTGAAACAGACATATTCTGCTACGTTTTGATATACAGTCCTTTAGTGTAAGAATTTATTTCAATCACAGTTGACCGTGTTAACCCTTTGACTCCTACACCCTATCCACTAACTACAAAAAGTTAACTCTTTGACTCCCTCACCCTATCCACTAACTACAAAAAGTTAACCCTTTGACTCCCTCACCCTATCCACTAACTACAAAAAGTTAACTCTTTGACTCCCTCACCCTATCCAACAACTACAAAAAGTTAACCCTTTGACTCCCTCACCCTATCCACTAACTACAAAAAGTTAACTCTTTGACTCCCTCACCCTATCCACTAACTACAAAAAGTTAACTCTTTGACTCCTACACCCTATCCACTAACTACAAAAAGTTAACTCTGTGACTCCTTCATCCTATCCACTAACTACACAAAGTTAACTCTGTGACTCCTTCACCCTATCCACTAACTACAAAAAGTTAACTCTTTGACTCCCTCACCCTATCCACTAACTACGAAAAGTTAACTCTTTGACTCCTTCACCCTATCCACTAACTACGAAAAGTTAACTCTTTGACTCCCTCACCCTATCCACTAACTACAAAAAGTTAACTCTGTGACTCCTTCATCCTATCCACTAACTACACAAAGTTAACTCTGTGACTCCTTCACCCTATCCACTAACTACAAAAAGTTAACTCTTTGACTCCCTCACCCTATCCACTAACTACGAAAAGTTAACTCTTTGACTCCTTCACCCTATCCACTAACTACGAAAAGTTAACTCTTTGACTCCCTCACCCTATCCACTAACTACAAAAAGTTAACTCTGTGACTCCTTCATCCTATCCACTAACTACACAAAGTTAACTCTGTGACTCCTTCACCCTATCCACTAACTACAAAAGAGTTAACTCTTTGACTCCCTCACCCTATCCACTAACTACGAAAAGTTAACTCTTTGACTCCTTCACCCTATCCACTAACTACGAAAAGTTAACTCTTTGACTCCCTCACCCTATCCACTAACTACAAAAAGTTAACTCTGTGACTCCTTCATCCTATCCACTAACTACACAAAGTTAACTCTGTGACTCCTTCACCCTATCCACTAACTACAAAAAGTTAACTCTTTGACTCCCTCACCCTATCCACTAACTACGAAAAGTTAACTCTTTGACTCCTTCATCCTA
>JAPXFY010000025.1:60492287-60499787 GCA_030674185.1 Monoplex corrugatus
TTCATTTACATTCCAGAGTTGTGACATCCTCCTCGCTTCACGTCAAGCTTCAGAATTCATCTAATGCTTTTCAATGTCACAGTGACCTTGGAGTACAAAATCCAGATTGTCTTCTGAGTCGCTATAGTTGAAACTGAAATTTTCTAAAACTTTGATAATATGATCATTTTGTTTGAATTTTTGGTAGAGTCATAAAACCGCAGTTACAGATGTATCACCAAAATAATAAATATGTACACACACATACACACACACACACCACACACACACACACACACACACACACACACACACACTATATATATATATATATATATATATATATATATATATATATATATATATATATGTATGTATGTACTGTATGTATGTATGTATGTATATATGTATGTATATGTATGTATATATATATATTTAAATATATATATGTATATGATATTTTTTGGCTATTTCCGCTTCCTACGGAAGTGAACTTCAGTATGTCTAGTTGTACAATGAAAGGAAAAAGACGATGCTCCGCCGAACGACTTCTGTTCTTGCATATGTATAAAGAAGAATCTTCCTCTAAGTTTTCATATAATTTTTTTATTTATTCCATACTAAGGGTTGTGTTAAAAGAGATTGTTTAAACGGCTTGACTATCTTAATGGCTTGGCTATATTTTCTTGCACAGAACCATCTCTATTTTTTTCTTTTCTTTTTAAATATCTTCCATTTTTGTCTTCCCCTGCTTTCTGTCTTTCTTCCTGTCTTCATTAGTGAAGATGGTGTCTTTTAGCAAGCTCTGCAGTTGAAAAGGACATTTGGGCAGAGGACAATTGTCCCGAAAATGTTTTAACGTTTTAACGGGTCGTGCCATGCTGTCCTGCAATTAGATTTTCATCCTTCTTTACTTCTGTCTCTGTCTCTTCATCCTTCTTTTCTTCTGTCTCTGTCTCTTCATCCTTCTTTCCTTCTGTCTCTGTCTCTTCATCCTTCTTTTCTTCTGTCTCTGTCTCTTCATCCTTCTTTTCTTCTGTCTCTGTCCTTTCATTCTTCTTTTCTTCTGTCTCTGTCTCTTCATTCTTCTTTTCTTCTGTCTCTGTCTCTTCATCCTTCTTTTCTTCTGTCTCTGTCTCTGTCTCTTCATCCTTCTTTTCTTCTGTCTCTGTCTCTTCATCCTTCTTTTCTTCTGTCTCTGTCTCTTCATTCTTCTTTTCTTCTGTCTCAGTCTCTGTCTCTGTCTCTTCATCCTTCTTTTCTTCTGTCTCTGTCTCTTCATTCTTCTTTTCTTCTGTCTCTGTCTCTGTCTCTTCATCCTTCTTTTCTTCTGTCTCTGTCTCTTCATCCTTCTTTTCTTCTGTCTCTGTCTCTGTCTCTTCATCCTTCTTTTCTTCTGTCTCTGTCTCTGTCTCTTCATCCTTCTTTTCTTCTGTCTCTGTCTCTGTCTCTTCATCCTTCTTTACTTCTGTCTCTGTCTCTGTCTCTTCATCCTTCTTTTCTTCTGTCTCTGTCTCTTCATCCTTCTTTTCCTCTGTCTCTGTCTCTGTCTCTTCATCCTTCTTTTCTTCTGTCTCTGTCTCTTCATCCTTCTTTTCTCTGTCTTGTCTCTGTCTCTTCATCCTTCTTTTCTTCTGTCTCTGTCTCTTCATCCTTCTTTTCTTCTGTTCTGTCTCTGTCTCTTCATTCTTCTTTTCTTCTGTCTCTGTCTCTGTCTCTTCATCCTTCTTTTCTTCTGTCTCTGTCTCTTCATCCTTCTTTTCTTCTGTCTCTGTCTCTTCATCCTTCTTTTCTTCTGTCTCTGTCTCTTCATCCTTCTTTTCTTCTGTCTCTGTCTCTTCATCCTTCTTTTCTTCTGTCTCTGTCTCTTCATCCTTCTTTTCTTCTGTCTCTGTCTCTGTCTCTCATCCTTCTTTTCTTCTGTCTCTGCTCTGTCTCTTCATCCTTCTTTACTTCTGTCTCTGTCTCTGTCTCTTCATCCTTCTTTTCGTTCTGTCTCTGTCTCTTCATCCTTCTTTTCTTCTGTCTCTGTCTCTGTCTCTTCATCCTTCTTTTCTTCTTATCTGTCTCTGTCTCTTCATCCTTCTTTTCTTCTGTCTCTGTCTCTTCATCCTTCTGTGTCTCTGTCTCTGTCTCTTCATCCTTCTTTTCTTCTGTCTCTGTCTCTTCATCCTTCTTTCTTCTGTCTCTGTCTCTTCATCCTTCTTTTCTTCTGTCTCTGTCTCTTCTCTTCATTTTCTTTTCTTCTGTCTCTGTCTCTTCATTCTTCTTTTCTTCTGTCTCTGTCTCTTCATTCTTCTTTTCTTCTGTCTCTGTCTCTTCATCCTTCTTTTTTCTGTCTCTGTCTCTTCATCCTTCTTTTCTTCTGTCTCTGTCTCTGTCCAATCCTTCTTTCCTTCTGTCTCTGTCTCTTCATTCTTCTTTTCTTCTGTATCTGTCTCTGTCTCTTCATCCTTCTTTACTTCTGTCTCTGTCTCTTCATTCTTATTTCCTTCTGTCTTTCTGTCTCTGTCTCTCTGTTTGCCTGCCTGCCTGTTCTCTGTTTGTCTGTCTCTTTCTCTGCCTGTCTGTCTGCCTGCCTGCCTGTCTTCTGTATGTCTGTCTATCTGTCTATCTGTCTGTCTGTCTGTTTGTCTCTCTCTGTCTCTTCTCTCTGTGTGAACATTACACCTTGTCTCCAACAATGTTTTCATATTTATTTTTCTTTTCTGTTTCATATTATGTGCGCTGACGTATTCGGGATTCCAGGTAAGTGTTTTGTTTTATTTACTTCTTGCCATCTGTCTGTCTGTCTGTCTGTCTGTCTGTCTTTCTGTGTCTCTCTGTGTTTCTCTCTGTGTCTCTGTCTGTCTGTCTGTCTCTCTGTCTGTGTCTGTCTCTCTGTGTGTCGTGTCTGTCTCTGTCTCTCTGTCTCTCTCTCTCTCTCTCTCTGCTGTGTCTCTCTCTGTCTGTCTGTCTGTCTCTCTCTGTCTCTGTCTCTCTCTGTCTCTGTCTCTCTCTGTCTCTCTCTGTCTCTCTGTCTCCGTCTCTCTGTGGTCTGTCTGTGTGTCTGTCTCTGTCTCTGTCTCTCTCTCTTTCTCTCTCACTCTATCTCTCTCTCTGTCTCTGTCTCTTTTCTCTCTCTGTGTGTCTCTGTCTCTCTCTGTGCTGTGTCTCTCTCTGTCTCTGTCTGTCTGTCTGTATGTATGTTTCTTTGTTTGTCTGTCTGTCTCGGTCTCTGTGTGTCTCTCTGTGTGTCTGTCTTTCTGTTTGTCTGTCAAGGTCTCTGTCTCTCTCTCTCTCTCTCTGTCTCTCCCTTTCTCTCTCTCCATCTCCTCTATCCCTCTGTCTTGACTTCTTACAACTGTAAGAATTTGTAGCTACAAAGAACTTCGTCTTTACTTTTTTGTCTCCATTTTTCCTTTTAAAAAAGGGTGAGATTGTTTATTGTAGGTTGTGTGTGTGTGTGTGTGTGTGTGTGTGTGTGTGTGTGTGTGTGTGTGTGTGTGTGTGTGTGTGTGGTGTGTGGTGCGTGCGTGTGTGTGTGTGTGGACATCGGGGGCCTCTTTCAGATCAAATGGTATCCCTACCTTCTGGAAATTCTGTGCTAGAAATTTCCTCTTTTCGATAAAGTGTTCGATAAAGTCTTACTTTCTTTCTCTTGGGATTGCTATCTGGGTACATGAATAAAGTGAATTTTTGGTTCTAGAGAAATGAGATGTGCTGAAGCAATTTTAGGTAATTTAGGCCTGTTTTTATTATGTTGCAGTGTCCTTAGTTATGTCATCATAAGGATTAAATTCCCTACAGATGATGTGTGCCCCGTTAGCACATTGGTAAAACCGCGTACCGCAGTTCTGAAGCGCAGAATCGCCCAGGTTCGATCCCCGGCGTGGGAAAAAAAAAAATAGACAACAGCAGAAGGGCATCCAGGAGTCATGACCTGGATGTGGCCCGGCCCCCCGAGAGTGTAAGGAATTCAGGGCCGAAACACTTGTCTAAAGGGGGTTACTTCTCTGAAGACCTTCTGTTGTCTAGCTCTCCCTAGAGTTTCTTTCTACCCTGTTTAAATTTTTATTCAGGTTTGTTTTATAAATCCCCTGTGCGATAAATTGGACGGAGTGGTCAACGCCAGGGGCATCTCCTTAGATTATGTGCGCGAACACATTAACATGTGTACTTAATTTTTTTTCCGTTGTTTTTTGCTGTTGAAGTACTGTGTGTGTTTTGAAACGGTTATAGCCCTGATATGGCTCTACGCAGTCGGCTGGGCTTTAAACAACAATAACAACAGCAAAATATGTATGGTCATATCTTTTGTTCGTCAGACGTTCATAATTTAGACAGAAGAGATGGAAAACATGATGACCTTGTGTTAATTGTGTCCATTTTTTTTTTAATGAAAAAACAAAAACAAAAACAAAACAAAACAAAACAAAGCATGCAGTCCTTCTTTCCCTCCTCACCATTCCCACAGTACGCGCTCTCACACGCACGCAAACTGAACCCGTACACAGATACAGACACGGCACACGCACACATGCACGCATATATATGTATATATATATATATAATTATATATATGTATATATAATATATATATATTTATATATGTATAATATTATGTCTGACTGCCTGCCTGTCTGTCCGTTTGTCTGTCTGTCTCTCTCTCCTCTTGAACATTACACCTTGTCTCCAACAATGTTTTCATATTTATTTTTCTTTACTGTTTCGTATTACTTAACGGCGGTTTTATGACTCTAACCAAAATCATTATACATACATACATACACACACACGCACACACACACACACACACACTCACACACACACACAGAGTCACACACACAGAGTCCACACACACACACACACACACACAACACACAACACACACACACATACACAACACAGAACACACACATACAAACACACACACACACACACACACACACACACAACACACACACACACACACACACACACAGATATATATATGTGTATGTATGTATATATATATATATAACACGTTTATTTTTGCACGCGTATAAATGCATATTTTTATCTTTGAAAAGGGATTGTCTAGGGGGAAGTTTGCCAAGAATAACGAGATAGTTGCCATGGGATCTTTCACGTGCTCTAAGTACACGCAGCAAAAAGATTGTTAAAATTAACACCTGATCTGAAACATTAACACTCGGATCTCTGTGCAAGGCCTATCAGACAAAGAGAGGGTGGGGTGGGATGGGGGGGGGGGTGGTGGTCAGCAACTGTATACCTGGCCAACCAGGGATGTTCGTTCCTGGCTCTTAGAACTTGTGTGGCTTTCCAGCCAGGTTGACTGGTTCTATAGATAGAACCATGGATTCATATCCATAATAACCATGATGTCTTGAGTTCAGTCCCATCCTGCAACAACCCTCTATTCTTCCCTTCCCCTCCTTTCCTCGACCCCCCCTCCCCCCCCCCCAAAAAAAAAAAATAGAAAGAAAAATCCTGGTCGCTGCTCAACTTAACCCTTTGACTCCTGTGCCCTGTCCAACAGTATCCTGAGTGTCACCTACGCTAGCAAAGCAAAAACTTAACCCTTTGACTCCTGCACCCTGTCCAACAGTATCCTACATTGTCACCTACGCTAGCAAAGCGAAAACTTTAACCCTTTGATTCCCTCACCCTTTCCACCAGCTTCCTGCAGGAAAGATGTCAAATGGTCAATCCTTACTGGAAGCTGGTGGAAAGGGTGCGGGAGTCAAAGGGTTAAGTTTTTGCAGTTGGTGTATAGGGTGCAGGAGTCAAAGTGTTAATGCGCCAGTCATTGTAGTGGTGTTAGGTTAGGGTTTCTTTCCTCCCGTTTTCCTTCTCCTCCTCTCCCCTCCTCCTCCTTCTCCTTCTCCTTCGCCTCCTTCTCCTCCTCCTCTCCTCCTCCTTCTCCTCCTCCTTCTCCTTCTCCTCCTTCGCCTCCTTCTCCTCCTCCTTCTTCTTCTCCTCCTTCTCCTTCTCCTCCTTCGCCTCCTTCTCCTCCTTCTTCTCCTCCTTCTCCTTCTCCTCATTCGCCTCCTTCTCCTCCTTCTCCTTCTCCTCCTTCGCCTCCTTCTCCTCCTTCTTCTCCTCCTTCTTCTCCTTCTCCTCCTCCTCCTCCTTCTCCTTCTCCTCCTTCGTCCTCCTTCCTCCTCCTTCACTTCCCCCTCCTCCTCCTTCCTCCTCCTTCCCCTCCTTCTCCTTCTCCTCCTCCTCCTCTCCTCATTCTCCTCATTCTCCTTCTCCTCCTTCTCCTCCTCCACTTCCTCCTTCTCCTTCTCCTCCCTCTCCTCCTTTTCCTCCTTCCTCCTTCCCCTCCTCCTCTCCCCTCCTCCTTCCCCTCCTCCTTCTCCTCCCCTCCTCCCCTCCTCCTTCTCCTCCTTCTCCTCATTCTCCTCATTCTCCTCATTCTCCTCATCCTCCTTCTTCTCCTCCCCTCCTCCTTCTCCTCATTCTCCTCATTCTCCTCATCCTCCTTCTTCTCCTCCCCTCCTCCTTCTCCTCATTCTCCTCCTTCTCCTCATTCTCCTCCTTCTCCTTCGCCTCCTTCTCCTCCTCCTCCTCCTTCTTCTCCTTCTCATCCTCCTTCCTCCTCCTCCTCTCCCCTCCTCCTTCCTCCTCCTCCTTTTCCCTCCTCCTTCTCCTCCTCCTTCTCCTCTCCCCTCCTCCTTCCTCCTCCTCCTTTTCCCTCCTCCTTCCTCCTCCTTCTCATCCTCCTTCCTCCTCCTCCTCTCCCCTCCTCCTCTCCCCTCCTCCTTCCTCCTCCTCCTTTTCCCTCCTCCTTCTCCTCCTTCTCCTCCTCCTCCTCCTTCTCCTCCTCCTTCTTCTCCTTCTCCTTCTTCTTCTTCTCCTCCTTCTCCTCCCTCTTCCTCCTCCTTCTTCTCCTTCTCCTTCTCCTCCCTCTCCTCCTTCTCCTCCTTCTTCTTCTTCTCCTCCTTCTCCTCCTTCTCCTCCTCCTTCTCCTTCTCCTCCTCTCCTCCTCCTCCTTCTCCTCCTTCTTCTCCTTCTTCCTCCTCCTTCTCCTCCTCCTTCTCCTCTTTCTTCTTCTCCTCCTTCTCCTCCTTCTCCTCCTCTTTCTTCTCCTCCTTCTCCTCCTCCTTCTTCTCCTTCTCCTCCTCCTTCTTCTCCTTCTCCTCTCTCTCCTCCTTCTCCTTCTCTCTCCTCCTTCTCCTCCTCCTCCTTCTCCTCCTTCTCCTCCCTCTCCTCCTCCTTCTCCTCTTTCTCCTCCTCTTCTCCTCCTTCTTCTCCTTCTCCTTCTTCTCCTCCTCCTTTTCCTCCTCCTTCTCCTCCCTCTCCTCCTTCTCCTCCTTTCCTTCTCTCCTCATCCTTCTCCTCCTTCTCCTCCTTCTCCTCCTTCCTCCTTCTCCTTCTCTCCTTCTCTCCTCCTCCTTCTCCTCCTTCTCCTTCCTCCCTCTCCTCCTTCTTCTCCTTCTCCTTCTCCTCCCTCTCCTCCTTCTCCTCCTCCTTCTTCTCCTTCTCCCTCCCTTCTCCTCCTTCTCCTCCTCCTTCTCCTTATTCTCCCTCTCC
>JAPXFY010000025.1:60512287-60519787 GCA_030674185.1 Monoplex corrugatus
ACAGGCCAATAATTCTGATAGGTTCACTTGACAGAGGCCAATAATTTATCCTGACAGGCTGTAGTCACTTGACAGAGGCCAATAATTCTGATAGATTCTGTTCCCCCAGTACCCTCCGCTCTGCCTCCGATCCTCTGACTTTTCGCTTTCCACGCACTAAGCTCAATACCTATGGTCCACGAGCCTTCTTGTTTTTGGTCCACTTTCCTGGAACAAACTTCCTCTCTCAGTCGTCCGTGTTGGTAAAAACAATGTATCCGTCTTCGTGTTTTGTTAATTGAATACTTGTTGTTATTCTGTTGTTGTGTTGTTTCTGTTTTATATTGTGTTTTGACAAACAATAAGACCATTGTGGATACGGTATTGTTGGAAAAAAAACAAAAAACAGTTGGCGTGTTCTTATAAACTAAATAGACATGTGTTTGAAAAAAAAAACACACAAAAAGATTGGCGTGTTCTTATAAACTAAATACGACATGTGTTTGAAAAAACAAAACAAAAAATAGGGATTGGACTGGTTTTAAGGTAAAATATTTAAATTTGACCCATGTAGTTTGATGGAAAAAAAACACACAAAAAATTGGTCGTTGTCCTATAAATTAAATACCCACATGTTGTTGTTGAAACCAAAGGTTTGATTTAATGTCTTTGGTGGAAAAGGTTTGATAATTGCTTGTGGACCTAAAGGTTTGATTAAATGTCTGTTTGGACTGAAAGGTTGATTTATGTCTGTTGTGGACCTAAAAGGTTTGATTGATGTCTATTGTGGACCTAAAGGTTTGATTAATGTCTATTGTGGACCTAAAAGGTTTGATTTAGATGTTGTTGGTGGACCTAAAAGGTTTGATTTATGTCTGTTGTGGACCTAAAGGTTTGATTAATGTCTTTGGTGGACCTACAAGGTTTGATTATGTCTTTGTGGACCTAAAAGGTTTGATTAATGTCTGTTGTGGACCTAAAGTTTGATTTATGTCTGTTGTGGACCTAAAAGGTTTGATTTAATGTCTGTTGTGGACCTAAAAGGTTTGATTTATGTCTGTTGTGGACCTAAAAGGTTTGATTTATGTCTGTTGTGGACCTAAAGGTTTGATTTATGTCTATTGTGGACCTAAAAGGTTTGATTAATGTCTGTTGTGGACCTAAAAGTTTGATTTGATGTCTGTTGTGGACCTAAAAGGTTTGATTAGATGTCTTTGTGGACCTAACAGGTTTGATTATTGTCTTTGTGGACCTAAAAGGTTTGATTAGATGTCTGTTGTGGACCTAAAAGGTTTGATTTATATGTCTGTTGTGGACCTAAAAGGTTTGATTTAGATGTCTGTTGTGGACCTAAAAGGTTTGATTTATGTCTGTTGTGGACCTAAAAGGTTTGATTAGATGTCTGTTGTGGACCTAAAGGTTTGATTTGATGTCTGTTGTGGACCTAAAAGGTTTGATTTGATGTCTTTGTGGACCTAAAAGGTTTGATTTTGATGTCTGTTGTGGACCTAAAAGGTTTGATTTAATGTCTTTGTGGACCTAAAAGGTTTGATTTGATGTCTGTGGTGGACCTAAAAGTTTGATTTGATGTCTGTTGTGGACCTAAAAGGTTTGATTAGATGTCTGTTGTGGACCTAAAAGGTTTGATTTGATGTCTGTTGTGGACCTAAAAGGTTTGATTAGATGTCTTGTGGACCTAAAAGGTTTGATTTGATGTCTGTTGTGGACCTAAAAGGTTTGATTAGATGTCTGTTGTGGACCTAAAAGGTTTGATTTAATGTCTTTGTGGACCTAAAGGTTTGATTTGATGTCTGTTGTGGACCTAAAAGGTTTGATTTATGTCTGTTGTGGACCTAAAGGTTTGATTTGATGTCTATTGTGGACCTAAAGGTTTGATTTAATGTCTTTGGTGGACCTACAAGGTTGATTTATGTCTGTTGTGGACCTAAAGGTTTGATTTATTGTCTTTGGTGGACCTACAGGTTTGATTTATTGTGTTTGGTGGACCTACAGGTTTGATTTAATGTCTGTTGTGGACCTACAAGTTTGATTTATTGTCTTTGGTGGATCTAGAGGTTTGATTTAATGTCTGTGGTGGACCTACAGGGTTGATTTGATGTCTGTGATGGACCTACAGGGTTGATTTGATGTCTGTGGTGGACCTACAGGGTTGATTTGATGTCTGTAGTGGACCTACAGGGTTGATTTGATGTCTGTGGTGGAACTACAAGTTTGATTTAATGTCTTTGGTGGACCTACAAGTTTGATTTAGTGTCTTTGGTGGGGCCTAAAGGGTTTGATTTCATTTCTTGTTGGACCAAAAGGTCTGATTTCATGTCTTTGATTGACCTAAACAGTTGGATTTAAAATCATGTGTTTAATAAAGTAACATGTTTGATTTCATTGTCTTTTGTGGACCTAAAGGGCTTGATCAATGTCGTTGGTGGGTGTGAAAGCTTTCATTTAATGTCATTGATAGACTTGAAATCTTTGATTTGTCGTTAGTGGACCATAAGGGTTTGTGCATGTAGTGTTGTGGTGGACAGAACAGGTTCGCATCATCTTCCAAGTTTCCTTAACAGCTGGTGGAGAAGTTCCAGTTGTAATATAATTTTATGATAATATTTTCTGACGCGACTGTACGATATTGTGTTCATAATCTTATAGAAAAGAAGGGTAGGGGAGGCAAAAAATACAGAAAGCAAAGCCATTGTGATAAATACTCTGGTATTGTAAGCCATATTGATAATTATGCTGGTATTGTAAGCCATAGTGATAATTACGCTGGTATTGTAAGCCATATTGATAATTATGCTGGTATTGTAAGCCATAGTGATAAATACTCTGGAATTGTAAGCCATATTGATAATTATGCTGGTATTGTAAGCCATAGTGATAATTACGCTGGTATTGTAAGCCATATTGATAATTATGCTGGTATTGTAAGCCATAGTGATAAATACTCTGGAATTGTAAGCCATATTGATAATTATGCTGGTATTGTAAGCCATAGTGATAAATACTCTGGAATTGTAAGCCATATTGATAATTATGCTGGTATTGTAAGCCATAGTGATAAATACTCTGGTATTGTAAGCCATATTGATAATTATGCTGGTATTGTAAGCCATAGTGATAAATACTCTGGTATTGTAAGCCATATTGATAATTACGCTGGTAATTGTAAGCCATATTGATAATTACGCTGGTATTGTAAGCCATATTGATAATTACGCTGGTATTGTAAGCCATAGTGATAAATACGCTGGTATTGTAAGCCATAGTGATAAATACGCTGGTATTGTAAGCCATATTGATAAATACGCTGGTATTGTAAGCCATAGTGATAAATACGCTGGTATTGTAAGCCATAGTGATAAATACGCTGGTATTGTAAGCCATAGTGATAAATACGCTGGTATTGTAAGCCATATTGATAATTACGCTGGTATTGTAAGCCATATTGATAAATACGCTGGTATTGTAAGCCATAGTGATAAATACGCTGGTATTGTAAGCCATAGTGATAATTACGCTGGTATTGTAAGCCATAGTGATAATTATGCTGGTATTGTAAGCCATATTGATAAATACGCTGGTATTGTAAGCCATAGTGATAAATACGCTGGTATTGTAAGCCATAGTGATAAATACGCTGGTATTGTAAGCCATAGTGATAATTACGCTGTCAAGCCTACTTGAAATCTATGTTCCCTCACGTACCCTCCGCTCTGCCTCTGATCCTCTGACTTTTTGCTTTCCACGCACTAAGCTCAATACCTATGGTCCACGAGCCTTCTCTGTTTCTGGTCCACTTTCCTGGAACAAACTTCCTCTCTCAGTCCGTCAGCAACCTACTTTTGTCTTCTTCAAGTCCGCTCTCAAAACTCACCTTTTCTCCTCTGCATAAAATCCTGACCTCACTCAATCCCCTCTGCAGCCTGTCTCCACTCGGAGGGGAATCACATTGTAATATATAATTGTATATAATATGCTCTCTATAATTTTCCATTGCTTTTATTCTTTCTCCCCATTTTAGCCGTGTGCGTGTGCGTGCGTGTGCGTGCGTGTGTATGTGTGTGTGTGTGTGTGTGTGTGTGTGTGTGTGTGTGTGTGTGTGTGTGTGTGCGTGTGTGTCTGTTTTAACGCTTAGATTTGATTTTTTCAAGATTTTGCGCTATACAAAATAAAGTATTGTTGTTGTTGTTATTGGTATTGTAGTCAGATACACGTTTTACAAGCACACGTATTTCTGTGTCATAAAAAGTGGGGCGGTTTTTTTCCCCTGAAGAGCGCTTCCCATTCGTAACCCTTTCGCTCCCGCGCCATATCCACGCTCCTTGTGGGGATAACGGGGGTTCTTTCAGTATAAATAGTATCCCCACTTTCTGGACATTTCCTCTTTTCTGTCACTCTCTTTGTTTCTGCCTTGTTCCTTCGCTTTCTATCATTTCTTCCTATCATTTTCTGCCTTGCTGGTCCTTTCATGCGTACGTGTTGGGTAAAGTCTTACATACTTTCTCTTAGGATTGGTAATTGGGTGCATGTATGAAGTGCATTTTTGGCTCTAGGGAAATGAGATGTGCAGAAGCAATTTCATGTATTTTAGGACTGTTTTTATATGTTTTAGTGTCCCTTAGTTATGTTTAAATTTGTTTTTAGGTGTATTTTTTTTCAATCCCCTGTGCGATGAATTGGACGGAGTGGTCAACGCCAGGGGCATGTCCTTAGATTATGTGCGCGAATGCATTGATATGTGTACTTAATTTCCTTTTCCTTTTTTTTCCTGATGAATTATTGTGTATGTTTTGACACGGTTATAGCCCTGATATGGCTCTACGCAGCCGGCTGGGCTTTACAGAAAACTGGCAATGACAATAACCCTATCCACCAGCTGCAAAAACTTGACCCTTTCACTTCCTCACCCACTTCACCAGCTTCCTGTTTAGATGTTATGGCTGACAGTGCGGGATGCTGGTGAATAGGGTGAGGGAGTCGTTGAAAAACAGTGCCACCGATTTGTGTCATTTCTTTTGTTTGACTGTTTGAGGTAAAAGCGCTTCACTCAAATAGTATCAGTAGCTAAACAACTTCTTTTTCCCGTTTTGTTTGACGCTAAGTATAAAGGAACCTGAAAAACACGAAAAATAGAATCAAAACGCGTAGTTAATACAACAAGACAAGACAGGCGCAAATTTTCGGCCAACTGGTCTTTGTCAAGCGTGAATGTAAGATCACAAACGAACAAATACAAAATTAGGAGAAGAAGACTGAAACTTCCCTGCTGCTTCGTCCAGTGGGAGAAAAGTACTTTTTGTGGATTTGGTGTTTGTTCGTTTGTGATCTTACATTCACGTTTGACAAAGGCCAGTTGGCCGAACATTTGCGCCTGTCTTGTCTGGTTTTGTCTTATTCTGATTCTGTTTTCGTGGTTTTCTGGTTCCTGTTTTTTGCTTGAACGCGGGAAGTCGTACTTGTTTTGGCTAAGTACATAACCAGGTACAACTGGTCTATTGATGTGAATTCTTGTATATATACGTTAGGTTTTTTATGTATGTTTTTTTTTTTTCTTTTCGCTGGAACCCCCCCCCCTCCCCTCCCAAAAAACAAACCAAAAAACAATAAACACCAAAAAAAAAACCAAAAAAACCAAAAACAAAAACAAATAAACCACAACACGAAGAATGGTGAAGAAGTGGGGGTGGGGGGTGGGGCAGAAACCTGGAGACCACTCTGGAGACTCTTCTGCAGGCCGAAGCTGTCAGCACGAGGTCATCACTGGTGTAATCATCGTGTAGTGATTGAAAACCCTGGTTGTGGTGCAGGGCTGAATAAACCCCACCTTCTCCTGGGCCTACTTTGACTGTTTGTTCCGGGAATTGAAATTGACAGTCGGCTGTTAGTTCTTAACGTCCATCTGCAGGGGTATGGGCACTTAACCTCTGACTTTTCGCTTTCCACGCACTAAGCTCAATACCTATGGTCCACGAGCCTTCTCTGTTTCTGGTCCGCTCTCCTGGAACAAACTTCCTCTCTCAGTCCGTCAGCAACCTACTTTTGTCTCCTTCAAGTCCGCTCTCAAAACTCACCTTTTCTCCTCTGCATAAAATCCTGACCTCATTCAGTCCCCTCTGCAGCCTGTCTCCACTCGGAGGGGAATCACATTGTAATATATAATTGTATATGATAATGCTCTCTATAATTTTCCATTGTTTTTATTCTTTCTCCCCATTTATAGCCGTGTGCGTGCGTGCGTGCGTGTGTGTGTGTGTGTGTGTGTGTGTGTGTGTGTGTGTGTGTGTGTGTGCGTGCGTGCGTGCGTGCGTGTGTGTGCGTGCGTGCGTGTGTGTGTGTCTGTTTCAGCGCTTAGATTTGATTTTATCAAGATTTTGCGCTATATAAATATTGTAATTATTAATTATTATTATTATTAAAGCGAGAACTGCGGCGTAGAGAACGAAATAAAATGTATGCAAAGCAAACAGAAACAAGCATTACAAAGCGTTTTGTAAAGCAAACTGTTCTCCAAGCAAATAACAGCTCGTGCGTTATTGTAATTTTTGTTTAAAGCCCAGCCGACTACGTAGAGCCATATCAGGGCTGTAACCGTGTTTCAACACATACACAATATTCTAACAGCATAAAAAAAAAATTTAAAAAAAAAAAAAAGTAAAAGAAAATTCAGTACACATATCAGTGCATGTGCGCACATAATCCAAGGACATGCCCCTGGCATTGACCATTACCGTCCAATTTATCACACAGTGGATTTCAAAAACAAACCTGAGTACAAATTTAAACATAAATAAGGACACTAAAACATACATAAAACCGGGCCAAAATTACCTAAAATTGCTTCCGTATATCTCATTTCCGTAGAGCCAAAAAATGCACGTAATACATGTACCCAATTATCAATCCTAAGAAAAAGTACGTAAGACTTTATCAAACACATACAGGTGAATGGACCAGCAAGGCAGAAAATGATAGGAAGAAATGACAGAAAGCAAAGGAACAAGGCAGAAACAAAGAGAGTGACAGAAAAGAAGAAATTTCTAGCACAGAATGTCCAGAAGGTGGGGATACTGTTTATACTGAAAGAGTCCCCGGCATCCCCACGGGGGACAGCTCGTATGTAAAATAAGCTGAAATAAAATTTGCATTATAATGAATGAACAGAACGTCGCTGTACAGCCTTACTGTTCAAATAATTGTTCAAACTTTGCTAACGACATGATCAACTCGATTTTGTCGTCATCATCATCATCATCAGGTGCCCTGCCGCATGGAGTTGGCGATCATGGACTTCCATCTGTCTCTATCTGTCATTGCCCCTAGCATCTCTCCCACCCCCCTCGTCCCCAGCCACTCCGCAAGTCCGTCCAGCATTTTCTCTCTGGGTCTACCTGGTGCTCTCTTTCCCTCCAGCTTTCCCGTTGTGACCAGGTGCTCCAAATTCCCCTTCCTCATAAAATGGCCAATAAATGTTGCCTGTCTTTTCCTAATCTTCCTTATGAGTGA
>JAPXFY010000025.1:60532287-60534787 GCA_030674185.1 Monoplex corrugatus
GCGCGCAAATATGTGTGTTCAATTTTCTTTTCTTTTTCTTTTTTTTTTTTCTTTACCTGTGGAAGTATTGCGTATGTTTTGAAACAGGTTAGAATCCTGATATGGCCGTACGCAGTCGGTTATATCGGGGCTATAACCGTTTCACAACATACACAATACTTCAACAGGGGAAATAAAGGAAAAGAAAATGAAATACACATAATAATTATCAATGCATTAGCGTCATCATCATCATCATCATCATCATCAGGTGCCCTGCCGCATGGCGTTGGCGATCATGGACTTCCATCTGTCGCTATCTCTCGTTGCCCCCAGCATCTCCCCCACCCTCCTCGTCCCCAGCCACTCTGCAAGTCCGTCCAGCATTTTCTCCCTGGGTCTACCTGGTGCTCTCCTTCTCTCCAGCTTTCCCGTTGTGACCAGGTGCTCCAAATCCCCCTTTCTCATAAAATTGGCGTACATAATCTAAAGAGATGCCACTGGCGTTGAGCACTCCGTCCAATTGATGACACAAAGGTTTTAAAAAGAAAACACCGGAATATAAAGTCAAACACTGATCAAACAAAAAACTATTATCAGCATTTTATGGAGGATGATATAATCAATGGACATAACTCTTGAGAATTATCTCCCATGTTGTATAGAACTTCTCAAATCTAACAGTTTGCGCTACACATTCAGCTAGCATAGAAGCAGATACAAAGTACAGAAACAGTAAGCTCAGAACAGCAGATACAAAGTACAAAAACAGTAAGCTCAGAACAGCAGATACAAAGTACAGAAACAGTAAGCTCAGAACAGCAGATACAAAGTACAGAAACAGTAAGCTCAGAACAGCAGATACAAAGTACAAAAACAGTAAGCTCAGAACAGCAGATACAAAGTACAAAAACAGTAAGCTCAGAACACTAGTGTTCTGAGCTTACTGTTTTTGTACTTTGTATCTGCTTCTATGCTAGCTGAATGGGTATCGCAAACTGTGTTAGATTTGAGAAGTAACTAGTGTTCTGAGTTTACTGTTTTTGTACTTTGTAGAGAGTGTTCTGAGTTTACTGTTTTTGTACTTTGTAGAGGAGTGTTCTGAGCTTACTGTTTTTGTACTTTGTAGAGGAGTGTTCTGAGCTTACTGTTTTTGTACTTTGTATCTGCTTCTATGCTAGCTGAATGGGTAGCGCAAACTGTGTTAGATTTGAGAGAAGTTCTATACAGCATGGGAGATAATTCTCAAGAGTTCTGTCCTTTGATTATAATATTATAAAAAATTCTCCCTGCTTCCCTCTTATTTCTTTGTTGAGGATGGTTTGTGCACAGCAGGTTCTCAGAATGATGACAATAATTATTATATATGTACATTCTGTATTCACAGTGCTGACAGTCTGCCATCATCCTCACCTCGTGTCAAGTTTTTATTTCATTTGATGCTTCTTCAAAGTCACCTTGACCTTGAGAGGTTCCCCCCCCTCCCCCCCCCCAAAAAAATCTGTTTTCCGAAATTATATATTTTATATAGAATTTATTCCTTTTCACACGCTGGAAGGAGCAGCAGGGAAGTTTCAATCTTTTTTTTCCTTAATTTTTGTATCTGGTGTTTGTTTGTGATCTTACGCTTGACAAAAGCCAGTTGGCCGAAAATCTGCGCCTGTCTTGTCGTCGTCATCATCATCATCAGGTGCCCTGCCGCATTGGCGTTGGCGATTATGGACTTCCATCTGTCTCTATCTCTTGTTGACTCAAGCATCTCTTCCACCCTCCTCGTATGCAAGTCCGTCTAGTATTTTCTTCCTGGGTCTACCTGGTGCTCTCTTTCCCTCCAGCTTTCCCTGTTGTGACCAGGTGCTCCAAATCCCCTTTCCTCATAAAATGGCCTGTAAATGTTGCTTGTCTTTTCTTAATCTTCCTTATGAATGATCTTCTTGTGTCTGCCTCCAGCATGTCTTGTCTTGTTGTATTAAATACGCATTCTTATTCTTTTTTCGTGTTTTTTTTTCTTCTTTTCTTCTGGTTCCTGTTTGCTTGAACGCGGGCAGTCACATTTGTTTTGGATAAAAGTGGAGATTGTTAAGTTGGCTTGACCATCTTGTCCTGTTCTGATTCTTGTTCTCCCTTTTGCCTCTATCTTGCCTGATGTTGGCCCTGGGTTGGTTTGGGTCTTGTGTTGATTTATCCCTACGTGTCCTTTTTGTCTATTATTCTATGCTCATTTCCAGATTAGCGACGGAGAGTTTTTTATGTTTTCTACGGTAAATACATGTGTATTCAACATGATAAGAATTTCTTCTGACAGCACACATACACGTATATATATATATAGGCATTCTACATGACTGCGCTTCTGTGTCTGTATATATAGAGAAAAAGCAAACATGATACGGCTAAATGATGCTCTGTCTGTCTGTCTGTCTGTCTGTCTGTCTGACTCTCTCTCTCTCTCTCTTTCTCTCTCTCCTCTCTTCTCTCTCTCATCGCTCTCTCCCTCTCTCTCTTTCTTTCATCGCTCTCT
>JAPXFY010000025.1:60539787-60544787 GCA_030674185.1 Monoplex corrugatus
TTTTCCACAGATCCTGCATTGTCAACCATGCTAGCAAAGGAAAAACTTAACCCTTTGACTCTCTCACCCTATCCACTAGCTTGTGTGAGAAAAAAAACTGGCAGAATGCACGCAGAATTGGGGGGGGGGGGGGGGGGGGAGGCTAATTTGTTGGCGACAAGAATTATCATTATTGTTTAACCCTTTACCTCCCGCACCCTGTCCACCAGCATCCTGCATTGTCGACCACGCTAGCAAAGCAAAAACTTAACCCTTTGACTCTATCACACTATCCACCAGCTTCCTCCAGGATGAGAGAGTCGAAAGGTTAAGTTTTGGCAGTTGGTGGATTGGTGCGGGAGTCAAAGGGTTAAGTTTTTGCAGTCTGAAGGTGCGGAGTCAAGGTTAGTTTTGCAGTTGGTGAATAGGATGAGGGAGTCAAAGGGTTAAGTTTTTGCAGTCGGTGAATAGGTGACAAAGTCAAAGGTAAGTTTTGAGTTGGTGGATGGTGACAAAGTCAAGGGTTAAGTTTTTGCAGTTGGTGAATAGGGTGACAAAGTCAAAGGGTTAAGTTTTTGCAGTTGGTGGATAGGATGAGAAAGTCAAAGGTTAAGTTTTTGCAGTTGGTGGATAGGATGAGAAAGTCAAAGGTTAAGTTTTGCAAGTTTGTGCATAGGATGAGAAAGTCAAGGGTCAACAACATGGGAGATAATTTCTACGGTGACTCTCAAGAGTTATGTCCTTTGGTTGTATTAAAAATTCCCTGCTTCCTCTTAAGTTTTTGCAGTTGGTGATAGGGTGGAGTCAAAGGTTAAGTTTTTGCAGTTGGTGAATAGGGTGGAGAGTCAAAGGGTAAGTTTTTGCAGTGGTGAATAGATGAGAAGTCAAAGGTTAAGTTTTGCAGTTGGTGAATAGGATGAAAAAGTCAAAGGGTTAAGTTTTTGCAGTTGGTGGATAGGGTGACAAAGTCAAAGGGTTACATTTTTTGCAGATGGTGGATAGGATGAGAAAGTCAAAGGGTTAAGTTTTTGCAGTTGGTGAATAGGTGCGGGAGTCAAAGGGTTAAGTTTTTGCAGTTGGTGGATAGGGTGCGGGAGTCAAAGGGTTAAGTTTTTGCAGTTGGTGAATAGGATGAGAAAGTCAAAGGGTTAAGTTTTTGCAGTTGGTGAATAGGGTGCGAAGTCAAAGGGTTAATTTTTTTGCAGTTGGTGGATAGGGTGCGGAAGTCAAAGGGTTAAGTTTTTGCAGTTGGTGAATAGGGATGCGAGTCAAAGGGTTATGAGTTTGATTGCGGGAGTCAGGTGAAGATTGCTGGTGAATAGTAATCAAAGGGTTAAGTTTTTGCAGTTGGTGAATAGGGCGCGGAAGTCAAAGGGTTAAGTTCAATAGTCTGGTTGGTTAGCGCCGGATGCGGCAGGGATGATGTTGATTCCTGGTAGTCTGTGAGACGTCGCTGGTGCTTTATAATATACATCTCTACTACATGATCAATGGTGCGTGCGTATGTGTGTGCGTTGTGTGTGTGTGTGTGGTGCGCGTGTGTGTTGGGTGTGTGTGTGTGTTGTGTGTGTGTGTTGGTGTGTGTGTGTGTATGTGTGTGTGTTGTTGTGTGTGTGTGTTTGTGGTTTGGTGTTGTGTGTGTGTGTGGTGTGTGTGTTGTGTGTGTGTGTGTGGTGTGTGTGTGTGTGTGTGTGTGTGTGTGTGTGTGTGTGTGTGTGTGTGTGTGTGTGTTGTGTTGTGTGTGTGTGTGTCTGTATGTGTGTGGTGTGTGTGTCTGTTGTATGTGTGTGTGTCTGTAGTGTGTGTTGTGTTGTTGTGTCTGTATGTGTGTGTGTGTGTCTGTGTGTGTGTGTCTGTATGTTGTGTGTGTGTCTGTATGTGTGTGTGTGTCTGTATGTGTGTGTCTGTATGTGTTGTATGTGTGTGTGTCGTAGTGTATGTATGTGTGTGTCTGTATGTGTGTTCTGTATGTGTGTGTCTGTATGTGTTGTGTGTTCTGTATGTGTGTGTGTCTGTATGTGTGTGTTTGGTGTGTGTGTTGTGGTGTTATGTGTGTTGTGTGGTGTCTTCGATTTAATGTCTATTCACTAAAGTGATTTTAGACCAAAGAAAAAAAGTCAACTATTACTACTACTACTACTACTACTACTATACTATACTACTACAACTACTACTACAACTACTACTGCTGCTGCTACTACTACTACTACTACTACAACTATTACTACTACTACTGCTACCACTACTATTACTACAACTATTACTATTACTGCTGCTGCCTACTACTACTACAACTATTACTACTACTACTGCTACCACTACTATTACTACAACTATTACTACTACTGCTGCTGCTACTACTACTACTACTGCAACTGCTTCTTTACTACTACTACTACTTCTACAACAACAACTACTACTACATGTACAACTACCACTGCTACTACTATTACTACTACTACTACTACTGACTACTACGACTAACTACTGCTGAAGGCGTCAGTTTGAATGTGTATGTGCCAACAGTGTACACAGTGTAGCCATGGCATATGACCTCGTAGTCTCGTCATTTTCTCCAACTGGACGAAGCAGCAGGGAAGTTTTCGTCTTTTTCTCCTAATTTTTGTATTTGTTGTTTGTTCTTTTGTGAGTCTTACGTCTACGCTTGACAAAGGCCAGTTGGACCGAAATTTTGCGCCTGTCTTTGTCTGGTTGTTTTAAATACGCCGTTATGATTCTATTTTCGTGTTGTTGTTTTTTTTTTCTGGTTCTTGTTTGCTTAATTAAATGCGGGCAGTCACACTTTGTTTTGGATTTGTTTTTCTATATCCATCTGTTTGAAACTCCACATGTCAGCCAAAGAAGACGAACGTGCCGATTGCTACAACAGCGAGACGCGAATAGGAGAGCCAGCGAATTTATCAAGTATTGATAGCGAGGGGGAGGGGAAGGGGGTGGGGGTGGGGGTCATGGTGAGGGTTATCGATCTGGGAAAGAGGGGGGTGGGGATAAGAGGGGAGGGGAGGGGAGGTCAGCAACCTGCATAGCGTGGGGCCCTTACCTGTCGCTTTCTCGTCAGCCTTCAGTGGCACCTTGGCCATCTTAGCACCTGGTCCGTTATCGACCTGTCGTGGGTCCTGGCTGCTATGGGGCACTGTCAGCGTCATTATTCTAAGAACTGCCAGAGTTTTAAGTACGTAGAAACCACCAGCACTAGACAGACAATTCTTTTTTTTTTTCAAACTTGTTTAAAATTCATTTTTTGACAAAAACACAAAGACAATGACTGCTGAACATGACTACAATATCATTCACAAAGACAATGACTGCTGAACATAACTACAATATCATTCACATAACTAACAAGATTTATATACAATGGATCGAGCAAAATCCATGTACATACGTCATATCTACTAGTCTGTTGTATGTTTTTAAACAATATAAAGTCATTTAATGTATACAGTTTTAGATTTTAGTTGTTGGTGTTTCTCTTTGCATGTTTGTTTGTTTGTTTGTTAAGACAGATAATTCTTATTATCCCAAGAATCCTAAATGAAAACCAGAAACACAACAGTTATCCCAAGAAGAAACTCTGTCCAGAAAAATTCAAAAATAGATTTTTCACCTGTGAGATTTGCCAGCGAAATGTCCAGTTATAGTTAGATGAAGCTAGCAGTGGCCAAAAACAATTCAATACATTTCAATTTGATTCAAGAACCGTTCACTGTCAGGAACCAGAAAAACACGAACATGGAATCGGAACGCTTATTTAATACAACCAGACAAGACAGGCGCAAATTTTCAGCCAACTGGCCTTTGTCAAGTGTAGATGTAAGATCACAAACAAACACCAAATACAAAATTAGGAGAAAAAGACTGAAACTTCCCTGCTGCTTTGTCCAGTGGGAGAAGAGGACTAAATGAAATCGCACCGTGTTTGTGAGTAATGGTAAGAAATGGGGAGAGGGGAGATAAATATGATGTCGGAGGGGAAGCGAGATGACTTCTGGAATTTTGAAAAGTGGTATACCATATCAGCACAGGGAAGTTTCCGTCTTTTTCTCCTAATTTTGTATTTGGTGTTTGTTTGTGATCTTACATTCACGTTCGACAAAAGCCAGTTAGCTGAAAATTTGAGCCTGTCTTGTCTTGTATTAAATACGCGTTCTGATTCGATTTTCGTTTTTTTTTTTTTTCCTGGTTCCTGTTTGCTTGAACGCGGCTGTCACACTTGTTTGGGATTTCGTTCATTGTCAGTGGAAGCAGTGTTGTACTAGCCGCCAGGAACACACGGAAAGATAATAACAGTGCGTAGTTAATGGACGGCAAGGCCAGATGTAAATAATTGACCAACAGTTCTGTGTCAAGCGTGAAACTGAAGCAACTAAACGGAAACTAGAAACACACACACACACACACAAAAACCAGCCAAGAAGAACACGTATTAACAAAACAGGACAGGACGCTAGTTTTCGGCCAGCTGGCCTTTGTCAAGCGTGCTGTAAGAAGACAACAAAGAAACAAAGATCACCACATTTAAAAAGAAAATGATCAGCATCTAGTCAGAGTGCTCTCCCCTGCTGAAATAAAAAGCGAGCCTTTCAAGGCCCCCCCGTGGGGATGCCAGAGGCTCTTTCAGTGTAAATAGTATCCCCACCACCTGGAAATTCTGTGCTGGAAATTTCTTCTTTTCTGTCATTCTCTTTGTTTCTGCTTTGTTCCTTTTGCTTTCTGTCATTTCGTCCTATCATTTTCTGCCTTGCTGATCCATTCACCTGTATGTGTTCGATAAAGTCTTACGTACGTTCTCTTAGGATTGGTAATTGGGTACATGTGTCAAGTGCATTTTTGGCTCTAAGGAAATGAAGCATGCGGAGGCAGTTTTAGGTAATTCAGGCCAGTTTTATTAAATGTTTTAATGTCCTTAGTTATGTTTAAATTTGTATTCAGGTATGTTTTTTTTTAGATCCCCTGTGCGATAAGCTGGACGGGGTGGTCAACGCCAGGGGCATCTCCTT
>JAPXFY010000025.1:60564787-60592287 GCA_030674185.1 Monoplex corrugatus
AAAAAAAACCCTCCTTTTTACCCAGGAAAGGAGTAAATTCTCTCGCCAAAATCAACCCCAAATTTCTGAGGTCTATTCCATCTTACCTCTCACTCGATTTAAGAGATATGGGACAAACGTAAACCAATTTCCACTTTTGAGATGTGCTGCCTTTGCCACAGTGGATGCTGATTATTAACAGATACCGGCATGATCAACTGTTGGCTGGTTGTGCGCACTAGCTCTGAGGAAGAACCCCATGAAGGGGACATAAGCTCGCCACTCCAAGAGTTAAAGATACTGTGTCTTATTTTCAGCAGCTTTGTGCATCATCATCATCATCAGGTGCCCTGCCGCATGGCGTTGCGTTGGCGATCATGGACTTCCATCTGTCTCTATCTCTTACGTTGCCCCTAGCATCTCCCCCACCCTCCTTGTCCCCAGCCACTCTGCAAGTCCGTCCAGCATTCTCTCCCTGGGTCTACCCGGTGCTGTCCTTCCCTCCAGCTTTTCCGTTGTGACCAGGTGCTCCAAATCCCCCTTCCTCATAAAATGGGCTATAAATGTTGCCTGTCTTTTCCTAATCTTCCTTATGAGTGATCTACTTGTGTCTGCCTCCATCAAGACTGTCTCGTTTGTTTTCTTTGCTGTCCATGGAACTCTCAACATTCTTCTTAGAAACCACATCTCGGCTGCCTCAATCTTGCTCTGGCTTTGCTTGCTGACTGTCCACGCCTCACATCCGTATAACAGTATTGGTTCTATATAACATTCAAGAACTCTCTTCCTGATGTTAATTGATAGGCATTTGCTGGTAAGAATGCTTGTCATCTTCTTGAATGCTGTTTTGGCGTGGCCGATTCTGCCCGCTATTTCCGATGTGCATCTGCCGTCTGATGAAATGACCGTTCTCAGGTATTTGAACTTATTAACCTGTGTCAAGGTTGTGCCATTTGCTGTTATTTTTGCATGAGGGGATTTCATGTTTTTTACTGATCACCATGACTTTAGTCTTCCTGCTGTTTAGTTCCAACCCCTCACCTTTGCTTTCTATTTCTAGTATATTCACAAGGTTTTGTAGGTCCCTTTCATTTTCTGCAATTAGCACGGTGTCATCTGCGTATCGAATGTTGTTTATAATTTTCCCTCCAACCTTTAATCCAGGGTTGTGTATAGTCATACAAATATGATGTGCTGAATGAAAACGAACAGGAGTACGGAAAAAAATCCTGGATGTTTTAGTCATAACGAAACGAAGCAGCGTGCTCCTATACTTCTGTATACGTGTACATGTGATTTATTTTTCACAGTTAGTAAAATTGACGATAAATCTACGTGACTTCTTCCTGTCACTATTTTCAGCAGGCGACGAACACGTTCCTGGCCAAATAAGCTGATAAAGAAAGGTCTCAAATGACTGATTGCCAGCCCAGAATAAATAAGTGGTGAGCTCTCTAGTGGCCTATCTCTTAAACATTCAGACTGACACTAGGAATCCCCAAATGACCTGTTTCTTGTCCAGTTAAGTTGGCTCACAGATCCCCCCCCCCCATGGCTGATACCTTGTCTGATGAAATCAATATACAACTGCTGAGATCAGCTGTCTAATAAGATGGTCAAGGAAATATCTCTGCGACAAATCTGTTGACCAATCAATACGAGTGTTAGAATACTTGAGAGTGACCGATAGTCTGCAGGCAATAAGGCCAGGTCATATCGTTGATCTGAAAGGTGAATCTATTATGTTATTTTCCCACACAGAGCTCTGTTCATGTTGTCACATAAATCAGTGTTTATCCATGTTTTGGTGGTGCCTGGCTTCCAGTGTACCTCATGTGGACAGATATCACGTCTGTTCAACTTTGGGAAGACAAAGCAGAGAAGGGATTAAAGGTGTGACTCGGCCACAGAAACTGGACTGGAGAGTCGTGAAGTTTGTGCCACCTCATTTCCATAGGATCTTGGGATTACGGGCAATTAATAATAATAATAATAATAATAATAATAATAATTACAATATTTATATAGCGCAAAATCTTAATAAAATCAAACCTAAGCACTGAAACACACACGCACGCATGCACGCACACACACGCACGCACACATACACACACACACACACACACACACACACACACACACACACACACACACGCACGCACACGGCTATAAATGGGGAGAAAGAATAAAAGCAATGGAAAATTATAGAGAGCATATTATATACAATTATATATTACCATGTGATTCCCCTCCGAGTAATTAAGTTAGAACCAATACTGTTGTACGGTTGTGAGGCGTGGACAGTCAACAAGCAAAGCCAGAACAAGATTGAGGCAGCCCAGATGTGGTTTCTAAGAAGAATGTTGAGAGTTCCATGGACAACAAAGAAAACAAACGAGACAGTCTTGATGGAGGCAGACACAGGTAAATCATTCATAAGGAAGATTAGGAAAAGACAGGCAACAATTATAGGCCATTTTATGAGGAAAGGGATTTGGAGCACCTAGTCACAACAGGAAAGCTGGAGGGAAAGAGAGCACTAAGTAGATCCAGGAAGAAAATACTAGACGGACTTGCAGAGTGGCTGAAGACAAGGAGGGTGGAAGAGACGCTTGAGGCAACAAGAGAGAGAGACAGATGGAAGTCCATGATCGCCAACGCCATGCGGCAGGGCATCTCATGATGATGAAGTTACCCAAATGTACGTGTATATATATCATCATCATCATTCATCATCATCATCATCATCATCATCATCATCATCATCATCATCATCATCATCATCATGTGCCCTGCCGCATGGCGTCAGCGATGATGACCCTCCATACGAATTTATCCCTTGTCGCTGCAACATCTCTCACCCTCTCTGTCCTCAGCCACCCTGCAAGTCCCTCTAATATTTTTTTCCTGGGTCTACCTGATGTTCTCTTTCCCTCCAGCTTTCCTGTTGTGACCAGGTGCTCTAATTTTTCTTTCTTCATAAAATGTCCTATAAATGTTGCTTATCTTTTCCACATCATCTTTATTAATGATCATCTTGTGTCTGCCTCCATCAAGACTGTCTCGTTTGTTTTCTTTGCTGTCCATGGAACTCTCAACATTCTTCTTAAAAACCACTTTTCAGTTGCCTCAATTTTGTTGTAATATATAGATATATATATATATATATACACATATATACATGTATATACATATATATATACATATACATATACATATATATGTACATATATGTATGTATGTACGTATGTGTGTATGTATTGAGAATATAGTGTGTACCTCACTGTGCGTTAGTCGACGAATAAAAAACGCAGAATCTTCCACTGTTGACTTGAACTAGTCATTCCGATCTCAAGAAGTGCCCATGAAGGACGGAAAGCTCATTCAGCCAACAGTTAACAAACAGTGCTGTTTCATTTAGTCATCAGCGTTATTTGTACTTAACAAAACTTCTTTGTGCCCAAGGGGATGAACAGGCGTACGAGTACAAACAGTCCTGGATATATTTGTATCATCACGAAACGTCGTACTCCTGTGTCTGGCACCGTCTGTGTCCCACATGTGGTAGAATTGATGAGAATCCATACAACTTCCCATCTCACTGGCTCCAGCAGGAGATAGACACAGTGCCCCCTAGCGACACGTCCTGAACGATCAACTGATGAAAACAAGATCTCAAATGACCGATTCCCTGCCCAAAATAAATTGTGGGACAATTGTCTAGTACCCTATCTGTTGACTACTGGAACTGACAGTGAGGAATCCCAGATGGCCTGTCCCTTACCCACTGAAGTTGACTCACAAGTCCTGCACGGCTGACGTCTGACCACATGAAATCGATGTAGAGCCCTTCTGAATAACTGCCGGGATCACCAGACTAATTAGATGAGAAGGAAATCGTCCACGGTCGGTCCGCTGACCAGTTCAAATGGTAACGAGATTACTGGTTACAGAATGTAAAGCAACGAGGAGAGAAATGGGACCTGGCAGGAGAAAGCTTTCTGAAGAGTGCTGATGTCACTACCACCTCACCTCCCTAACTATGACCATAATGGAACGGGACCAGACGACAGATAAGGGACTGGCCATTTGGGATTCCTCACTGTCAGTTCCACTGGTCAATAGATAGGACACTGGACAGTTCTCCGTCAGATTATTTTGGGCAGGAAATCAGTCATCTGAGAATTTTTTTTTTCATCAATGGCTGGTAGTTCATGGCCAATGATGATATTGTATCGTTGATTCTTGACGTGCATGTAGGTGAAGACACTCTTGGTCTGCCACACAAAGCTCGTTTCCAGTGTCACTTAAATCAGTTTTTGTTCTGGTTGACCCAGTGGTGGTTATTGCATTCCATTTTGACAGTGTGGGTTTGAGCCTTGCTTGAGGAAACCTTGGGAGTGGGTTGTGTGACCGATATGATGGTTAAAGAATTTAAAGCAACGAGGAGAGACATGAATGGGACACACCAGGGGAAAGTTTACTTACGAGTAGTGATGTCTCTACCACCTCACCTCCCTAACTATGACCTTAATGGTGTGGGACCAGACGATAGAAAGTTTTCTGAAGAGTGGTGATGTCTCTACCACCCCACTCCCCTAATTATGACCTTAATGGAACGGGACCAGACGATAGAAAGTTTACTGAAGAGTGGTGATGTCTCTACCACCTAACTTTCCTAGCTTTGCCAATACCGTTGTAAGACTAATTGATTCCAGCTACATACAACACACACACACACACACACACACACACACACACACACACACACACACACACACACACACACACACACACACACACACAAGAAAACAACAACAAACAAACAAACAAACAAACAAACAAACAAAACAATATTATTTTTGCCGGCTATCACTGCACAGTCTGTCTCTCTTCACGTCAGGACCTTACTCCCGTGGGGATGCTGGAGGCTCTTTCAGTATTAATAGCATCCCTACCTTCTGGAAATTCTGTTCTAGAAATGTCCTCTTTTCTGTCCTTCTGGAAATTCTGTTCTAGAAATGTCCTCTTTTCTGTCAATCTCTTTGTTTCTACACATGGTAGAGAAGGCAGGAAGGAGACGGGGGATCGGGCGGGGGTGGGGGAGGGAGATTAAAAGCTGGTGGACAGGGTGAGGGAGTAAGGGTTATTTATGTTTTGTTTTGTTTTTTTACTTTTATTTATTTTTATACACGATCCACTTTAAGGGTACAGATGCATCAGTCTTTGTAGGGCAAAATCGTAAGATTTCATGGAGATGGTGGAAAATATGACCGAGATATGATAACCCATTAGATAAAAGTATAGATGATTTATATAAAAGTATAGGTGATTTATATAAAAGTATAGATGATTTATATAAAAGTATAGGTGATTTATATAAAAGTATAGGTGATTTATATAAAAGTATAGATGATTTATATAAAAGTATAGGTGATTTATATAAAAGTATAGGTGATTTATATCAAAGTGTAGATGATTTATATAAAACTATAGATGATTTATATAAAAGTATAGATGATTTATATAAAAGTATAGATGATTTATATAAAAGTATAGATGATTTATATAAAAGTATAGATGATTTATATAAAAGTATAGGTTATTTATATAAAAGTATAGGTGATTTATATAAAAGTATAGATGATTTATATAAAAGTATAGGTGATTTATATAAAAGTGTAGGTGATTTATATAAAAGTATAGGTGAGTTATATATAAGTATAAGTGATTTATATAAAAGTATAGGTGATTTATATATAAGTATAAGTGATTTATATAAAAGTATAGGTGATTTATATAAAAGTAGAGGTGAGTTATATAAAAGTGTAGGTGATTTATATAAAAGTATAGGTGATTTATATAAAAATATAGGTGATTCTTATAAAAGTATAGATGATTTATATAAAAGTATAGATGATTTATATAAAAGTGTAGATGATTTATATAAAAGTATAGATGATTAATATAAAAGTATAGGTGATTTATATAAAAGTGTAGGTGATTTATATAAAAGTATAGGTGATTTATATAAAAGTATAGATGATTTATATAAAAGTATAGGTGATTAATTTACCCAAGGCTTAAAGCGATTAAAGGTTGAGTTGGCAGCGTAGCTAGTGACCAGCCCAGTGTCTGTGCCATGGTTGTGTCTATTAGCCCACTAAGGGGGACCCATTAGTAGCCATGTTGTGTCTATTAGCCCACTAAGGGGGACCCATTAGTAGCCATGTTGTGTCTATTAGCCCACTAAGGGGGACCCATTAGTAGCCATGTTGTGTCTATTAGCCCACTAAGGGGGACCCATTAGTAGCCATGTTGTGTCTATTAGCCCACTAAGGGGGACCCATTAGTAACCATGTTGTGTCTATTAGCCCACTAAGGGACCGATTACTAGCCATGTTGTGTCTATTAGCCCACTAAGGGAGACCATTACTAGCCATGTTGTGTCTATTAGCCCACTAAGGGGGACCCATTACTAGCCATGTTGTATCTATTAGCCCACTAAGGGAGACCCATTAGTAGCCATGTTGTGTCTATTAACCCACTAAGGGACCCATTACTAGCCATGTTGTGTCTATTAGCCCACTAAGGGACCCATTACTAGCCATGTTGTGTCTATTAGCCCACTAAGGGACCCATTACTAGCCATGGTGTGTCTATTAACCCACTAAGGGACCCATTACTAGCCATGTTGTGTCTATTAGCCGACTAAGGGGACCCATTACTAGCCATGTTGTGTTTATTAGCCCACTAAGGGACCCATTACTAGCCATGTGTGTCTATTAACCCACTAAGGGACCCATTAGTAGCCATGGTGTGTCTATTAGCCCACTAAGGGGGACCCATTACTAGCCATGTTGTGTCTATTAGCCCACTAAGGGGGACCGATTACTAGCCATGTTGTGTCTATTAACCCACTAAGGGACCCATTACTAGCCATGGTGTGTCTATTAACCCACTAAGGGACCCATTACTAGCCATGTTGTGTCTATAAACCCACTAAGGGACCCATTACTAGCCATGTTGTGTCTATTAGCCCACTAAGGGACCCATTACTAGCCATGTTGTGTCTATTAGCCCACTAAGGGACCCATTACTAGCCATGTTGTGTCTATTAACCCACTAAGGGGGACCCATTAGTAGCCATGTTGTGTCTATTAACCCACTAAGGGACCCGTTAGTAGCCATGGTGTGTCTATTAGCCCACTAAGGGAGACCCATTACTAGCCATGTTGTGTCTATTAGCCCACTAAGGGGGACCCATTACTAGCCATGTTGTGTCTATTAGCCCACTAAGGGACCCGTTACTGGCCATGTTGTGTCTATTAGCCCACTAAGGGACCCATTACTAGCCATGTTGTGTCTATTAGCCCACTAAGGGACCCGTTACTGGCCATGTTGTGTCTATTAGCCCACTAAGGGACCCGTCACTGGCCATGTTGTGTCTATTAGCCCACTAAGGGACCCGTTACTGGCCATATTGTGTCTATTTGCCCACTAAGGGACCCATTACTATCCATGTTGTGTCTATTAGCCCACTAAGGGACCCATATTACTAGCCATGTTGTGTCTATTAGCCCACTAAGGGGACCCATTACTAGCCATGTTGTGTCTATTAGCCCACTAAGGGGGACCCATTACTAGCCATGTTGTGTCTATTAGCCCACTAAGGGGGACCCATTACTAGCCATGTTGTGTCTATTAGCCCACTAAGGGGGACCCATTACTAGCCATGTTGTGTCTATTAGCCCACTAAGGGGGACCCATTAGTAGCCATGTTGTGTCTATTAGCCCACTAAGGGACCCGTTACTGGCCATGTTGTGTCTATTAGCCCACTAAGGGGGACCCATTACTAGCCATGTTGTGTCTATTAGCCCACTAAGGGGGACCCATTACTAGCCATGTTGTGTATTAGCCCACTAAGGGGGACCCATTACTAGCCATGTTGTGTCTATTAGCCCACTAAGGGGGACCCATTAGTAGCCATGTTGTGTCTATTAGCCCTCTAAGGGGGACCCATTAGTAGCCATGTTGTGTCTATTAGCCCTCTAAGGGGGACCCATTAGTAGCCATGTTGTGTCTATTAGCCCACTTAGGGGACCCATTACTAGCTCTAAGTACATGTACACAGAAACAGCATTTGTGCACAGGCACTTTACTACTGTCCCATGTTTTACGTCGCTTCTTTGTCACTGTCTGGGTGATCATCATCATCATCATCATCATCATCATCATCATCATCACCAGGTGCCTTGCCGCATGGGTTGGCGATCATGGGCTTCCATCTGTCTCTATCTCTCGTTGCCCCTAGCATCTCCCCCACCCTCCTCGTCCCCAGTCACTCTGCAAGTCCGTCCAGCATTTTCTCCCTGGGTCTACCTTGTGCTCTCTTTCCCTCCAGCTTTCCCGTTGTGACCAGGTGCTCCAAATCCCCCTTTCCTCATAAAATGGCCTATGAATGTTGCCTGTCTTTTCCTAATCTTCCTTGTGAGTGATCTACTTGTGTCTGCCTCTGGGGGATGGTGGGTTCTAACAGCTATCAGTACATCAAAATGGTTATGACTTTATTCCGTCCTGTCTGGCGCCTGCCCAGAGTTTGAGCGTGGACGTAGGCTGGTTGGGAAGACTGGAATCTCACTGTTGGAACTTTACGGATGTGTTGAAATTCCTGAATTCAGACCTTCAATAGTTCATTTATTTACTTTATATATATATTCCTTTTTTTTTTGAAGGTAAGATACACACATACACTTGTCATTTACATATAACCAAGATTAATCCAGTGGTAGGCTTATAAAACACCAGTATAGAATATAGACTAGGTAAAACATACATGTAGTCTAGTAGACTAGGTAAAACATACATGTAGTCTAGTAGACTAGGTAAAACATACATGTAGTCTAGTAGACTAGGTAAAACATACATGTAGTCTAGTAGACTAGGTAAAACATACATGCAATCTAGGAGACTAGGTAAAACATACATGTAGTCTAGTAGACTAGGTAAAACATACATGTAGTCTAGTAGACTAGGTAAAACATACATGTAGTCTAGTAGACTAGGTAAAACATACATGTAGTCTAGTAGACTAGGTAAAACATACATGTAGTCTAGTAGACTAGGTAAAACATACATGTAGTCTAGTAGACTAGGTAAAACATACATGTAGTCTAGGAGACTAGGTAAAACATACATGTAGTCTAGTAGACTAGGTAAAACATACATGTAGTCTAGTAGACTAGGTAAAACATACATGTAGTCTAGTAGACTAGGTAAAACATACATGTAGTCTAGTAGACTAGGTAAAACATACATGTAGTCTAGTAGACTAGGTAAAACATACATGTAGTCTAGTAGACTAGGTAAAACATACATGTAGTCTAGTAGACTAGGTAAAACATACATGTAGTCTAGTAGACTAGGTAAAACATACATGTAGTCTAGTAGACTAGGTAAAACATACATGTAGTCTAGTAGACTAGGTAAAACATACATGTAGTCTAGGAGACTAGGTAAAACATACATGTAGTCTAGTAGACTAGGTAAAACATACATGTAGTCTAGGAGACTAGGTAAAACATACATGTAGTCTAGTAGACTAGGTAAAACATACATGTAGTCTAGTAGACTAGGTAAAACATACATGTAGTCTAGTAGACTAGGTAAAACATACATGTAGTCTAGTAGACTAGGTAAAACATACATGCAATCTAGGAGACTAGGTAAAACATACATGTAGTTAGGAGACTAGGTAAAACATACATGTAGTCTAGTAGACTAGGTAAAACATACATGTAGTCTAGTAGACTAGGTAAAACATACATGTAGTCTAGTAGACTAGGTAAAACATACATGTAGTCTAGTAGACTAGGTAAAACATACATGTAGTCTAGTAGACTAGGTAAAACATACATGTAGTCTAGTAGACTAGGTAAAACATTAACATGTAATCTAGTAGTAACTAGGTAAAACATACATGTAGTCTAGTAGACTAGGTAAAACATACATGTAGTCTAGTAGACTAGGTAAAACATACATGTAGTCTAGTAGACTAGGTAAAACATACATGTAGTCTAGTAGACTAGGTAAAACATACATGTAGTCTAGTAGACTAGGTAAAACATACATGTAGTCTAGGAGACTAGGTAAAACATACATGTATGTCTAGTAGACTAGGTAAAACATACATGTAGTCTAGGAGACTAGGTAAAACATACATGTAGTCTAGTAGACTAGGTAAAACTATACATGTAGTCTAGTAGACTAGGTAAAACATACATGTAGTCTAGTAGACTAGGTAAAACATACATGTAGTCTAGTAGACTAGGTAAAACATACATGCAATCTAGGAGACTAGGTAAAACATACATGTAGTCTAGGAGACTAGGTAAAACATACATGTAGTCTAGTAGACTAGGTAAAACATACATGTAGTCTAGTAGACTAGGTAAAACATACATGTAGTCTAGTAGACTAGGTAAAACATACATGTAGTCTAGTAGACTAGGTAAAACATACATGTAGTCTAGTAGACTAGGTAAAACATACATGTAGTCTAGTAGACTAGGTAAAACATACATGTAGTCTAGTAGACTAGGTAAAACATACATGTAGTCTAGTAGACTAGGTAAAACATACATGTAGTCTAGTAGACTAGGTAAAACATACATGTAGTCTAGTAGACTAGGTAAAACATACATGTAGTCTAGTAGACTAGGTAAAACATACATGTAGTCTAGTAGACTAGGTAAAACATACATGTAGTCTAGTAGACTAGGTAAAACATACATGTAGTCTAGTAGACTAGGTAAAACATACATGTAGTCTAGTAGACTAGGTAAAACATACATGTAGTCTAGTAGACTAGGTAAAACATACATGTAGTCTAGTAATGGTAAACTTAGTCTAGTACTAGGTAAAACATACATGTAGTCTAGTAGACTAGGTAAAACATACATGTAGTTTTGTCTCATGTATTGGACTAGGTAAAACATACATGTAGTCTAGTAGACTAGGTAAAACATACATGTAGTCTAGTAGACTAGGTAAAACATACATGTAGTCTAGTAGACTAGGTAAAACATACATGTAGTCTAGTAGACTAGGTAAAACATACATGCAATCTAGGAGACTAGATAAAACATACATGTAGTCTAGGTAGGGCTTCAGGACCTGGACAGCTCATGGGCTCATGTGCAGGCTTAAAGGTTTGTGCCATGATCACCATACACGTGGCAGCTGTGACGTTAGTGCATATGGAATTCGTTCCGAACGCGGAGACGTCATCGTGAGAAACTGAAACTGAAGCTGTAGCTAAATTCCTGACCAGCGCTGGTTGACGCCATGAGATGTTATACAAAGTAAGCATAGAATACAATTATTCCTGTCACATAGCGTCAGTCTGAAATAGACCTCCATGGCACCATCCCTGTTGTCACTATCACAGCATGGTGCTAAACTGTCACAGATTCTATGGCCATCATGTCCTGTTGTCATGACGACCTGTGCTGGAGAGCTGAACTAGTGTAGTGGGCGTTATGACACAGGAATAGTTGCAGAAAATGGGACAGCAAAAAACAACCAACCAACCAACCAACCAGCCAACCAACCAACCAACCAACCAACCAACCAACCAACCAACCAACCAACCAACCAACCAAAAAGAAAACCCTCAACCAACCAACCAACCAACCAACCACCCACCCAACCAACCAACCAAAAAGAAAACCCCCAACCAACCAACCAACCAACCAACCACCCACCCAACCAACCAACCAAAAGAAAACCCCCAACCAACCAACCAACCAACCAACCACCCACCCAACCAACCAACCAAAAAGAAAACCCCCAACAACCAACCAACCAACCAACCACCCAACCAACCAACCAACCAACCACCACCAACCAACCCAACCAACCAACCACCCAACCAACCAACCAACCAACCAACCACCCACCCAACCAACCAACCAAAAAGAAAACCCCCAACCAACCAACCAACCAACCAACCAACCACCCACCCAACCAACCAACCAAAAAGAAAACCCCCAACCAACCAACCAACCACCCACCCACCCACCCACCCAACCAAGAAAAAAAAACCCAACCACCCAACCAAGAAAAAAAACCCCAACCTACCAGCCAACCACCCAACCAACCACCCAACCTACCAGCCAACCACCCAACCAACCACCCAACCACCCAACCAACCACCCAACCACCCAACCAAGAAAAAACCCAACCAACCACCCAACCAACCACCCAACCAACCACCCAACCAACCACCCACCCACCCAACCAACCAACCAACCAACCACCCAACCAACACCAACCACCCAACCAAAAAAAAACCAACCAACCAACCAACCACCCAACCAACCACCCAACCAACCAACCACCCAACCAACCAACCAACCAACCAACCAACCTACCAACCAACCACCCACCCAACCACCCAACCAAAAAAAAACCCAACCAACCAACCAACCACCCAACCAACCAACCTACCAGCCAACCAACCAAGCAATCAACCAAAAAATCAAAAACCCCAATCAACCAACTAACCAACCAACCAACCACCCAACCAAACACCCACCCAACCAACCAGCCAACCAACCAGCCAACCAACCAGCCAACCAACCACCCACCCACCCACCCACCCAACCAACCAACCAACCAACCAACCAACCAACCAACCAACCAAAAAAAATCCCAACCAACCAGGCAACCAACCAACCACCCAACCAAACACCCACCCAACCAACAAGCCAACCAACCAAACCACCCAACCAACCACCCACCCACCCACCCACCCACCCAACCAACCAACCAACCAACCAAAAAAAATCCCAACCAACCAGGCAACCAGGCGACCAACCAACCAACCAACCAGCCAACCAACCAACCAACCAACCAACCAACCAACCAACCAAAAAGAAAAACCCCAACCAACCAACCAGACAACCAACCAACAGAACCAACCAACCAACCAACCACCCAACCAACCAACCAACCAACCAACCAACCAACCAACGAACTCAACCAACTAACCAAAAAAGAAAACCCAACCAACCAACCAACCAACCAACCAACAACCAACCAGCCACCCAACCAGCCAATCAACCAACCAAAAAAAAAAAACCCAACCAACCAACCAACCAACCAGACAACCAACCAACAGAACCAGCCAACAAACCAACCAACCAACCAACCAGACAACCAACCAACCAACAGAACCAACCAACCAACCAACCAGCCAACCAACCAACCAACCAAAAAGAAAAACCCCAACCAACCAACCAGACAACCAACCAAAAAGAAAACCCCCAACCAACCAACCAACCAACCAGCCAGCCAACCAACTTAAAAGAAAACCCCCAACCAACCAACCAACCAACCAACAGAACCAACCAAAAAACCCACCCACCCAACCAACCAACCAACCACCCACCCAACCAACCACCCACCCACCCACCCACCCAACCAACCACCCACCCACCCACCCACCCAACCAGACAACCAACCAACAGAACCAACCAACCAACAGAACCACCCACCCAACCAGCCAACCAACCAACCAACCAACCAGCCAAGCACCCACCCAACCAACCAACCAACCAACCATCCACCCAACCAACCAACCAACCAACCAACCAACCAACCAACCAACCACCCAACCAAGAAAAAAAACCCCAACCAACCAACCAACCACCCAACCAACCAACCACCCAAACCACCCAACCACCCAACCAACCACCCAACCAAGAAAAAAAACCCAACCTACCAACCAACCACCCAACCAACCACCCAACCACCCAACCACCCAACCAACCACCCAACCAACCAACCAACCAACCAACCACCCAACCAACCAACCAACCAACCAACCTACCAACCAACCACCCAACCAACCACCCAACCACCCAACCAAAAAAAAACTCAACCAACCAACCAACCACCCAACCAACCAACCTACCAGCCAACCAACCAAGCAATCAACCAAAAAATCAAAAACCCCAACCAACCAACTAACCAACCAACCAACCACCCAACCAAACACCCACCCAACCAACCAGCCAACCAACCAGCCAACCAACCAGCCAACCAACCACCCACCCACCCAACCAACCAACCAACCAACCAACCAACCAACCAAAAAAAATCCCAACCAACCAGGCAACCAACCAACCACCCAACCAAACACCCACCCAACCAACAAGCCAACCAACCAAACCACCCAACCACCCACCCACCCACCCACCCACCCAACCAACCAACCAACCAACCAACCAAAAAAAATCCCAACCAACCAGGCAACCAGGCGACCAACCAACCAACCAACCAACCAACCAAAAAAAAAACCCAAACCAAACAAAAAAGAGACATGGAAGGATTGAATTGTTGATGGGTGAGTCATTCGTACAGTGTCTACACTATCAGTGTGTAGAGAAAGACCCCCCCCCCCCACACACACACTCAGGACACTGAGGCGGGGGTGTATTACAGTCACAATTTCCGCGCTCGGAATAAATTCCATATTCATACACCAACGCCGGCCACTGATGCCATGCGAATGGAAAAGATTCAACATGATCATCACGCGAACCACAACAAGCCTTCTGATAAACTCTTTAAGAGGTGGCTCATTTCTACCCAGGACTGTTGGGGACTGGAACCATCTTCCCAACGAAACAGTAGAGGCAGCAACAGTCGAGTCGATGCTTTTGTGTCGCGAGCCTCCTCCGCCCAACAGTGAGTTTCTGGACTCCACGTGGCCCTTACGCTAACGGATTTCAGCAATGTCTACGGACGGACAATGAGAATAATGAAATGATCGGAGCTTACGAATGGACTGTGTCTACAACACCCCCCCCCCCACCCCCGCCTTTATGTGCCGGAATGATCATCGTCAAGATCGTGGGCACCAAAGGAAAGGAAGGAAGGAAGGAAGGAAGGAAGCATTAGTATAATGTCGTGAGGTTCTGCCTGACTTATGGGTTCTATCTTCTGTTGTCTGTGTTTGTGCCAGTGTGTTATTGACACAGACGATCTGCAGTGCCCTGTATAGAGAGACAGAAGAGGAAAGGACAGAACGAAAGAGAAAGGGATAAAGAAGAATATATTGGTACTTTATTTTCCAGCAGTAGAAGCTATCTAAAAGCCTCTTTTGTCCAATTTCCAGCCACTGACATGATTTTCGGGATCTTTAACGTGCATATGTGATATATTGCATGCTATGCACACTGCGGGATGGTGGTGGTGGTGGTGGTGGTGATTGACCTGAGAGAGAGTGTGTGTGTGATGTGTGTGTGTGTGTGTAAGACATCGCTTATGTCAATACGAAATAATCTCCCTTAAAAAAAAATGAAAAGAGAGAGAGAGAGAGTGTGTGTGTGTGATGTGTGTGTGTGTGTAGGACATCGCTTATGTCAATATGAAATAATACAAAATAATCTCCCTTAAAAAAATGAAGAGAGAGAGTGTGTGTGTGTGTTATGTGTGTGTGTAAGACATCGCTTATGTCAATATGAAATAATACGAAATGATCTCCCTTAAACAAAGAAAAGAGAGAGGGGGGAGGGAGAGAGAGGGGGGGAGAGAAGAAGGTTCTGCAACGTGTCATCAAAAGGGCACATTTGAGAGAGAGAGAGAGAGAGAGAGAGAGAGAGAGAGAGAGAGAGATGGAAGTGGGGGGGGGGTCTGCAACGTGTCATCAAAAGGGCACATTTGAGAGAGAGAGAGAGAGAGAGAGAGAGAGAGAGAGAGATGGAAGTGGGGAGGGGGGGGAGGGGTCTGCAACATGTCATCAAAACCACACATGTGAATTATTCATGGAAACGGAATCAAATTGAATTTCCTTGCACTGACAAGTTGTGTGAAACATTTTTGCATAGTTGTCACATGGAGCATTTTTCACTGCTGGCCTGAAATGACGTGATACAAGAGACGTTCTCTTGATCCTTTCAACTGCTTCGTGGACACAGCAGACATTATCAGTCTTATGCACATATCATGTACACTGTGGGACAAGGACAATTTTCATAATTCCTTATAATCTTGATCTCTTTAGTGTTGGGTTTACTGAAGGCGCTTGAGATCAACACTGAGTCCTGGGAGGACCTCGCAGACGACCGCAACAGCTGGAGAACTACTCTCAAGAAACAGCTGCGGATTGGTGAGGACAAACTGTCAGCTGCTGCAGCAGAAAAGCGAGTTCGCAGAAAAGGGATGACAGCCAACAGACCAGCATCAGCATACACATGCGACCGCTGCGACAGAGACTGCCTCTCTCGCATTGGTCTGTACAGTCACAGGCGACGCTGCTTGGACCAAGCAGACAGCCCATCTAGACATTAGAACGGATGTACTTTGTCCATGGTCAGTCATGACCGAAGGAGGCCTACTACTACTACTGACACTAACCAGGGATCATTTGATTCTACACTTTCTTTTTTCTTCTTCCACTGGACGAAGGAGCTAGGAAGTTTTAGTCTTTTTTTTTTCCTAATTTTTTTGTTTGTTTGGTGTTTGTTTATTTGTGATCTTACGTCTATGCTTGACAAAGGCCAGTTGGCCGAAAATTTGCGCCTGTCTTGTCCGGTTGTATTAACTACGTGTTCTGATTTTTTTTTTTTTTTTTTTCGTTTTTTTTTTTCTGGTGCTTGAATCTACTCTTGGTTTTCAAATTCGTTCGTTCTTCGATTTAATGTGTATTCCTGTTGGATGATTTGAATTTTCATGACATACTAAAGACTTTTTTTTCGGCAGGATGAGTTTGATTTGATGCTGAAGTTATTTTGGAGTTGATGCTGAAAATAAATCCAAAACAAGTGCGACCGCCCGCGTTTAAACAAACAGAAAGCAGAAAACCACGAAAATAGAATCAGAACGCGTGATTAATACGACCAGATGAGACAGACGTAAATTGTTGGCCAACTGACCTTTGTCAAGCGCAAACGTAAGATCACAAACGAACTAAGACCAGATACAAAAATTATGAGTAAAAGATTTAAACTTTCCTGCTGCTCCATTCAGTGGGAGAAAAGAACTAAGATAAATAAATATAAAAAAAAGCAACGTACATAAAGTCTTTTTCTCCCACTGGACAAAGCAGTCGGCTGGGCTTTAAACAAAGCTAAGAGTGACAGATTTACTTCGTCGCCATTTGTTCTTGGGTCTTTCTCTCTTACGTCTTCCTTCTGGTGTCCAGTGAAGGACAGTCCTGGTGATGTTGTCCTGCTGTCTATGCTGCTGTATTCATGGTGTCCAGTGAAGGGCAGTCCTGGTGATGTTGTCCTGCTGTCTTCCTTCTGGTGTCCAGTAAAGGACAGTCCTGGTGATGTTGTCCTGCTGTCTTCCTTCTGGTGTCCAGTGAAGGGCAGTCCGGATGATGTTGTCCTGCTGTCTTCCTTCTGGTGTCCAGTGAAGGGCAGTCCGGGTGATGTTGTCCTGCTGTCTTCCTTCTGGTGTCCAGTGAAGGGCAGTCCTGGTAATGTTATCCTGCTGTCTTCCTTCTGGTGTCCAGTGAAGGGCAGTCCTGGTGATGTTGTCCTGCTGTCTTCCTTCTGGTGTCCAGTGAAGGACAGTCCTGGTGATGTTGTCCTGCTGTCTTCCTTCTGGTGTCCAGTGAAGGACAGTCCTGGTAATGTTATCCTGCTGTCTTCCTTCTGGTGTCCAGTGAAGGGCAGTCCTGGTGATGTTGTCCTGCTGTCTTCCTTCTGGTGTCCAGTGAAGGACAGTCCTGGTGATGTTGTCCTGCTGTCTTCCTTCTGGTGTCCAGTGAAGGGCAGTCCTGGTGATGTTGTCCTGCTGTCTTCCTTCTGAAGGGCAGTCCTGGTGATGTTGTCCTGCTGTCTTCCTTCTGAAGGGCAGTCCTGGTGATGTTGTCCTGCTGTCTTCATGGTGTCCAGTGAAGGGCAGTCCTGGTGATGTTGTCCTGCTGTCTTCCTTCTGGTGTCCAGTGAAGGACAGTCCAGGTGATGTTGTCCTGCTGTCTTCCTTCTGGTGTCCAGTGAAGGGCAGTCCGGATGATGTTGTCCTGCTGTCTTCCTTCTGGTGTCCAGTGAAGGGCAGTCCTGGTGATGTTGTCCTGCTGTCTTCCTTCTGGTGTCCAGTGAAGGGCAGTCCTGGTGATGTTGTCCTGCTGTCTTCCTTCTGGTGTCCTGTGAAGGACAGTCCTGGTGATGTTATCCTGCTGTCTTCATGGTGTCCAGTGAAGGGCAGTCCTGGTGATGTTGTCCTGCTGTCTTCCTTCTGGTGTCCAGTGAAGGGCAGTCCTGGTGATGTTGTCCTGCTGTCTTCATGGTGTCCAGTGAAGGGCAGTCTAGGTGATGTTGTCCTGCTGTCTTCCTTCTGGTGTCCAGTGAAGGGCAGTCCAGGTGATGTTGTCCTGCTGTCTTCCTTCTGGTGTCCAGTGAAGGGCAGTCTAGGTGATGTTGTCCTGCTGTCTTCCTTCTGGTGTCCAGTGAAGGGCAGTCCAGGTGATGTTGTCCTGCTGTCTTCCTTCTGGTGTCCAGTGAAGGGCAGTCCAGGTGATGTTGTCCTGCTGTCTTCCTTCTGGTGTCCAGTGAAGGGCAGTCTAGGTGATGTTGTCCTGCTGTCTTCCTTCTGGTGTCCAGTGAAGGGCAGTCCAGGTGATGTTGTCCTGCTGTCTGTGGATGATGTGTCTAACCCAAACAAATCCATCTCCATGGTCTTTGGTTAATGATAATACCCACACTCTCTTGACTGCATTTAGTATGGCAAAGATTATGAACAGCTGGTGAATAGGCTGAGAGGGTCCAAGATTGATGCAAGTTTGTTGAGGAGGGGGGAGGGGTCTGTCATGCTTTGCAGTAATGATGGGGGTTATGCACAGAAACGGCCTCCAGCGTAGAAAGGAGCAGGGGGAATCCTGCTTCGAGTTACACGAACTTGAGTGGTACTTGTCGTTCGTCACTCATTTCTCGTCTGGCACCCTGAGCTGGGGTGGGGGTGGGGGGGGGGGGTATCAGCTAGATTCCCCAAGGGCTGATTGAATGGCTCATTGTCATGGACTGGGCTTGTCGTGTAGGGACTTCGGCACTCTCACTCTCCCCTTTCTCCACCCCCCCCCCCCCCCCCCCCAGGAAAGCAGGCATTTGTTTTCTGGAGTGTTGTTCTAAAGCTTGGTGATGATGACTTGTTTGTCTCTTTGTTTGTTTGTTTGTTTGTTTTGTTGGTTGGTTGGTTGTTTGTTTGTTTGTTTGTTTGTCTCTTTGTTTGTTTACTTGGTTGGTTGTTTGTTTGTCTCTTTGTTTGTTTACTTGGTTGGTTGGTTGGTTGGTTGTTTGTCTCTTTGTTTGTTTACTTGGTTGGTTGGTTGGTTGGTTGTTTGTTTGTTTGTCTCTTTGTTTACTTGGTTGGTTGGTTGGTTGGTTGGTTGGTTGGTTTTCTGTTCCATTTTTTTTATACCATGTTAATGACCGGAGAAATTGGGACAACTTGACAATGCTATGTTGATGACGACGATGAGGATGACAATCTGGATGCTATGAAGTTCTGTGCAGAATTAAGACTGCGTGACAGGGCTGTACTCTGTGCATACTACATCAAAAGCTAGTATATCCTGGCGTCAACCAAACTCGAGAGATACAGACCCCTGCGGTGTTGTTCAGGAGATTTGAACAACACCCTCAATGACGCATCCGTGAAGTGGATGAGACTCGACCGTGTGGTCCCAGTCTTCCCAATGAACCCATAGCAGGCCCATCTCTGGGTATGAGCCAGTTAGAGCCGAAAAATACCACAATGATATAGTTTTCAAAGGGACTGATGGAGATTCGAACTCACAACTTTCCAGAGCCGAAAAATACCACAGTGATATAGTTTTTTAAAGCGACTGATGGAGATTCGAACCCACAACTTTCCAGTTAGTAGTCCGTTGCGTTGACCACTACATCACGGCGACTGGTATTTGATGATCATGGTTGTCTGTTATCTCAATCTTTTTTTTTTCTTTTTGTTTTTTGTTTTTCTTTTCACGTTTGACGTAGGCCATTTGGCTACAAATCACCCCTGTCTTAGTTGGTCAAATTGTTAAAGTAAACTGTAAAGCTAATTTCTGTCCGTCCGTCGGTTCCTGCCTGTCTGTCTCTCCGTCTGACTGTCTGTCTGTTTGTTTATCTGTCTGTCGTCTGTCTGTCTAACAGCGAGAATTTATCAGCTGTTCATGATTTGATCGGCATATCACATTTGCCCCACACGCTCCGTCTGGTCTGGTGGGGAATAATGGATGCATTCATCTGAATGCAAACAGCTCATGGACGGTTGTAACACTGACTATTATGCAATAAAGTGTCGTCTGCTACATTTCACACTTTCACCAAGATTTGTGCAGATGTCCACATGAAATAGCAATGGCGATGATTTGGATTTGATATATTTTCAAATCACAGGTACACAAACTGTGATCAAAGATGGTGGGGGGGGAAATGAAGATTGCCTCGGCCTTCCTGTTTCTCTTTGAAGTAGACATACCACACCCTTTGCAGTTTGGTTGAAATAATACTTTGTTTTGCATATAGTGAGTGGTCAAACAGCGTTCAAGAAGATGACAAGCATTCTTACTAACAAATGCCTATCAATTAACATCAGAAAGAGAGTCCTTGAATGTTATATAGAACCAATAAGTTGTACGGATGCGAGGCGTGGACAGTCAGCAAGCAAAGCCAGAGCAAGATTGAGGCAGCCGAGATGTGGTTTCTAAGAAGAATGTTGAGAGTTCCATGGACAGCAAAGAAACAAATGAGACAGTCTTGATGGAGGCAGACACAAGTAGATCACTCATAAGGAAGATTAGGAAAAGTCAGGCAACATTTATAGGCCATTTTATGAAGAAGGGGGATTTGGAGCACCTGGTCACAACGGGAAAGCTGGAGGGAAAGAGAGCACCAGGTAGACCCAGGGAGAGAATGCTGGACGGACTTGCAGAATGGCTGGGGATGAGGAGGGTGGGGGAGATGCTGGGGGCAACGAGAGATAGAGATGGTTGGAAGTCCATGGTCGCCAACGCCAAGCGGCAGGGCACCTGATGATGATGATGATGATGAGTGAGTGGTCATTTGAGGGACTAAGTGTTCAAGACCTCCACTTCTCTTGTGGCCAGCGGGCAGTGACCATATCCTCTCCTGTCTTGGCTTTTAAATTCACATTCCTAGAGGACAGGTTTCTGCCGTGGGGATGCAAGTTTGTTTTTTTTTCTGTATAAATATCATCCCCCACATTCTCAAATTTCCTCTTTTTTGTCGCTCTTTTTGTTTCTGTCCTGCTCTTTAGCTTTCTGTCGTCTTTTCCTGTCATTTTATGCCATGCTGGTCCACGCATCTGTATCATCATCATCATCATCATCATCATCATCATCATCGTCATCATCATCATCATCATCATCATCATCATCATCATCAAGTGCTTTGCCACATGGCCTTGGCGGTCATGGCCCTCTATATGTCTCTTTCCCTCCAGCTTTCCTGTTGTGACCAGGTGCTCTAATTCCCATTTCCTCTTAAAATGGCCTATAAATGTTGCCTATCTTTTCCTAATGTTCCTTATGCATGATCTACTTGTGTCTGCCTCCATCAAGATTGTCTCGTTTGTTTTCTTTGCTGTCCATGGAACTCTCAACATTCTTCTTAGAAACCACATCTGGGCTGCCTCAATCTTGTTCTGGCTTTGTTTGTTGACTGTCCACGCCTCACAACCGCATAACATTGTCGGTTCTGTACAACATTCAGTAACTCCCTTCCTGATGGTAACTGTGAGGCTTTTGTTGGTAAGAATGCTTTTCATCTTCTTGAATGCTGTTTTGGCTTGGCCGATACGCAGCTGTATGCGTTTACTAAAGCCTTACATATTTCGTATTAGGATTGATAATTGGGTACATGTGTTAATTAGATACACGTACTAACCGCAGTTTTAGTTCTAAGGAAATGTGATATGGGAAGCTATTTTTGATAAATTAGGCCAGTGTGTTAGTATAATTAATTATGTTTACACATTGGTATTCAGGTCTGTTCTTTAACCCTTTCACTCCCGCACCCTATGCAGCAACTGCAAAAACTTAGCTCTTTGACTCCCTCACCCTATCCACCAGCTTCCTGCAGGAAGTCAAAGAGTTCAGTTTGGGGTTTTCTGTCACTGATGACAGTGCACGATGCTAGTGGATGGTGTGAGGGAGTCAAAAGGTTAAAGGAAAGAAAGCGGTTAACACAGGCTTGCTTACGTTCTGAATACATGCACGAAGCTTGTCTTTATTAAGTTGCTTAGTTCTGAGTGTACATCACAAAGTTGTCTTTTTTAAGCTTGCTTACTTCTGAGTGTACATACACAAAGCTTGTCTTTATTAAGTTGCTTACTTCTGAGTACATACACAAAGGTGTCTTTATTAAGCTTGCTTATTCTGAGTTACATACACAAAGCTTGTCTTTTTTAAGGTTGCTTACGTTCTGAGTGTACATCACAAAGCTTGTCTTTTTTAAGCTTGCTTACTTTCTGAGTGTACATCACAAAGTGTCTTTTTTAAGGTTGCTTAGTTCCTGAGTGTACATGCACAAAGGTTCGTCTTTTTTAAGTTGCTTACGTTCTGAGGGACATACACAAAGCCTTGTCTTATTTTTTAAGGTTCTTTAGCTTAACTTCTGAGTGTACATACACAAAGGCTTGTCTTTTTTAAGTTTGCTTATTTTGAGTTACATACACAAAGCTGTCTTTTTTAGTTTGCTTATTCTGAGTGTACATCACAAAGCTGTCTTTTTTAAGTTGCTTACTTCTGAGTGTTCATCACAAAGTTGTCTTTTTTAAGGTTGCTTATTCTGAGTGTATTATACACAAAGGTCGTCTTTTTTAAGTTTGCTTATTCTGAGTACATACACAAAGTTGTCTTTTTTAAGTTGCTTATTCTGAGTGTACATCACAAAGCTGTCTTTTTTAAGGTTGCTTACTTCTGAGTGTTCATGCACAAAGCTTGTCTTTTTTAGTTTGCTTAGTTTTTGAGTGTATATACACAAAGGTCGTCTTTTTTAAGTTTGCTTACTCCTGAGTGTACATACACAAAGTTGTCTTTTTTAAGTTGCTTCTTCCTGAGTATACATACACAAAGGTCGTCTTTTTTAAGTTTGCTTAATTCTGAGTGATATATACACAAAGGTCGTCTTTTTTAAGTTTGCTTACTTCTGAGTGTACATACACAAAGTGTCTTTTTTAAGTTTGCTTACTCTGAGTGTACATACACAAAGGTCGTCTTTTTTAAGTTTGCTTACTTCTGAGTGTACATACACAAAGGTCGTCTTTTTTAAGTTTGCTTACTTCTGAGTGTACATACACAAGGTCGTCTTTTTTAAGTTTGCTTACTTCTGAGTATACATACACAAAGGTCGTCTTTTTTAAGTTTGCTTACTTTCTGAGTGTACATACACAAAGTCGTCTTTTTTAAGTTTGCTTACTTTCTGAGTGTACATACACAAAGGTCGTCTTTTTTAAGTTTGCTTACTTCCTGAGTGTACATACACAAAGGTCTTTTTTTAAGTTTGCTTACTTCTGAGTGTACATACACAAAGGTCGTCTTTTTTAAGTTTGCTTACTTTCTGAGTGTACATACACAAAGGTCGTCTTTTTTAAGTTTGCTTATTCCTGAGTGTACATACACAAAGGTCGTCTTTTTTTAGTTTGCTTACTTCTGAGTGTACATACACAAAGGTCGTCTTTTTTAAGTTTGCTTACTTCTGAGTGTACATACACAAAGGTCGTCTTTTTTAAGTTTGCTTATTCCTGAGTGTACATACACAAAGGTCGTCTTTTTTAAGTTTGCTTATTCCTGAGTATACATACACAAAGGTCGTCTTTTTTAAGTTTGCTTACTTCTGAGTGTACATACACAAAGGTCGTCTTTTTTTAAGTTTGCTTACTTTCTGAGTTACATACACAAAGGTCGTCTTTTTAAGTTTGCTTACTTCTGAGTGTACATACACAAAGGTCGTCTTTTTTAAGTTTGCTTATTCCTGAGTGTACATACACAAAGGTCGTCTTTTTTAAGTTTGCTTACTTTCTGAGTGTACATACACAAAGGTCGTCTTTTTTAAGTTTGCTTATTCTGAGTGTACATACACAAAGGTCGTCTTTTTTAAGTTTGCTTACTTTCTAAGTGTACATACACAAAGGTCGTCTTTTTTAAGTTTGCTTATTCCTGAGTGTACATACACAAAGGTCGTCTTTTTTAAGTTTGCTTACTTTCTAAGTGTACATACACAAAGGTCGTCTTTTTAGTTTGTATCTGAGTGTACATACCAAGTCGTCTTTTTATTTCTTACTTGAGTGTACATACACAAAGGTCGTCTTTTTTAAGTTTGCTTACTTCTGAGTGTACATACACAAAGGTCGTCTTTTTTAAGTTTGCTTACGTTCTGAGTGTACATACACAAAGGTCGTCTTTTTTAAGTTTGCTTACTTCTGAGTTACATACCAAAGGTCGTCTTTTTTAAGTTTGCTTACTTCTGAGTGTACATACACAAAGGTCGTCTTTTTTTAAAGCTTGCTTCGTTCTGAGTGTACATACACAAAGGTATCTTTTTTAAGCTTGCTTATTCCCAAAGCAAACTTACCATCAAAGATCGGCAGTGCAGTCTTGCCTAATCATTCCGTTTGAGAACTGCAGCAGTGATGGAGCGAGTGCTCTAATCAGTACGCTACGCTGTCTTCCTCAAAAAATAAACAAGCAGACACTCTCTGAACTCCTCATAGCCTTTGCTGATGTGTTCACTGTCCTGTCTACTGAGTGTCCACTGACATGCAAAACTGTGGTAGTGTAGTTTGATTTTTGTCCTTTGATGTGTTATCGATTGTTGGTCTCTGTGGCTCTCTTTTGTCTCCTGGGACCCGGCACACCCATTAGCTGGTCGTGGTTTTTAACAGATTTCCTGATTTGATTTTGCTTCTGTTTAGCTGTGTGTGTGGAATTCACCCCAGTAGATAATTATATCAGATGTGGTTGAAAGAGATAATTTTGCAAGAAAGACAGTGATGCAAAAACAGCAGCACAAACAGCAGTTTGGGTCGTTTCTATCGCCATTGTATGGAGTTTTGTGGGGTGTTTGCTGTGACTCATCATCATCATCATCATCAGGTGCCCTGCCGCATGGCGTTGGCGACCATGGACTTCCAACCGTCTCTATCTCTCGTTGCCCCCCTTGCTGTGACTACAGAGCCTGTTTGTTTTTGCCGGGGACTGACTTTCTCTTCTCTGTCTCTCTCCTCCCATCTATCGTCTCCTTTTCTCTCTCCCCCCCTCTCTCTGTGTCTGTCTCTCTCTCTTGAGCGCTCTCTCTCTCTCCTGTCTCTCTCTCAAGCGTTCTCTCTCTCTCTGTCTCTGTCTCTGTCACTGTCTCTGTCTGTCTCTCTCTCTCTTGAGCGTTTCTCTCTCTCTCTCTCTCTCTCTCTCTCTCTCTCTCTCTCTCTCTCTCAAGCGTTCTATCTTGAGTGTTCTCTGTCTCTGTCTCTGTCTCTGTCACTGTCTCTGTCTGTCTGTCTCTCTCTTGAGCGTTCTCTCTCTCTCTCTCTCTCTCTCTCTCTCTCTCTCTCTCTCTCTCTCTCTCTCTCTCCCTCTCTCTGTGTCTCTGCCTCTGTCTGTCTCTCTCTTGAGTGCTCTCCCTCTCTCTCGCGCGCCCTCTCTCTCTCTCTCTGTCTGTATGTTTGTCTCTCTGTATGTCTATCTGTCTGTCTGTCTGTCTGTCTGTCTCTCTCGATTTATCGATCTCTTTGTCTGTCCATCCATCTGTCTGTCTGTCTCTGAATCTGTGTCTGTCTGTCTCTGAATCTGTGTCTATCTCTCTGTATCTCTGTCTCTGTCTGTCTGTCTGTCTGTCTGTCTGTCTGTCTGTCTCTCTCTCTCCCCTCGCTTGCCCTTTCTTTATGCTCGCCCTCCTTTCTATTTCCAAAGCAAGATGATGTTTTTACCCATTCCTGCAGCAAATATGATTACTGTGAATGAGCCCACTTGTGATGTTGTCACCATGTGGGCTCCTGATGGCAGATATTGATATGAGCAGTGCACAACGGCCTTCCTTTTCATCCCCCCTCAGGGGACCTGTGTCCTGGGTCTGCGTGTGAAGAGTGCAGCGCATTCTGTGTCATTGGATTTCCCCCTGTCCCTGTCTGTAGCGTCACTTCTGGTTTACATTTTGTTTCACATCTCACTGTGTTGTTTTTTACAAAGTGGTGTGCAGCTGTTTCACATCTCTCTTTGTTGCTCTGTACAAACTGGTGTTCATTTGTTTCACATCTCTCTTTGTTGTTCTGTACAAAGTGGTGTTCATTTGTTTCACATCTCTCTTTGTTGTTCTGTACAAAGTGGTGTTCATTTGTTTCACATCTCTCTTTGTTGTTCTGTACAAAGTGGTGTTCATTTGTTTCACATCTCTCTTTGTTGTTCTGTACAAAGTGGTGTTCATTTGTTTCACATCTCTCTTTGTTGTTCTGTACAAAGTGGTATTCATTTGTTTCACATCTCACTTTGTTGTTCTGTACAAAGTGGTGTTCATTTGTTTCACATCTCTCTTTGTTGTTCTGTACAAAGTGGTGTTCATTTGTTTCACATCTCTCTGTGTTGTTCTGTACAAAGTGGTGTTCATTTGTTTCACATCTCTCTTTGTTGTTCTGTACAAAGTGGTGTTTATTTGTTTCACATCTCTCTGTGTTGTTCTGTACAAAGTGGTGTTTATTTGTTTCACATCTTCCTTTGTTGTTCTGTACAAAGTGGTGTTCATTTGTTTCACATCTCTCTTTGTTGTTCTGTACAAAGTGGTGTTTATTTGTTTCACATCTTCCTTTGTTGTTCTGTACAAAGTGGTGTACATCTGTTTCACATCTTCCTTTGTTGTTCTGTACAAAGTGGTGTTTATTTGTTTCACATCTTCCTTTGTTGTTCTGTACAAAGTGGTGTACATCTGTTTCACATCTTCCTTTGTTGTTCTGTACAAAGTGGTGTTTATTTGTTTCACATCTCTCTTTGTTGTTCTGTACAAAGTGGTGTACATCTGTTTCACATCTTCCTTTGTTGTTCTGTACAAAGTGGTGTTTATTTGTTTCACATCTTCCTTTGTTGTTCTGTACAAAGTGGTGTACATCTGTTTCACATCTTCCTTTGTTGTTCTGTACAAAGTGGTGTACATTTGTTTCACATCTTCCTTTGTTGTTCTGTATAAAGTGGTGTACATCTGTTTCACATCTTCCTTTGTTGTTCTGTACAAAGTGGTGTTTATTTGTTTCACATCTTCCTTTGTTGTTCTGTACAAAGTGGTGTACATCTGTTTCACATCTTCCTTTGTTGTTCTGTACAAAGTGGTGTTTATTTGTTTCACATCTCTCTTTGTTGTTCTGTACAAAGTGGTGTTCATTTGTTTCACATCTCTCTTTGTTGTTCTGTACAAAGTGGTGTTCATTTGTTTCACATCTTCCTTTGTTGTTCTGTACAAAGTGGTGTTCATTTGTTTCACATCTCTCTTTGTTGTTC
>JAPXFY010000025.1:60594787-60627287 GCA_030674185.1 Monoplex corrugatus
CAGTCCGTAATATTCATCTTGACTTTTCACTTTTGTCCTGTTGTAAACATCAGTGCCATTGGCAGCCGTATATTTACTCTTGACTTTTCACTGTTTTGTTTGTTGTTTAAACATCATTGTCATTGACAGTCCGTATATTCATCTTGACTTTTCACTGTTTTGTTGTTTTGTAAACATCATTGTCATTGACAAGCCATGATATTCATCTATACTTTCCACTTTTGTTGTTGTTTCATAAACATTAGTGCCATTGGCAGTCCGTAATATTCATCTTGACTTTTCACTGTTTGTTGTTGTAATAAACATTAGTGCCATTGGCAGTCCGTATATTCATCTGACTTGACTTTTCACTTTTTTGTTTTGTTTCATAAAGATTGGTGTCATTGGTAAGCCATGATATTCATCTTACTTTCCACTTTTGTTGTTTTTCATAAACATTAGTGTCATTGGCAGGTCATGATATTCATCTTGACTTTTCACATTTTGTTGTTGTTGTCATAAACATTAGTGTCATTGGCAGGTCATGATATTCATCTTGACTTTTCACATTTTGTTGTTGTTGTCATAAACATTAGTGTCATTGGCAGGTCATGATATTCATCTTGACTTTTCACATTTTGTTGTTGTTGTCATAAACATTAGTGTCATTGGCAGGTCATGATATTCATCTTGACTTTTCACATTTTGTCGTCATAAACATCAATGCTATTGGCAGGCCATGATATTCAGCTTGACTTCACTATTTTCGTTGTCATAAACACCACAGCCATTGGCAGTCCATAATATTTATCTTGACATTTCACTTTTTTGTTGTTGTGTTGTAAACATCAGTGTTATTTGCAGGCCATGATATTCATCATAAAAAACCTGGAACCCATTGGAAACTTCAGCTTGAATTCAGATCTGTAAGAAGAAGTGTCAGAGTTATCTGTAGACATTAAAGCCAGGTCTGAAAGCTATTCACTGTCCTCCTCTCATCTCCGTCTGCAGATCTCGATATGTCAGTGACTGGAGTACAAACATGTCGTCTGTTTCTGATCTACATTAATGGCTCCAGCAAACATTTACAAGGAAGAAGAAATGGCGAACCAAGCCGTATGGAAAACAAGATGGATTGGAAAGAAAAAGAAGAAGCATGTGTGTGCTTCTATTGAAATTAATGATTTCTGGCGTACTGGCCTTTGGCAGCTCAGGATAGTGTGTTCAAACCCCAACATGGACATAGTCACACATTAATTTGGCAGTCACGCTTGATCATGCTAACCTTGACTTAATGGTAATAATGATAATAATTCCGTTTATATAGCAGACACAAGTAGATCACTCATAAGGAAGATTAGGAAAAGACAAGCAACATTTATAGGCCATTTTATGAGGAAGGGGATTTGGAGCACCTAGTCACAACGGGAAAGCTGGAGGGAAAGAGAGCACCAGGTAGACCCAGGGAGAGAATGCTGGACGGACTTGCAGAGTGGCTTGGGATGAGGAGGGTGGGGGAGATGCTGGGGGCAACGAGAGATAGAGATGGTTGGAAGTCCATGGTCGCCAACGCCATGCGGCAAGGCACCTGATGATGATGATGATAAGCACAAACATTCTGTGTTTAAGAATGCTTGTTGCACTTTACAGCAGCATAAACATTGCTATTTCAATGTATTAACGCAATATCATCATCATAATCAAGTGCCTTGCCACATGGCGTTGGCGATCATGGCCTTCCATCTGTTTCTATCCCTTGTTGCCGCTAGCACATCTTCCACCCTCTCTGTCTTCAGCCACTCTGCAAGTCCGTCCAATGTTTTTTTCCCTGGGTCTACCTGGTGCTCTCTTTCCCTCCAGCTTTCCCGTTGTGACCAGGTGCTCCAATTCCCTTTTCCTCATAAAACGGCCAGTAAATGTTGCCTGCCTTTTCCTAATCTTTCTTATGAATGATCTTCTCGTGTCTGCCTCCATCAAGACTGTCTCGTTTGTTTTCTTTGCTGTTATGGAACTCTCAACATTCTTCTTAGAAACCACATCTGGGCTGCCTCAAATTTGTTCTGGCTTTGCTTGTTAGCGCTGTATAAACACAATAAACACAATCAGTTACGCACATCAATACATCATTCTTTGGGGATGGGGGGGGGGGAGGGGGTTTGGGGGGGGGGGAGGACGATTTCTCTATCCACTGACATTATCCCTTCCCCCAAATGCACGTATTAAACCCCTCGTGTCCTTCCTTGTCTCTTTTCTCTCTTTATTTTCGTATTTATGTTTTCATTGTGCGTTGACGAGCGAGTGTGAAATTGTGCAATTTGATTTTTGCTTGTCTTTGTCTCTGGGGACTTGCCACACATTAGTGGATCGTAGTTGAACACATTTTCTGATTTGATTTTGATTCGGTTTTTGCTTTTTTTTGTTTTATAATCAAGTTAGAAATGTTATCAAACATATTTGAAAGATGGGTATTTTTTGCAAGAAAATCGGCGATACAAAAGCACCAGAAACCCATCGCCTGTCATTTCCATTGTAGCTGCATGCAGTTTCCTCTGATTCTTTGATACGATTAGAAAGCCTGTTCCTTGTTGTATTGTTTTATTTAGCGTTTATTGCCTACTCCATCTTGTGGTGTGTGTGTCTCTCTCTCTGTCTCTCTTTCTTTCTGTCTCTCTCTCTGTCTCTCTCTCTCTCTGTCTCTCTGTGTGTCTCTCTCTCTCTGTCGTCTCTCTCTGTTCTGTCTCTCTCTTCTCTCTCTGTCTCTCCTGTCTCTCTCTCTCGTCTCTCTCTGTCTCTTTCTCTCTCTCTGTCTCTCTCTCTCTGTCTTTGTCTGTCTCTCTGTCTTCTCCTCTGTCTCTCTCTCTCTCTCTCTCTGTCTCTCTCTCGTCTCTCTCTCTGTCTCTCTCTCTCTGTCTCTCCTCTGTCTCTCTCCTGTTTCTCTCTGTCTCTCTCTCTCTGTCTCTCTCTCTGCCTCTCTCTCTCTCTTCTTCTCTCTCTCTGTCTCTCTCTGTGTGTCTCTCTCTGTGTCTCTCTCTCTCTCTGTCTATCTGTTTGTCTGTCCGTCTCTGTCTGTCTGTCTGTCTGTCTGTCTATTTGTCTGTCTGTCCATCTCTCTCTCTCTGTCTGTCTGTCTGTCTATCCGTCTCTCTCTCTCTCTCTCTGTCTGTCTGTTTGTCCGTCTCTCTCTCTCTCTCTCTGTCCCTGTCTCTCTCTTAATAAGTCGATTATTGTTTTCTAAAGCCAATAACTTCTTGTTGACCAGTCACCGTGGTGTGGTGGTTAACGCAACGGACCACCGACTGGAAGGCTGTAGGTTCGAATCCCCATCAGTCCCTTCAAAAATCATCGTGGGATTTTTCGGCTCTAACCAGCTCCTACCCAGACTTGGGCGTGCTATGAGCTCATTGGGAAGACTGAGACCACACAGTCGAGTTTCATCCAGTTCGTGGATGCGTCATTGAGGGTGTTCCTCAAATCTTCTGACCAGCACTGCAGGTGTCTGTATCTCTCGGGATTGGTTGACGCCAGGATATATTATGATAGTAACCGTAGAGTACAGCCCTGTCACGCAGTCTCAGTCCTAGATGGAACTCCATAGCATCATAATTATCATCCTCATCGACATCACCATCAATGCATTATTAAAAATTGTGCCAGCTTCTGTGGCCATTACGGTGGCGTAGAAAATGAGACGAGAAAAAAAAGGTGAGAACAAAGGTAAGTGAATGCGATGATCCTAAAAAAGGGGGAACAATTCTTGTTAAATAACCATCACCCACTGTCATCGCCGTATGACTCCCTGGTGGGAGGTAGCGACATCATCATCATCATCCAGATGCCCTGCCGCATGGCGTTGGCGATCATGGACTTCCATCTGTCTCTATCTCTCGTTGCCCCTAGCCCTCTCCCACCCTCTCGTCCCCAGCCACTCTGCAAGTCCGTCCAGCATTTTCTCCCTGGGTCTACCCGGTGCTCTCCTTCCCTCCAGCTTTCCCGTTGTGACCAGGTGCTCCAAATCCCCCTTCCTCATAAAATGGCCTATAAATGTTGTCTGTCTTTTCCTAATCTTCTTTATGAGTGATCTACTTGTGTCTGCCTCCATCAAGACTGTCTCGTTTGTTTTCTTCGCTGTCCATGGAACTCTCAACATTCTTCTTAGAAACCACATCTTGGCTGCCTCAATCTTGTTCTGGCTTTGTTTGTTGACTGTCCACGCCTCACATCCGTACAACAGTATTGGTTCTATATAACATTCAAGAACTCTCTTCCTGATGTTAATTGATAGGCATTTGTTGGTAAGAATGCTTGTCGTCTTCTTGAATGCTGTTTTGGCTTGGCCGATTAAGCGATATAAGCAGTGCATAACAGCCTGGTTTCATCAGTTTCAGTTTCAGTTTTCGGCTTCAGTTTCTCAAGACGTCTCCGCGCTCGGAACGAATTCCGTATGCACTAACGTCGAAGATGCCATCTGTATTTTGATCATGGCACAAGCCTTAAGCCTGCACATAAACCCTTGAGCTGGCCAGGTGCCATGTGTATGGTGATCATGGCACAAGCCTTAAGCCTGCACATAAACCCATAAACTGGCCAGGTGCCATGTGTATGATGATCATGGCACAAGCCTTAAGCTTACACATAAACCCATAAGCTGGCCAGGTGCCATGTGGTAAAGGTGCATCAAAGGCACAAAGCCTTAAGCCTGCACATAAACCCATGAGCTGGCCAGGTGCCATGTGTATGGTGATCATGGCACAAGCCTTAAGCCTGCACATAAACCCATGAGCTGGCCAGGTGCCATGTGTATGGTGATCATGGCACAAGCCTTAAGCCTGCACATAAACCCATGAGCTGGCCAGGTGCCATGTGTATGGTGATCATGGCACAAGCCTTAAGCCTGCACATAAACCCATAACCCGCCAGGTCCAGAGTAAAAAAAAAAAGTGGTTCGGGTTGTGTACCGAACCCAGGACCTTTCACATGTGAGACGAGCGTGATGACCACTACACCACCGAACCCGAGTGGAGAGACTGGACTTGCTCACTCCTGTCTCTGTCGCTTGTTTCGTCTTCTCAGGGAACCTGCATCCTTGGTCTGTTGTGCTGTTGACTATATTGCACCGTGTGTCATGCTGTCTCCTTGACCCTGTCCACAGGATTCAAATCCATCCATTGCGTGGTTCAATCCTAGCTTTCAAAATTTCAAACTTTGAATATATACAACCTCTAGCTTATCCACTTGTGAATTGGTATCAGACCCACTCTGTTCAATTTGGGAAAGGTAAGGTTATAAGGCAAGGAGGGGAAAGCCCTTCCCTGATGGGTAATATCAAAAACTGAGATCCCACATGTACTATGCACGTGAAAGAGCCCATGGCAACGAATAAGTTGTCCCTGGTAAAATTCTTTTTAGAAAAATCCACTTTCATAAGCAAAAAACAAAAACAAAAACAAAAAACAAAAAACACATGTAGGCGTATAAGAAAAAAGGGACTGGGGAATGGGTGGCGTTGTACTCTGGCGATGTGCTTTCCCCAGGGCATTCAGCCAATATTTCATGTGGATTAATCCTTATGTGACAAATAAAAAACGGCAACAAATAAATCCAGTGATGTCCAATCCCTTAGAAGGACTTAATGGAGAAGAGTTAGGTCAGTCCTCACTGGCCAGAGTGACAGCATGCCATAGTTGTGAGCATTTTCCTTTCTCTGTCAAACAATTACCGTTATAAATGTAGATTCCAGAATGAATGTCCTGTTGATCTTATATACACGTGCACACAATTTTATCCCTTTATTGATTTATTGAGCGTACAAGATCTGCACAGGAAAGCTGGAGGGAAAGAGAACACCAGGTAGACCCAGGGATAAAGTATTGGACCGACTTGCAGAGTGGATGAAGACAGAGAGAGTGGGAGATGTACTTTCAGCGACAAAGGATAGATTCGTATGGAGGGCCATGATCGCCAACGCCACACGGCAGGGCACATGATGATGATGATGATGATGATGATGATGATGATGATGATGATGATGATGATGAGTCACAACAGGAGAGCTAAAGAGAAAGAGAACACCAGGTAGACCCAGGGATAAAAGATTGGACCGACTTGCAGAGTGGCTGAGGACAGAGAGAGTGGGAGATGTACTTTCAGCGACAAAGGATAGATTCGTATGGAGGGCCATGATCGCTAACGCCATACGGCAGGGCACAGTGATGAATGATGATGATGATGATGATGATGGTGATGATGAGTCACAACAGGAAAACTGGAGGGAAAGAGAACACCAGGTAGACCCAGGGATAAAAGATTGGACGGACTTGCAGAGTGGCTGAGGACAGAGAGAGTGGGAGATGTACTTGCAGCGACAAGGGATAGATTCGTATGGAGGGCCATGATCGCCAACGCCATACGGCAGTGCACACGATGATGATGATGATGATGATGATGATGATGATGATGATGATGACAACAAGATCTGCTTTATTGTTCCTTTTGAAAGTGAAGGTGGGGTGGGGGGTGGGGGGGTTGGTGGATTTGCCATTTTGTCGACGAGAAGACGGGAAACGGATTTATCTATCACCACGGTTGTCTATTATCTTCATAGCAGAGAGGGATGTATCTGCTGTCAGCTAGAAGGGAAAACAAAATAACTGCTACCTCGCCATTTCCTTCTGCCCACTGGCATCAAGATATGACGCGCAAAATCTCTCAGCCAATTTGGGAGAGTGAAGACGCCTTTTCTGAGCCTTTCTGGTGGCTGTGAAAGTTGCTCCAGGCAGAGTTGTCTGTCCCTGTCCCCGTTGGAGTGGAAGGGGGGGGGTGTCTAATGGTGTACTGTGACAGTGAGATTAGGTACTGAGTTGGCCGGTGAAGGATGGAGAGAAAGAGAAAGACAGAAACACACACACGCACGCACATAGATATATAAAGATACATATAGGAAGAGGTGCTCGCGGCAACAAGGGATAGAAACAGATGGAAGGCCATGATCGCCAACGCCATGTGGCAAGGTACTTGATGATGATGATGATATATATATATAGCGAGAGAGAGCGAGAGCGAGAGCGCGCGCGTGAGAGAGAGAGAGACAGAGAGAGAGAGAGACACAGAGAGAGAGAGAGAGAGAGAGAGAGTGGGTGTGTGGTTGGGTGGGAGGGGTGCGGTCAGTGTAGAGAGATGGAGTAGACATTGCAGATGAATTTCTACTTTGTATGTGGGGGAATCCGTGTAGAGTGCTGTAGAGTTTTCTTCTTCTTCTTCTTCTTCTTCTTCTTCTTCTTCTTCTTCCTTCTTCTTCTTCTTCTTCTTCTTCTTCTTCTTCTTCTTCTTCTTCTTCTTCTTCTTCTTCTTCTTCTTCTTCTTTCTTCTTCTCTTTCTCCTCTTGTTCTTCTTGTTCTTCTTTTCTTTTTCTTTTCTCTTCTTCTTCTCTCTTCTTCTTCTTCTTCTTCTTCTTCTTCTTCTTTCTTCTTCTTCTTCTTCTTCTTCTTCTTCTTCTTCTTCTTCTTCTTCTTCTTTCTTCTTCTTTTTCTTCTTCTTCTTCTTCTTTTCTTTCTTCCTTCCTCTTCTTGTTCTTCTTTTCTTCTTCTTCTTGTTCTTTTTCTTCTTCTCTTCTTCTTCTTCTTCTTTCTTCTTCTTCTTCTTCTTCTTCTTCTTTTCTTCTTCTTCTTCTTTCTTCTTCTTCTTCTTCTTCTTCTTCTTTTTCTTCTTTTTCTTCTTCTTCTCTCTTCTTCTTCTTCTTCTTCTTCTTCTTCTTCTTCTTCTTCTTCTCTTCTTCTTCTTCTTCTTTTCTTCTTCTTCTTCTTCTTCTTCTTCTTCTTCTTCTTCTTTCTTCTTCTTCTTCTCTTCTTCTTCTTCTTCTTCTTCTTCTTCTTCTTCTTCTTCTTCTTCTTCTTCTTCTTCTTCTTCTTCTTCTTCTTCTTCTTCTCTTCTTTTCTTCTTCTTCTTCTTCTCTTCTCTTCTCTTCTTCTTTCTTCTTCTTCTTCTTCTTCTTCTTCTTCTTCTTCTTCTTTCTTCTTCTTCTTCTTCTTCTTTGACTTCTTCCCCTGAACCAACTTTTCTGATTGGGCAGACCAGTGCTAGTGTTTTAGACAGTCTCTCCGTGTGTGTGTGTGTGTGTGTGTGTGTGTGTGTGTGTGTGTGTGTGTGTGTGTGTGTGTGTGTATCTTTGTGTGTGTGTGTGTGTGTGTGTGTGTGTGTCTTTGTGTGCATGTGTATATCTGTTTGTGTGTGTATGTGCATTTCTCTGTCTGTCTCTCTCTCTCTCTCTGTCTCTCTCTCTGTCTCTCTCTCTCTCTCTCGCTCTCTGTATGGACTAATAAGACTTGAATGGATTGTCCATTCACCTCAAGCAGCAAAGTCTCCACCGTGCGTCTAGTCACTGGAACCAGTGTCAGAACCCAGCAAGATTTGTCACTGTCGTGGTAGACCAGTCTTGAGATTAACAGCAGACATCAGATGAACAATATTGTCTGACCAGTAACCACCAGTAATTACATGCAGTCAGTGATACCATGTGATTTCCTTTTCTTCCCCCCCCCCCCCCCCCCCCCCCCCCCCCCCGAGCTGAACACCAGCGGCACTGGTAATGCCATACATTCACGTCAAAAATCTTGGAGGTCAGAACGGGGAAAGGTTGAATTCAGATGAGCTCTGACGAGTATAATGGTTATCCATGGAGACAGAGGAGGAGACACTCTGACGGTAATGAATAATAATAATTAATAATTACAATACATATAAACGTCCCCCCCCCCCAGTCCCCATCTGAAGGTCCTTGTATTAAATTAAATACCTCGTCTTTGGCATCAAGTGTTGTGTGCAGGAAGAAATGCTGAATCGTGGCGTGTAGAAAACAAGATGGATAGGGAAAGAAAATAAAGAACATGATAAAAGTCTGTAAGCGTCGTTTACTGGTGATTCGTCTTCTGACTGGCGGACGTATTTTGTTTCTCTTGAAATGCGTACCAGCTATCAACGGCTCTTGAGTTTTATAGATGTACTTTTTTGTCTTGTTTTGCTTTACTTTCGTTTTTGTTTTCTTCAGTGATTCATCTTCTAGGTAATTGTATCAAATGAGCTGGAAAAGAGAGGGGATGGTTTTAAAAAAATCAAGCATACAAAATAGGAAACAAAGAAAAAATAACGCAAACAATCAAGGAAAGAAACAAAGAAAAAATAACAAACAATCAAGGAAAGAAACAAAGAAAAAATAACACAGACAAATTAAGAAAGAAACAAAGAAAAAGTAACACGAACAAATTAAGAAAGAAACAAAGAAAAAATAACACAAACGATTACACAAACAAATTAAGAAAGAAACAAAGAAAAAATAATACGAACAAATTAAGAAAGAAACAAAGAAAAAAATAACACAAATTAAGAAAGAAAGAAAAAAAATAACACAAATTAAGAAAGAAAGAAAAAAAATAACACAAATTAAGAAACAAAGAAAAAAAAATAACACAAATTAAGAAAGAAAGAAAAAAAATAACACAAATTAAGAAAGAAAGAAAAAAAATAACACAAATTAAGAAAGAAAGAAAAAAAAATAACACAAATTAAGAAAGAAAGAAAAAAAAATAACACAAACAAATTAAGAAAGAAACAAAGAAAAAGTAACACGAACAAATTAAGAAAGAAACAAAGAAAAAATAACACAAACGATTACACAAACAAATTAAGAAAGAAACAAAGAAAAAATAACACAAACAAATTAAGAAAGAAACAAAGAAAAAAATAACAAACAAATTAAGAAAGAAACAAAAAAGTACAGTATTGCCTCTTTTTTTTCAGATTCCACCATTTACACAGCAATTGAATACAATTTCTTCATATTACTATTGTGATAAAAATCTATCCACTATTTTTCTCTTTAATTGAATTACCATTTTTTCCCACTTTTAAAAACTTTTTTTCTAGGGCTTATATACATTTATCATAAATGAACTAATCTCACAGTGTTGTCTCTATGTAGGTCCATGGTTGGAGATATCGATATGAGCAATGCATAACAGTCTCGCTTTTATCCCTTAGTGTATCCTCTACAAAGTGCTACATCCCTTTGACAGCTTCATTTATAGTTTATTTGTTTGTTTGTTGTTTTGAAAAGCAGCTTTCATCTGTTTTCGCGCATCCCTATGTATCTCTGCAGTTCACATTATTCTTGTTTAACTGCCCCTTGTATCTCTTTTCTGTTTACATATCTTTCACATCTCCTTTCTAGCTCTCCTGAGAGTGTTTTCTGCATCTATTTACACATCTTTAATTTTGTAGGTCTCTGAAAAATGGTTTGCATCTATATTACTTATCTTTGTGTGGCGCTTTAAACGTTTGTTTACATCTTCTTTCGTAGTTGTGTGAAAAGTAATTTTATCTGTATTAGACATGTTTATGTAGCTGTCTTATGATTGGTTTAACTCTAGCCTGGAAAGTGATTTATCGGTATTAAATATCATTGTGCGGCTCTCTGAAAAGTGGACGATGTGTCTGAATGAAGTGGGGCAGGGGGTGGGGGGGACCGAATATGGTAAGTGGGGAAGGGCTTACCGTTTTTGTCTGGGGCTAGAAGTGAGATGGGATTGGCATCACTCCTGTCTGTTATGTGCAATGCAGGAGGGGGCTGACTGGTAGCGTCTAAAAAGGAAAAGAAATAACTGTTACCGCACTATTTCCTGTTGCCCACTGAGTGCAAAACTCCTCAACCAATTTGGATGTGTGGAGACACAATTTTGTGCCTCTTGTGCTGGCTGTGGACGTTCCTACTGGCCGAGTTGTCTGTTCCTGCATGTGTGCTGTGTCTGAGTGTGTGCTGTGTCTGAGGGTGTGCTCTGACAATGAGATTAGGAACTCACATGATGTAACTGCCTAAGTCTGCACAGTTCCACACACTGACTGATATTTGGGAGAAGTGATGCGTCTTGATGGAGTCAAACACAAGAAGATCATTCATGAGGAAGATTAGGAACATACAGGCATCATTTATAAGCCATTTGATGAGGAAAGGGGAATTGGAGCACCTGGTCACAACAGGAAAACTGGAGGGAAAGAGAGCATCAGGTAGACCCAAGGAAAAAATAATGGACGGACAATGCAGAGTCGCTGAGGACAAAGAGGGTGGAAGATTTGCTTGCGGCAACAAGGGATAGATGCATATGGAGGGCCATGATTGTCAACGCCTTGTGGCAAGGCGCTTGATGATGATGATGATGATGTGTAAGTACTATGGAATTTGGTTGCCTGTAGCTTCAAAATTACTGGAGATCTCATTGTTTGAAGCAACAGGTGGGCTGGAGGGCATAACGTCCTCAGAGTTGTCTTTTCTTACCGAAGGTCAGTTGTCATACGGGATCAGGATGCGTCTGAGTAGAGGGTTTTTGTTTTATTGAAGATAGTCATCACTGATTTATGGCTGCCAAGCCTGGACTCTGTGAAATACTGATTGCAGAAGAATCGAGGCAGCAGAGATGTGGTTTTATAGGAGACTACTACGTGTTAGCATTCAAGAAGATGACAAGCATTCTTACCAACAAATGCCTATCAATTAACATCAGGAAGAGAGTTCTTGAATGTTATATAGAACCAATACTGTTGTACGGATGCGAGGCGTGGACAGTCAGCAAGCAAAGCCTGAACAAGATTGAGGTAGCCGAGATGTGGTTTCTCAGAAGAATGTTGAGGGTTCCATGGACAGCAAAGAAAACAAACGAGACAGTCTTGATGGAGGCAGACACAAGTAGATCACTCATAAGGAAGATTAGGAAAAGACAGGCAACATTGATAGGCCATTTTATGAGGAAGGGGATTTGGAGCACCTGGTCACAACGGGAAAGCTGGAGGGAAAGAGAGCACCAGGTAGACCCAGGGAGAAAATGCTGGACGGACTTGCAGAGTGGCTGGGGACGAGGAGGGTGGGGGAGATGCTAGGGGCAACGAGAGATAGAGGCAGATGGAAGTCCATGATCGCCAACGCCATGCGGCAGGGCACCTGCTGATGATGATGACTACGTGTTAAATGGACACACAGAAGAACTAATAAGTGTCCTGGAAGAACTTGATACCACCAGAAGGCTACTAGCAGACAACAACAAGATAAAACTAAAATACATTGGCTTGGCCACGTGTCACGCAACAAGAACACGGACCTCATGGCAACCATCTTTCAAGGAAAAACAGTGGTAAAAAAGGAAGAAAGGCAGACCTCCAATCTCATACATCGAGAACATAACCAACATCAGTGGCCTAAATATTCAAGAAACTGTCCACAAAAGTCAAGACAGAGCTGCCTGGAGGACGATAGTGGTGTCCAGATGTGCAGCGGCCAACACCGAGCCCGGTGACGCCGACAGGTGAGACAGGTGAGACAGGTGAGGTGAGTCATCACTGCATTATCTGAGATGACCATCACATCCTGTGTTCCTCCTCCCGTGCTCAGAACACCTTTGCCTCTGGCCTGGCAGCATGATCTGTTGACCTGCAAACTCTGAAACAGTAGTCTTGGAGTGTTTGACCTGAGAAAGATTGAATCTGCGACAAAGCAATGCATTTATCAGTAGAGACAGTGATGACTCCAAATTGACGTGAATGTGTGAGCGTGTAGATGTCAGCACTCTCCATATCGTTTCTTTCAGATAGTTCCTGCTTTAAACATATTTTGGGATACGAGAATCCTAGTTGTCCCTTCTTTCCAGCCAGAACTCGTGTGGACACGCGAACATGCTTTATCTTTCTATGGCTCTGTTGATGGTAGAAGTCTAGTTTCTGTTATAAATGAAATTGGTAAATATGTTTCTGAAATTGTCGTATAAGTTGCATTGAAGTTTTCAAATCATTTCCGTTTCCTGTTAAAAGATAAGGGTTAGGGTTAGGGTTAGAGAGCCTCCCTTATCACCACTGTCATTTCCGTTTCCTGTTAAAAGATAAGGGTTAGGGTGAGGGTGAGGGTGAGAGAGCCTCCCTTATCACCACTCTCATAGATTGGGCCATGAGTTGACTGAGTTTTGTGTCGATACAAGGTCAAGGCCGCCATTGCTGGTGTGTGGTATGACCATTATAGTGTTCATGGTAGAGATCTTATGTCTTCCACATTTAATTTCAACTTTTGTATTGAGAAGGGTTCAAAATTGGATTGAGTTTTGTAACACATCAGTCCAAGCGAATAGCAGGTTGTTAACAGTTACATGATGTGTTTTTAAGCTAAAGATCAGGTATTTGACTGTGAGAGGATGTTAACAGTTACATGATGTGTTTTTAAGCTAAAGATCAGGATTTGACTGTGAGAGGATGTTAACAGTTACATGAGTGTTTTAAGCTAAAGATCAGGCATTTGATGTGAAGAGGATGTTAACAGTTCATGTGTATTTTAAGCTAAGATCAGGCATTTGACTGGAGAGGTTGTTAACAGTTACATGATGTATTTTTAAGCTAAAGATCAGGCATTTGACTGTGAGAGGATGTTAACAGTTACATGACGTGTTTTAAGCTAAAGATCAGGTATTTGACTGTGAGAGGATGTTAACAGTTACATGACGTGTTTTAAGCTAAAGATCAGGTATTTGACTGTGAGAGGATGTTAACAGTTACATGACGTGTTTTAAGCTAAAGATCAGGTATTTGACTGTGAGAGGATGTTAACAGTTACATGACGTGTTTTAAGCTAAAGATCAGGTATTTGACTGTGAGAGGATGTTAACAGTTACATGACGTGTTTTAAGCTAAAGATCAGGCATTTGACTGTGAGAGGATGTTAACAGTTACATGACGTGTTTTAAGCTAAAGATCAGGTATTTGACTGTGAGAGGATGTTAACAGTTACATGACGTGTTTTAAGCTAAAGATCAGGTATTTGACTGTGAGAGGATGTTAACAGTTACATGACGTGTTTTAAGCTAAAGATCAGGTATTTGACTGTGAGAGGATGTTAACAGTTACATGACGTGTTTTAAGCTAAAGATCAGGTATTTGACTGTGGAGGATGTTAACAGTTACATGACGTGTTTTAAGCTAAAGATCAGGTATTTGACTGTGAGAGGATGTTAACAGTTACATGACGTGTTTTAAGCTAAAGATCAGGCATTTGACTGTGGAGGATGTTAACAGTTACATGACGTGTTTTAAGCTAAAGATCAGGCATTTGACTGTGAGAGGATGTTAACAGTTACATGACGTGTTTTAAGCTAAAGATCAGGTATTTGACTGTGAGAGGATGTTAACAGTTACATGATGTGTTTTAAGCTAAAGATCAGGCAGTTGACTGTGGGAGGATGTTAACAGTTACATGACGTGTTTTAAGCTAAAGATCAGGTATTTGACTGTGGAAGGATGTTAACAGTTACATGACGTGTTTTAAGCTAAAGATCAGGTATTTGACTGTGGAAGGGTGTTAACAGTTACATGACGTGTTTTAAGCTAAAGATCAGGCAGTTGACTGTGGAAGGATGTTAACAGTTACATGACGTGTTTTAAGCTAAAGATCAGGCAGTTGACTGTGGGAGGATGTTAATAGTTACATGACGTGTTTTAAGCTAAAGATCAGGCAGTTGACTGTGAGAGGATGTTAACAGTTACATGACGTGTTTTAAGCTAAAGATCAGGTATTTGACTGTGAGAGGATGTTAACAGTTACATGACGTGTTTTAAGCTAAAGATCAGGCAGTTGACTGTGTGAGGATCTGCGGAATGTCCACAACTGCTTAGAAACAATGTGCCCTGTCTTGAAAAAAGATTGTCAAGCTTGTCAGATTTCTAGTATTTTTTAACATCATAACTGAGTGTGACAAATAACTAAGGAAGAAGAAATGATGAACTACGCCATGTTAGGATGACAAAAGAAAGGGAGAAAGAAACAGCATTTGTAAATTCTTTCAGTGGTGAATAATCTTCTGATGCATCTGATGTATTATCGATTGGCAGCCATTATTCTTTTCGTTTTCTTAAAGGATAGAACAACCATTAGCAGCTCCTAGTTTTTTGTGTTCGTTTTCTGTTTCTTTCCATTTGGTTTAATTTTTGTTTGTGGATGGGTGTGTGGGTTTTGCTTGGTTAGATTTTTCTTTTTCTTTTTCCTGTTTTTTTTCTTCTTCTTTTTTGAAGGATCATTGCTTGCTTTCAAGGGACCAGTGTTTATTCAGAAACAGTCCATTTGCATTTTAGAGATCAGTCAATGAATGAATCATGAAAATTCAGTCAATTCAGTGTATCATTTACTTAATTTGTCGTTTAGTCAGAACTGATGTTCAATACATTGTGATGATCCAGTGAACAACTGATCATGTAGATTTTGCCCGTCAATTGACCTGTTCATTTACTAATAATTGACCTGTTCATTTACTAATAATTGACCTGTTCATTTACTAATAATTGACCCGTTCATTTACTAATAATTGACCTGTTCATTTACTAATAATTGACCTGTTCATTTACTAATAATTGACCTGTTCATTTACTAATAATTGACCTGTTCATTTACTAATAATTGACCTGTTCATTTACTAATAATTGACCTGTTCATTTACTAATAATTGACCTGTTCATTTACTAATAATTGACCTGTAAATTTTACTAATAATTGACCTCAGATATATCTTAATGTAAGATAGATTTTTGATGTAAAAAAGCTAACCACACATGTAGATATTGAAATGGAAATCTGTCCAGTTCCTTTCATATCTATTGCGTTCTGGATTTGTTAGTAGAATATGTTTCTCCTTTTTGTATATAATGCTTTTATTGTGATATTGATAGACAGATTGTTTCTCCATTTTGCAACGATAGATGTATACTTTTTCTAGTAAAATAATTAAATCAGATGTATTATTACGTTTAAATTTATCTACTCCAAATAGCACAGTATTTTCTATAAGTAAAACGTCCCTGCTAGTTCTGTATATTTTTTTTCCTTAACGAGTCTTCCATTTCGCCTCAAATCTCCTCGTATGCTTAAGTTGTCAGATGTGTATCCAATGCCGTCCTTTTCTGTATTGCAGAAATTACATGTGTGATCTTCATTTTTCCCCATTTTTTTTTTCTTTAAAATGTTAGGAGTATAAATCCGTGCTGAATTCGTAATTGTAACCATTTTTATTTTATATCTTTTTGCTTCGGGTTTGTTAGTTTGTTTGTTTTTCTTGCTGGGGAAGGGTGGGAAGGGGGTGGTACCTCTGGGAAGGGGGTGGTACCTCCTCCTTCCCGGTAATTGCATGAAATGGACCGGAGAAGAGATTTAGAAGATCTAACAAAGAAACAACAAAGGAAAAAATGAAAGGAGAACCAAACAGATAGAGAAACAATCAATCAGACTATTCTCGTTTTCTTCAGATTTTAACATTTTTTTTCTGGCAAATACATAAAAAGCAAACAGATAGAAAAAAAATCTATCAGAACATTATCGTTTTCTTCACATTTCACCCTTTTTTAAAATTTTTTTTTAGCAAATGCATATAAATTCCCCATATTTCTGTTGTTCCCTGAACTAAATCTCTTATCTGTTGCCCGTAATACAATTATTGTTTTTCCCCTTCAAGTAAACAAAGCAGACACCATTATCATCAATTTAGCATTTCATGGTTGTTGTCGCCATGGTGGGAAATAATAATATGAGCAGCGTGTAACAGCCTTGCTTTCATCCTCTCAAGGGACCTGTATCCTGGGTCCGTGTGTGAAGTTGCAGCGCCATGTGTGTCGTTGGATTCCCCCTCTTCCCTCCCCCCCCCCCCACCCCACTGTCCTTGTTCACAGTATCACTGCTGCTTCACATCCGTTGCACATCAGTTTTTGTTGTTCTGTGCGAAGTGCTTTGCATTTTGTTTCACATCTCCCTGTGTCGTTTTACATAAACGTGGAAGATGTGTTTTTGTGAGGGTGTGATGGGGGAAGGGAGAGAACTTGTCGTTTTGTCCAGGAGTAGAATGGAGATAAATTTCCACCATCGTTGTCCATTATCAGCACAGGGTAATAATTATACAGGGTGGAGGTGGGGGGCTATCTGGTGGTGGCTATAATTTATCACCAGTGTTGTCCATTATCAGCACATCTTAATAATTATAGGGGGTGGGGGGCTGTCTGGTGGTGGCTATAATTTATCACCAGTGTTATCCATTATCAGCACAGCCTAATAATTATACGGGGTGGGGGGAGGGGTGTCTGGTGGTGGCTATAAATTTATCACCAGTGTTATCCATTATCAGCACAGCCTAATAATTATACGGGGTGGGGGTGAGGGGTGTCTGGTGGTGGCTATAATTTATCACCAGTGTTATCTATTATCAGCACATCTTGATAATTATAGGGGTGGGGGCTGTCTGGTGGTGGCTATAATTTATCACCAGTGTTATCCATTATCAGCACATCTTAATAATTATAGGGGTGGGGTGTCTGGTGGTGGCTATAATTTATCACCAGTGTTATCCATTATCAGCACATCTTAATAATTATAGGGGTGGGGGTGGGGATGTCTGTGGTGGCTATAATTTATCACCAGTGTTATCCATTATCAGCACAGCCTAATAATTATAGGGTGGGGGTGGGGGCTGTCTGATGGTGGCTATAATTTATCACCAGTGTTATCCATTATCAGCACATCTTAATAATTATAGGGGGTAGGGGGATGTCTGATGGTGGCTATAATTTATCACCAGTGTTATCCATTATCAGCACATCTTAATAATTATAGGGGTGGGGGTGAGGGATGTCTGATGGTGGCTATAATTTATCACCAGTGTTATCCATTATTATGGGATAGGGGTGAGGATGGGCTGTCTGGTGGTGGGTCAAAAAATAAAACAACAGTTGCCTCACCATTTCCTTCAGCCCACTCGGCAAATGTGACGTGCAAAATCTTTCAGCCAATCTGGATTAAGTGAGACAGTATTTTTAGCCTTCCGGTGGTTGTGGAAGCCGCTACTGGTAGAGTTGTCTGCCCCTTCAGGCGGGGAACATTGGTCTGATGGTGTGGTCTGACAGTGAGAGTAAGCACTCGTATGATAGAATTGGCCAGAGGGAGAGACGTACAATACGTAGACATAGACACAGACACAGAAACACAGACACAGACACAGACACACACACATACACACACACACACACACACACACACAGAGGGAGAGATACACACACACACACACACACACATACACACACACACACACACACACACACACACACACACAGGAGAAATACACTCAGACAAACACAGACACACATACACACACACACACATACACACAAAACACACACACACACACACAGGGAGAGATACACATACACACACAGACACACAGACGCGCACATACACACACACAGACACACAGACACACACACACACACACACACACACACACACACACACACAGGGAGAGATACGCATACACACACAGACACAGACACACACACAGAGACACAGACACACACACACACATATATACACACAGACACACACATACATACACACACAGACACATACACACACACACGACACACACACACATACACACACACACACACACACACACACACACACACACACACAAACACAGGGAGAGATACACATACACACACAGACACACACACACAAACACAGGGAGAGATACACATACACACACAGACACACATACACACACACAGACACACACACACACACAGAGACACACACATATACACACAGACACACACATACATACACACACAGACACACACACACACACACACACACACACACAGACACCCCCCCCCCCACACACACACACACACGCACACACAGAAGGAGGGAGGAGAGAGAGAGAGTGAGAAAGAGAGAGAGAAAGAGTGAGAGAGAGAGAGAGAGAGACAGACAGACAGACAGACAGAGAGACAGAGAGAGTTTTATTGAACATCGGTCGTGGTCCGCAATTCAAAACGGTTGGTGGTGGTGTGTGTGTGTGTGTGTGTGGGAGGGGGGATGTGCTTGCATATTCATGCCGCATGCCTGTATCAGACAATGTTCCATATACACACATATCCATATACAAACGTGTTCATCTAGCTGCTAAACCGCTGCTGTCTGACAAGATACGTCAGCATACACAAAAGTAAAGTTTTCCGTCAGATTCAAAACCATTAGCAGGGTAGCGTGGGTTACAATAACAACAATAACAATTACAATATTTATATAGCGCAAAATCTTGATAAAATCAAATCTAAGCGCTGAAACAGACACACACACACACACACCACGCACACACACACACGCACGCACGCACACACACGCACTCACGCACACACACACACACACGCGCGCGCGCGCGCCGCACACCACACACACACGCACACAGCTATAAATGGGGAGAAAGAATAAAAGCAATGGAAAATTATAGAGAGCATATTATATACAATTATACCATATTACAATGTGAATCCCCTCCGAGTGGAGACAGGCTGCAGAGGGGATTGAGTGAGGTCAGGATTTTATGCAGAGGAGAAAAGGTGTTTTGAGAGCGGACTTGAAGGAGACAAAAGTAGGTTGCTGACGGACAGAGAGAGGAAGTTTGTTCCAGGAGAGTGGACCAGAAACAGAGAAGGCTCGTGGACCATAGGTATTGAGCTTAGTGCGTGGAAAGCGAAAAGTCAGAGGATCGGAGGCAGAGCGGAGGGTACGTGAGGGAACATAGATCTCAAGTAGGCTTGACAGGTAATCGGGGGCTGCGTTATTGAGGCTTTTGTAGCACATGGTGTCTAGTTTGTACTTGTATGCGCTTTGATACAGGGAGCCAGTGAAGTTGTGCCAGGAGAGAAGATATGTGGTCAGCTTTGTTCTTTTTGAGTACAAGGCGTGCAGCATTGTTTTGAATGCGCTGTAGGATGTGAATGGTGGAGGCAGTGGTGGTTGTCTTTCATCCTCTTTTTCTTTTCTTGCTGTCAGGGTGTGTGGCTTCTTGGATAAAACACCTGCCAAGAAGCAATCAAAGATCAAGTTAGTTCCTATTCCACTAGAACCTTAAGTGTTGGGTTGGGTACTAGTCTTGTAGATGAGACAGTAAACCAAGATTTGTAAGCAGCATAAAGATCAGACGATAAACCAAGATTTGTAAGCAGCATAAAGATCAGACGATAAACCAAGATTTGTAAGCAGCATAAAGATCAGACGATAAACCAAGACTTTGTTAGCAGCGTAAAGATCAGAATAAACCAAGCTTTGTTAGCAGCGTAAAGATCAGACAATAAACCAAGAGTTCACGTAGAAGTACAATTTTTACAAAGATCAGATAATAAACCAAGACTTTGTTAGCAGCGTAAAGATCAGACAATAAACCAAGTCATTGTAAGTAATGTAAAAGATTAGATAATAAACCAAGACTTTGTAAGCAGCGTAAAGATCAGATAATAAACCAAGACTTTGTTAGCAGCGTAAAAAAATACAAGCATGAGCAGGTAAATCAGACAATTAAAGTCATGTAAGAGTAAAAGATTAGATAATAAACCAAGACTTTGTTAGCAGCGTAAAGATCAGAAATAAACCAAGATCATTGTTAGCAGGTAAAGATCAGAATAAACCAAGACTTTGTTAGCAGCGTAAAGATAGACAATAAACCAAGACTTTGTTAGCAGCGTAAAGATCAGACAATAAACCAAGTCATTGTAAGTAATGTAAAAGATTAGATAATAAACCAAGGCTTTCTAGGTAGTGTAAAAGGATTACACAATAAACCAAGACTTTGTAAGCAACGATCATGGCCCTCCATATGCATCTATCCCTTGTTGCCGCAAGCACATCTTTCACCTTGTCTGTCCTAAGCCACCCTGCAAGTCCGTCCAATATTTTCTCCCTGGGTCTACCTGGTGTTTTCTTTCCATCTAGCTTACCTGTTGTGACCAGGTGCTCTAATTCCCCTTTCCTCATAAAATGTCCTATAAATGTTGCCTGTCTTTTCCTAATCTTCTTTATCAATAATCTTCTTGTGTCTGCCTCCATCAAGATTGTCTCGTTTGTTTTCTTTGCTGTCCATGGAACTCTCAACATTCTTTTTAGAAACCACATTTCAGCTGCCTCAATCTTGTTCTGGCTTTGCATGTTGACTGTCCACGCCTCGCAACCGTATAACAGTATCAGTCATTTCACTCAGAAAAATTCTGGTTTGGCCCAAACAATGAATCCAGTTCGATCCCATCTTTGTCCCAAAGCTGGAACATCAGATCCAGGAAGCTTGAATTCATTCTCCTCAGGGAAACCTGTCACCTGTGTAATGTTTATCCATGGAAATAATGCTCTTGCCAAACGACAGTAATACTTGTTGGGGCCATCAGCCTTCCTCAGTCTTCTGCCAACATTTCGAGTTGTCAGCGTGAGCAGAATGCAACGGTTATATGATTGTGTCTTCTTTCCGTCTGTCTGTCTGTCTGTCTGTCTGTCTCACTGTCTGTCTATCTCTCTCTCTCTCTCTTTCTCTCTCTCTCTTTGTTTCTCTCTCTTCTCTTTGTTTCTCTCTCTTTGTTTCTCTCTCTTTGTTTCTCTCTCTTCTCTTTGTTTCTCTCTCTTTGTTTCTCTCTCCCACTCTCTCATTTTTGTTTTTTCTGTCTCTCTCTTTGTTTCTCTCTCTTTGTTTCTCTCTCTTCTCTTTGTTTCTCTCTCCCACTCTCATTTTGTTTTTTCCTCTGTCTCTCTCTTTGTTTCTCTCTCTCTTTCTCTTCTCTCTCTTTGTTTCTCTCTCTCTCTCTTTCTCTCTCTCTGTCTACCCACTCTCTTTGTTTTTCTCTCTCTCCCTCTCTCTCTTTGTTTTTCTCTCTCTCCCTCTCTCTCTTTGTTTATCTCTCTCTCTCCCTTTGTTTCTCTCTCTCTCTCTCTCTCTCCCCTCTCTCTCTCCCCTCTCTCTCTCTGTTTTTCTCTCTTTCTCTTTCTCTCTTTCCCCCTCTCTCTTTATTTTTTTCTCTCTCTCTCCCTGTCTGTCTGTCTCTGTCTCTCGGTCTCTCTGTCTGTCTGTCTGTCTGTCTGTCTCTCTCTCTCTCTCTCTCTCTCTCTCTCTCTCTCTCTCTCTCTCCCCAGGTAGGATTTCAGATTAATTGGTTATTCCTGTTGCACGGACATGCCTCCTGCGTCTGTTTTTCTTTTCTTCTTTTTTTTCCCCCTTAGGGTTACGCTACATTTAGAATTGTTTGCTTTTTTTTTTTTTTTATCATATCTATGAATCTGTTTTACGTTTTCAAGTGTTTTTATTCGTTGTCATCTGTGTTTTGTTTGTTTGTTGTTTTGTTGTTGTTTTTTTATTTGCAAATTACTGTATAACCCTTTGACTCCCACACCCTGTCCACCAGCATCCTGCATTGCCAACCATGCTAGCAAAGCAAAAACTTAACCCTTCGATTCCCACACCCTTTCCACCAGCATTCTGCAGGAAGCTGGTGGAAAGGGTGAGGAAATCAAAGGGTTAAGTTTTTGCAGTTGGTGGATAGGTTGCGGGAGTCAAAGGGTTAAGAGACTTGAACCATGTACACTGAGAGAAGGGGAAGGGGCGGGAAAGAAAAAGAGGGTTTATGATAAAACAACAACAACAACAACCATAAGATATATATATTTTTTCCAACGGAAAAGTTTTTAGCTGAAAACGATTTTATTTCATCTTGCCTTTGCTGGCATGCTGGGTTTTTGTTTTTGTTGTTGTTGTTGGTTGTTTTGTTTTGTTTTGTTTTGTTTTGTTTCATTAAGTCCTTACAATACAATACAATATTTTATTTATATAGCGCAAAATCTTGATAAAATCAAATCTAAGCGCTAAAGTCCTTCACTGATCTTATCGTGCATATTTGGTATTCTGCAGCGTATACACTCTAAGGGGTTTAGGCTTAGGCGGTCTACACACATTTTGACCTGAGAGAGAGAGAGAGAGAGAAGGAGAGAGGAGAGAGAGATAGATAGAGAGATAGAAAGAGAGAGAGAGAGGGAGAGAGAGATAGATAGAGAGATAGATAAGAGAGAGAGAGGCAGAGAGAGATAGAGAGATAGATAGATAGAGAGAGAGAGAAAGAGAGAGAATTTTGTGCCAATACAGAAGCTCAAGGCTGCAGATACTGGCAAGCTGGTGTATTGATGTTATAATAACGACACTAGTAATGATAAAGATAAAGATGTGATGAAGATGACAATGACGGTGATGATAACGATGATAATAATGATGAATTCAGACATATTCGGTTTTTGACTTTATGATTATACTCGCAAATATGTATATATATATAACACAAATGTGAAGGAAAACATCTTTTCCTTTCATGTTTCCTTTCATTCGATACTTTAAAATATAGACATGAACTAGACAATTACAACGCGAAAATACATGGTTGTGTCTCTAGGTTCCAAACAGACTGGTATTACTGTACTACTGTGTTTACACCGTCAAACAGTTCATGCTAAATAGGAGTTTTGAAAAATCTAAATATACAAACTATGAATCAAATTTTACAAGACAGAGATCATCAACGAATATTTAAGCGTTATTCACGCTAAAATTCTCAATGAAGCAAGTCTTTCTTGCAGGTCAAGACTTACATGAGAACATTCTTGGATTTAAAATGGTTATGTATCAAATTACCAGATGTCTGTGTATATATACACAAATACATGTATATGTATATACATACGTACACACGCACACACACACAACACACACACACACACACACACAACACACACACACACACACACACAGACAATAGGGTATAATGTCTTTGATGAATGAACGCTGTAACCATTGCAATTTCTGTGGTTGACATATGGTTATTCATTGAGTGACACTTAGAATTTATTATGAATCAATCACAAAAGCATGAACGACTATAGATGATGTGGATGAAGTATAAAATGCATGTATTCACAGAAGGGATCTAGTCAATCCAACTTGCTCAAAATCTGTTTTCTATATGTCAACAACAACAAAAAGATGATGTTCAAATCAGCAGGTTTTCGACACATTATCACAGTGAAATAGTGGAAATAGAAGGGAAGAAAGGCTGTTGAATCATGCCATTAAAAAGATCCCAGATGACACCAGTCGCTTTGGTGTAGTGGTTAAAGCAACGGACTACTATCTGGAAGGTTGTGGGTTCGAATCCCCATCAGTCCCTTCAAAAATATATCATTGTGGCATTTTTCGGCTCTAACATGTTCCTACCAAGAGTTGGGCGTGCTATGGGCTCATTGGGAAGACTGAGAACACACAGTCGAGTCTCATCCACTTCAAGGATGCGTCATTGAGGGTGTTGCTCAAATCCTCTGAACCAGCACCGCAGGTGTCTGTATTTTTCGGGCCTGGTTGACGTCAGAATATGTTATGATAGTAAGCATAGAGAACAGCCCTGTCACGCAGTCTCAATCCTAGATGGAACTCCATAGCATCATGATTATCATCCTCATCGACATCATCATCACCGCATTGTAAAAAAAAAACAAGAAAAAAAACAAAACAAAAACTAAAAACTACCAGCTTCTGCGGCAATTATGATGGCGTATATAATGGGACGAAAAACAAACAAACAAGATCCCAGACAACTGTGTGGGGGGGGTATGCTTCTTCCAGCGGTACTTTGTTTTATGATTTATTGATCAGCAGTTCTGTTGTGTCATTCCTCTGGAACTATTAAACAACAGTCTTTAGCGGCAGCTCCTAGTTTTAAAGATTTGCCGTGGAAAGAAAAACCTAAACATTAAAGTAAGAAACAAACGACGAAGACGTCATCTTTTGTTTTTTGTTTTTGTTTTTTTTTTGGTCAACCTTCTTTATGGGTTTTCTTCACAATGTCATTGTTTATATAACATGGAAGATATATTTCACTGTAAGGAAAGGACAAAACATCTGCAAAGAAAGAATCAAGGGAAACAGTTGATATCATTTTCTGTTACCACTTTTTGTGTTGATGACTTTTTATTTTAAAACAAAACATTAAATTAGAAATGAGTTGAAAACAAGAAAAAACAAAACCAATGGAGGAAGGAACGGTTTTTGTTTTTGTTTTTGTTTTTGTTTTTTACCGTTGCATATCATTTCATATCATTCCCTCATATTACCTTTGTGCTGAAAATTGAACCTCTGTTCTCGATCTCAGTAAATTGCTGTTAGTTTTGTTTTGTTTTTCATTAAGAAACTACTTTAAAGCTCGTTTATTATTTTGAAACGAGTCATCGCTCCATATTGTCAGCATGTGAGGCCTGGTGGAAGATATGGATATGGACAGTGCACCACAACAGCCTTGCTATCATCCCCAGAGGGGACGTCCATCTCGAGTCTGACGGCACAGTCATTGTGTGTCATTGGATTTTCTTTTGTGCCTGTCTACAGCATTACTGCTGGTTTACATGTGTTTAGCTTCTCCCTTTGTTGTTCTGTACAAAGTGGTGTACATCTGTTTAGCACCTCCCTTTGTTGTTCTGTACAAAGTGGTTTACATGTGTTTAGCTTCTCCCTTTGTTGTTCTGTACAAAGTGGTGTACATCTGTTTAGCATCTCCCTTTATTGTTCTGTACTTATGGGATCGTATGGCATGCTATTGTACATGTAGATATACGTCTTATCCTCTTTGTCCCTTTGTAAAGTGGTTTACATTTGTTTAGCACCTCCCTTTGTTGTTCTGTACTTATGGGATCGTATGGCATGCTATTGTATACATGTAGTATATACCCTTTATCCTCTTTGTCTTTGTAAAGTGGTTTACATTTGTTTAGCACCTCCCTTTGTTGTTCTGTACAAAGTGATTTGCATCTGTTTAGCATCTCCCTTTATTGTTCTGTACAAAGTGATTTGCATCTGTTTAGCATCTCCCTTTATTGTTCTGTACAAAGTGGTTTACATCTGTTTAGCATCTCCCTTTGTGTGTTCTGTACAAAGTGGTTTACATGTGTTTAGCATATTCCTTTGGTGTTCTGTACAAAGTGGTTTACATGTGTTTAGCTTCTCCCTTTGGTGTTCTGTACAAAGTGGTTTACGTTGTTTAGCATTCCCTTTGTTGTTCTGTACAAAGTGGTTTACATGTGTTTAGCATATCCCTTTGGTGTTCTGTACAAAGTGGTTTACATTGTTTCACGTCTCCCTTTGTTGTTCTGTACAAAGTGGTTTACATTGTTTCACGTCTCCCTTTGTTGTTCTGTACAAAGTGGTTTACGTCTGTTTAGCATCTCCCTTTGTTGTTCTGTTCAAAGTGCTTGCATTGTTAGCATCTCCCTTTGTTGTTCTGTACAAGTGGTTTACATTGTTTCACGTCTCCCTTTGTTGTTCTGTACAAAGTGGTTTACATTGTTTCACGTCTCCCTTTGTTGTTCTGTACAAAGTGGTGTACATCTATTTAGCATCTCCCTTTGTTGTTCTGTACAAAGTGGCTTGCATCTGTTTAGCATCTCCCTTTGTTGTTCTGTACAAAGTAATTTACATGTGTTTAGCATTTCCCTTTGTTGTTCTGTACAAAGTGGTGTACATGTTTGGCATCTCCCTTTGTTGTTCTGTACAAAGTGGTGTACATGTGTTTCACATCTCTTTTTGTTGTTCTGTACGAAGTAGTGTACATATGTTTAGCATCTCTCTTTGTTGTTCTGTACAAAGTCGTTTACATCTGTTTCATTTCTCTCTTTGTTGTTCTCTACAAATGGTTTACATCTATTTCACATGTCCGTTTGTTGATTTTTTTTATGATACAGTGTACATCTGTTTTACATTTTCCTGTGTAACTCTCTGACAAGTGGGGGAATCTCTTTGTAGGAAGAGGAATGTCTGTTGTAAAGGAGGGAGGGGAGAGTTCCACTTTGCCCAGGCATGGATTGCAGATGGAATTTGCACCATGGCTGCCTGTTGCCTGTGCAGCTGATAGGGAGCTGTCTGGTGATGGCTAAAATATATAGTAAGTGTAATCACACCATTTCCTGCTGTTCATTCGGCAAATATGACGTGCAGGATCCCTCAGCTAATTTGGGCGAATGGCGACGCCATTTGGAGCCTCTGTGATGGGTGTTGAAGCTACTACCACTGGCAGGGAGGGTGGGTGTGATGGTGTGCTGTGACAATGAGATTTGGCGTCCACGTGATAGAGTTGGCCAGAAAGACACAGCGAGAGCTTGATGCAGAGAGACAAAAGCTAACTCCTGTAAATAGATTTCTTTCGACATTTCGGGGATTGTCTTCGAGCTGCCCTAGATAGCCTCGCTCTTTCTTTCTTAGACTTCCTTTGCATCTTATACCCGCTTTATAAGGACTAGGGTCTAGAGGTTTTGTAGGTCTTATAGGGGACCTACAAAACCTTGTGAATATACTAGAAATAGAAAGCAAAGGTAAGGGGTTGGAACTAAACAGCAGGAAGACTGAAGTCATGGTGATCAGTAAAAAAAAACATGAAATCCCCTCATGCAAAATAACAGCAAATGGCACAACCTTGACACAGGTTAATAAGTTCAAATACCTGGGAACGGTCATTTCATCAGACGGCAGATGCACATCGGAAATAGCTGGCAGAATCGGCCAAGCCAAAACAGCATTCAAGAAGATGACAAGCATTCTTACCAACAAATGCCTATCAATTAACATCAGGAAGAGAGTTCTTGAATGTTATATAGAACCAGTGCTGTTGTACGGATGCGAGGCGTGGACAGTCAGCAAGCAAAGCCAGAGCAGGATCGAGGCAGCCGAGATGTGGTTTCTCAGAAGAATGTTGAGAGTTCCATGGGCAGCAAAGAAAACAAACGAGACAGTCTTGATGGAGGCAGACACAAGTAGATCACTCATAAGGAAGATTAGGAAAAGACAAGCAACATTTATAGGCCATTTTGTGAGGAAGGGGGATTTGGAGCACCTGGTCACAACAGGGAAGCTGGAGGGAAAGAGAGCACCAGGTAGACCCAGGGAGAGAATGCTGGACGGACTTGCAGAGTGGCTGGGGATGAGGAGGGTGGGGGAGATGCTGGGGGCAATGAGAGACAGAGATGGTTGGAAGTCCATGGTCGCCAACGCCATGCGGCAGGGCACCTGATGATGATGATGATGATGAGGGTCTAGAGGAATGAATTAGCCAAAGTCTGAATTCTGAAAATTTCGTTTCTTCCAGAGTGGTCATCAGTAAGTCCTACCAACCACTACCAGTGCCAGAAACCAGCGTTGTACGTTTGTGTAGTCCTTCATTCTGATTGACAGTCGAGATAGGGAATTGTGGGGGTGTATACCGTATTCTGACTTCATTTAATGGATGGCTTGATTTAATGAACACTGTGTGAGCTTTAGGCGCTAAGCTCATTACAAACCTGTGAGCTATGATATGAAAGGCGGAAAAATCCCGACGTTTGTCATTCTCGATGAAGATTAGTGGTGTAGGTATAAGATGAAGGCCGTCAGATCAAAGCCATCACTTATGGGATCGTATGGCATGCTATTGTACACGTAGATATACGTCTTATCCTATTTGTCCCTTGGGATCGTATGGTACGCTATTGTACACGTAGATATACGTCTTATCCTCTTTGTCCCATGGGATCGTATGGTACGCTATTGTACACGTAGATATATGTCTTATACTCTTTGTCCCTTTGTTGTGGACATGGGATATGAACATGTTGACATACCCAGGAAGCCTTAATTCGGATCAGCGCATGTTGTGATGTGCAGTTTATCCATGACAGTAGGAACGATATCAAACTGACATGTTTAATACTTGGGCATATAACTTTTCCCTAATCTTACTCGCTTATTCATAATGCAAAACAAGTGTGACTGCCCGCGTTCAAGTAAACAGGAACCAGAAGAAAAAACAGGTAAAACCAAAAAACAAAAAAAATAAAAAGAACTAGAACGCGTATTAAATATTTTAATACACTCAGACAAGACAAGGTTAGGGAAGGGTTATGTGCCCAAGTATTAACAATGTCAGTTTGGTGTGGTTGTATAAAATAAGCATTCTAGTTCTTATTTCGTGTTTTTTTCTGGTTCCTTCTCGCTTATTCATGTTATGAACGTAGTCAAAATGCAAGAGTCATACAATGTGCCCCTGTTTTTTGCGTCAAGACTTCAAAAGTCGTAGAAGTTCGTCTCATATGGTCGGAGGCAGCCGAAATGTGGTTTCTAAGAAGAATGTTGAGAGTTCCATCAACAGCAAAGAAATCATCATCATCATCATCATCAAGGTGCCCTGCCGCATGGCGTTGGCGACCATGGACTTCCAGCCATCTCTATCTCTCGTTGCTCGTAGCATCTCCCCCATCCTCCTCATCCCCAGCCACTCTGCAAGTCCGTCCAGCATTCTCTCCCTGAGTCTACCTGGTACTCTCTTTCCCTCCAGCTTTCCCGTTGTGACCAGGTGCTCCAAATCCCCCTTCCTCATAAAATGGCCTATAAATGTTGCCTGTCTGTTCCTAATCTTCATTATGAGTGATCTACTTGTGTCAGCAAAGAAAACAAACGAGAAAGTCTTGATGGAGACAGACACAAGAAGATTATTGATAAGGAAGATTAGGAAAAAAAAAAACAAGCAACATTTATAAGCCATTTTATGAGGAAAGGGGAATTAGAGCACCTGGTCACAACAGGAAAGCCAGAGGGAAAGAGAACACCAGGTTAGACCCAGGGAGAAAATATTAGATGGATTTGCTGGATCGCCGAGGACAGAGAGGGTGGAAGATGTGCTTGCGGCGACAAGGAAAAGATGCATATGAAGGGCCATGATCTGTAACGCCATGCGGCAGGGCACATGATGATGATGATGATGATGATAGTGATGATGATGATGATGATGATGATGGATGATGATGATGATGATGATGGTGGTGGTGGTGGTGGTGGTGGTGGTGGTGGTGGGTGGTGGTCATGAACTCATACTGCGTCCGTCTTTTATTCGATCAGTTATACAAGTTGATTTCAAATCCTATAGTATTAGTTCATTTACTTGGCACAATAGATCCAGTTGAAGATACCAGATGCATCAATCATTCCTTGTTCTGTGTCGTGATTGGGACAGAAAGCTTGATCAGAATAGTCGCGTCCTCAAAGACTGGATGGCAATTCTGTTGAATTCTATACGAAGTCTGTTGCCGGTCTGTGTCTTCCCAGCGAAGTGGCAGCCTCATTACTAGCAGCATAAGCAGTCAGTCAGTGTCTGCAGGAACCACAATGGCTCCTGCTGTCTGGCTGCCCTGTCCGGCAGGACCAGTGACGGCCTACAGAACAATGGGATGATGACCACAGGGGTCGGTCTGTTGTTCTGACCACCACTGTACCCTCATAGCGGCCATTAGTGTCATTGTCCGGATGGAGTCTCCCTGTCTCTGTCTGTCTGTCTGTCTGTCTGTCTCTCTTCCTGTCTATTCGCACCCCTCCTTCTCTCTCTCTCTCTTACTCTGTCTCTGCCTGTCTGCCTGTCTCTCTCTCTCTCTCTCTCTTCTCTCTCTCTCGCTCTCTGTGTCTCTGACTGTCTGTCTGTCCGTCCGTTTGTCTGTCTCTGTCTCTGTCTCTCTACCTCTCTGTCTCTGTCTCTGTTTCTCTCTCTCTCTCTCTCTCTCTTCTCTCTCTCACACACACACACACTCTGTCTCTGTCTCTCTCTCTCTCTCTCTCTCTCACTCTCTCGGTCTGTCTGTCTCTCTTCCCACCCACCCTCACTCAGTCTGTCCTCTTTCTCTTCTTGTCTGCTTCCGTCTTTCTGTCTTTCCCCCTTCCACCCTCTCTCTGAATCTTTCCTTTTCTCTCTTTCTTTTTGTCTCTTTGCATCCCCCTCCTTCTCTGTCTCTCTCTGTCTGTCTGTCTCTCTCTCTGTCTCACTGTCTCTCTCTGTCTGTCTGTCTGCCTGTCTCTGTCTGTCTGTCTCTCTGTCTGTCTGTCTCTCTGTCTGTCTCTGTCTGTCAGTCCTTCGTTTTCTTTCCATATTTCCGCCTCTCTCCCTGTCTCCGCCCCCCTCCTCCTCTCTCTCTCTCTCTCTCTTCCTCCCATTCTCTCTCTCTTTCTCATTTCTTCATTCCATGTCTGTCTCTTCCTGTCTCTTCCTGTGTTTGAAGGCAGGACAGTGACTGGGCCTGTGTCCAGGCAGACAGCACAACGTGTGCATTTTGTACACCCAGATCTCCTGGCCAAGGGTTCATCACTCTCACTTACCGACCCAGCTGGTCGGATGGCCGTGTCTGTCTTATTGTCTCCCTTGGATCATCCGTCACCAGTATAGGGAGATGTGAATGAACAGACCAATGAACAGACCAGTGAACAGACCAATGAACAGACCGGTGAACAGACCAATGAACAGACCAATGAACAGACCAATGAACAGACCAGTGAACAGACCAATGAACAGACCAATGAACAGACCAGTGAACAGACCAGTGAACAGATCAGTGAACAGACCAATGAACAGACCAGTGAACAGACCAGTGAACAGATCAGTGAACAGACCAATGAACAGACCAATGAACAGACCAGTGAACAGATCAGTGAACAGACCAGTGAACAGACCAATGAACAGACTAATGAACAGACCAGTGAACAGACCAATGAACAGACCAATGAACAGACCAATGAACAGACCAGTGAACAGACCAGTGAACAGACCAGTGAACAGACCAGTGAACAGATCAATGAACAGACCAGTGAACAGACCAGTGAACAGACCAGTGAACAGACCAATGAACAGACCAGTGAACAGACCAGTGAACAGACCAATGAACAGACCAGTGAACAGATCAATGAACAGACCAGTTAACAGACCAATGAACAGACCAGTGAACAGATCAATGAACAGACCAATGAACAGATCAATGAACAGACCAGTGAACAGACCAATGAACAGACCAATGAACAGACCAGTGAACAGATCAATGAACAGACCAGTTAACAGACCAATGAACAGACCAATGAACAGACCAATGAACAGACCAGTGAACAGACCAATGAACAGACCAATGAACAGACCAGTGAACAGACCAGTGAACAGACCAGTGAACAGACCAGTGAACAGACCAGTGAACAGACCAATGAACAGACCAATGAACAGACCAATGAACAGACCAGTGAACAGACCAATGAACAGATCAATGAACAGACCAATGAACAGACCAGTGAACAGACAAATGAAGACCAGTGAACAGACAAATGAACAGACCAATGAACAGATCAATGAACAGACCAATGAACAGACTAATGAACAGACCAGTGAACAGACTAATGAACAGATCAATGAACAGACAAATGAACAGACCAGTGAACAGATCAATGAACAGACCAATGAACAGACCAATGAACAGACCAATGAACAGACCAATGAACAGATCAATGAACAGACCAGTGAACAGACCAATGAACAGACCAATGAACAGACCAGTGAACAGACCAATGAACAGACCAATGAACAAATCATTGAACAGACCAATGAACAGACCAATGAACAGACCAATGAACAGATCAATGAACAGACCAATGAACAGACCAATGAACAAATCATTGAACAGACCAATGAACAGACCAATGAACAGACCAATGAACAGATCAATGAACAGACCAATGAACAGACAAATGAACAGACCAATGAACAGACCAGTGAACAGATCAATGAACAGACCAAT
>JAPXFY010000025.1:60647287-60654787 GCA_030674185.1 Monoplex corrugatus
AAGATGGCTGACAATTGCAGGATGAAATGGCCAATAATGACAGTGGAGAATGGCCAATGATAACGATAGGAAATGACCGATTGTTACGATAAGAAACGCCCACACAAGCCAGAGTATGCAAACAGACCAGAAGCTTAATGCTGTCTACACAGTGTAGGGGTCAGCCCACTAAAACAACGTCCGAACCAGACCAGTGTGGACATGTAGTGAATCATCTCACCATGTGTGTCGTGACCAGTGTGGACATGCTAGTGAATCCTCTCACCATGTGTGTCGTGACCAGTGTGGACATGGTAGTGAATCTCTCACCATGTGTGTCGTGACCAGTGTGGACATGCTAGTGAATCCTCTCGCCATGTGTGTCGTGACCAGTGTGGACATGCTAGTGAATCATCTCACCATGTGTGTCGTGACCAGTGTGGACATGCTAGTGAATCATCTCCCATGTGTGTCGTGACCAGTGTGGACATGCTAGTGAATCCTCTCACCATGTGTGTCGTGACCAGTGTGGACATGCTAGTGAATCTCTCGCCATGTGTGTCGTGACCAGTGTGGACATGCTAGTGAATCCTCTCACCATGTGTGTCGTGACCAGTGTGGACATGCTAGTGAATCATCTCACCATGTGTGTCGTGACCAGTGTGGACATGCTAGTGAATCATCTCACCATGTGTGTCGTGACCAGTGTGGACATGCTAGTGAATCCTCTCACCATGTGTGTCGTGACCAGTGTGGACATGCTAGTGAATCCTCTCACCATGTGTGTCGTGACCAGTGTAGACATGCTAGTGAATCCTCTCACCATGTGTGTCGTGACCAGTGTGGACATGCTAGTGAATCATTCGCCATGTGTGTCGTGACCAGTGTGGACATGCTAGTGAATCATCTCCCATGTGTGTCGTGACCAGTGTGGACATGCTAGTGAATCATTCCCATGTGTGTCGTGACCAGTGTGGACATGCTAGTGAATCCCTCTCCCATGTGTGTCGTGACCAGTGTGGACATGCTAGTGAATCCTCTCACCATGTGTGTCGTGACCAGTGTGGACATGCTAGTGAATCTCTCGCCATGTGTGTCGTGACCAGTGTGGACATGCTAGTGAATCCTCTCACCATGTGTGTCGTGACCAGTGTGGACATGCTAGTGAATCCTCTCCCATGTGTGTCGTGACCAGTGTGGACATGCTAGTGAATCATCTCACCATGTGTGTCGTGACCAGTGTGGACATGCTAGTGAATCATCTCACCATGTGTGTCGTGACCAGTATGGACATGCTAGTGAATCTCTCACCATGTGTGTCGTGACCAGTGTGGACATGCTAGTGAATCCTCTCACCATGTGTGTCGTGACCATGTGGACATGCTAGTGAATCCTCTCACCATGTGTGTCGTGACCAGTGTGGACATGCTAGTGAATCCTGTCGCCATGTGTGTCGTGACCAGTGTGGACATGCTAGTGAATCATCTCACCATGTGTGTCGTGACCAGTGTGGACATGCTAGTGAATCATCTCGCCATGTGTGTCGTGACCAGTGTGGACATGCTAGTGAATCTCTCACCATGTGTGTCGTGACCAGTGTGGACATGCTAGTGAATCCTTCACCATGTGTGTCGTGACCATTGTGGACATGCTAGTGAATCATGTCGCCATGTGTGTCGTGACCAGTGTGGACATGCTAGTGAATCCTCTCACCATGTGTGTCGTGACCAGTGTGGACATGCTAGTGAATCCTGTCACCATGTGTGTCGTGACCAGTGTGGACATGCTAGTGAATCATCTCGACCATGTGTGTCGTGACCAGTGTGGACATGCTAGTGAATCCATCTCCCATGTGTGTCGTGACCAGTGTGGACATGCTAGTGAATCATCTCACCATGTGTGTCGTGACCAGTGTGGACATGCTAGTGAATCATCTCGCCATGTGTGTCGTGACCAGTGTGGACATGCTAGTGAATCATCTCACCATGTGTGTCGTGACCAGTGTGGACATGCTAGTGAATCATCTCGCCATGTGTGTCGTGACCAGTGTGGACATGCTAGTGAATCATCTCACCATGTGTGTCGTGACCAGTGTGGACATGCTAGTGAATCCATCTCACCATGTGTGTCGTGACCAGTGTGGACATGCTAGTGAATCATCTCACCATGTGTGTCGTGACCAGTGTGGACATGCTAGTGAATCTTCGCCATGTGTGTCGTGACCAGTATGGACATGCTAGTGAATCTGTCGCCATGTGTGTCGTGACCAGTGTGGACATGCTAGTGAATCATCTCGCCATGTGTGTCGTGACCAGTGTGGACATGCTAGTGAATCATCTCACCATGTGTGTCGTGACCAAACTAGAAATAAGAATTACCATAGAGTTCGGCCGATATTGACATGCTAAGAATGCCTATCGACAGTAAAGGGCATCAATACTGGAGGAATGCCAGTTATTGGCGAGGAAGATGAATCATTACCGTTGGGACATGCTTGATTTGCGACACAAATGTGCATTTAATCGAGTGTGGAATTGCAGTGAATACTTTTCCCGTGGACGTGGCAGGGAATTGACCAGTGTCGGCGACCATGCTCATGAATCTCGTCACCATTGTGAGTCCGTGAAGTGTGGACAGCTAGGAATCCTCCGCGCAATTTTGACGTGACAGTGTGGTGAAAGCTAGTGTCCTCTGCCATGTTGGTGTGACCGAGTGTGGTGCTGTGAATACCCGTTCAAATATGGATGGACAGTGGGGGAAACTGGTGCAAGGAGAAATCTGTATGTGTGTCGTGACCAGTGTGGACATGCTAGTGAATCCTCTCACCATGTGTGTCGTGACCAGTGTGGACATGCTAGTGAATCCTCTCACCATGTGTGTCGTGACCAGTGTGGACATGCTAGTGAATCCTCTCACCATGTGTGTCGTGACCAGTGTGGACATGCTAGTGAATCATCTCGCCATGTGTGTCGTGACCAGTGTGGACATGCTAGTGAATCATCTCACCATGTGTGTCGTGACCAGTGTGGACATGCTAGTGAATCATCTCGCCATGTGTGTCGTGACCAGTGTGGACATGCTAGTGAATCATCTCACCATGTGTGTCGTGACCAGTGTGGACATGCTAGTGAATCATCTCGCCATGTGTGTCGTGACCAGTGTGGACATGCTAGTGAATCATCTCACCATGTGTGTCGTGACCAGTGTGGACATGCTAGTGAATCATCTCGCCATGTGTGTCGTGACCAGTGTGGACATGCTAGTGAATCATCTCACCATGTGTGTCGTGACCAGTGTGGACATGCTAGTGAATCATCTCGCCATGTGTGTCGTGACCAGTATGGACATGCTAGTGAATCATCTCGCCATGTGTGTCGTGACCAGTGTGGACATGCTAGTGAATCATCTCGCCATGTGTGTCGTGACCAGTGTGGACATGCTAGTGAATCATCTCACCATGTGTGTCGTGACCAAACTCAGAAAAGAATACCGATAGAGTTCGGGCCGATAATTACAGGCAAGAATGGCCAATAAATGCGACAGTAAATGGCCATCAAAATACTGGAAGGAATCGCCAGTTTATTAGGCGAGGAACGACTAATAATTACCCGTTGGGAATAGGCGTTGATTTGCGACACGAAATGGCCATTTAATGAGGGTGGGAAATTGCCAGTGACGGGTACTTTTCCCGTGGACAGTGGCAGGGGGTAAATATGGACCAGTGTCGGCAGACCAGCTCATGGTCAACGTTATCGTCACCATTAGTGAGGTACCGAGAGAGAGAGAGAGAGAGAGAATCCCCAGACAGAATCAATTCATTGACGTGTCAGAGTGTGGGTGAAAGCTGTGTCATCTTGCCTGTCTGGTGTGTAGGGGGGTGGGGGTGGGGGTGGTGTCAATTTGGGACGCCGTTTAAATATAGGAATGGACAGGTTTTTGGGGGAAACTGGTGCAAGGAGAGAACGTGTGTGTGTGTGTTTGTGTGTGTGTGTTTGTGTTGTGTGTGTGTTGTGTGTGTGTGTGTGTGTGTGTGTGTGTGTTTGTGTGTGTTTGTGTGTGTGTGTGTGTTTGTGTGTGTGTGTTTGTTGTGTGTGTTTTGTGTGTGTTGTGTTGTTTTGTGTGTGAGTATGTGTGCTTGTGTGTGTGTGTGTTGTGTGTGTGTGTGTTTGTGTGCGCGCGCGCGCGTGTGTGTGTGTATGTGTGTGTTTGTGTGTGTGTGTGTGAGAGGAATATATATACATATACATATATGTTATATATATATATATATATATATATATATATATATATATAGAGAGAGAGAGAGAGAGAGAGAGGAGAGAGAGAGAAAGAGAGAGATCAAGTGCATTTTTGGCTCTAGAGGAATGAGATATGCGGAAGCAATTTTAGGTAATTTAGGCCTGTTTTTATGTATGTTTTATTGTTCTTAGTTGTATTTAAATGTATATTCAGGTATGCGTTTTAACCCCCCCCCCCCCCCCCCATATGATAAATTGAACGGAGTGGTCAGCGCCAGGGGTATCTCCTTAGATTATGTACGCGAATGCACTAATATGTGTACTTAATTTTCTGTTCCTTTTTTTTTTCCTGTTGAAGTACTGTGTGTGTTGAAATGGTTTTAGCTCTGATATGGCTCTCCGCAGTCTGCTGGGTTTGAAGCAACAATAGGAATAAGAATGACACAGAGAGAGACAATGACAATGACAATGACAATGACGGTGACAATGACGGTATGTTTTCCAACGGTAAAAGTATTGACTAGAAGCCATTTTTCAAACTTGCTGTTGCTAATCTATATATAAACAGAAAGAGAGAGAGAGAGAGAGAGAGAGAGAGAGTGTGTGTGTGTGTGTGTGTGTGTGTGTGTGTGTGTGTGTGTGTGTGTGTGTGTGTGTGTGTGTGTGTGTGTGTGTTGCTTGTATTCTTTTTTTTATCCCCTAAATATTTACCAAATGAAAATCGGGTTGCTCTTTCCAATGAGAGCACGTCACACCAGCGAACTCCACCCATTTGTTTTCTGTGTATTGTGTATTTCTTTTTAATAGGACACTTTATGAGGTAAGAGAAATTAGAGTACCTGGTCACAACAGGAAAGCTGGAGGGAAAGAGAACACCAGGGAGAAAATATCGGACGGGCTTGCAGGGTGGCTGAGGACAGAGAGGGTGGGAGATGTGCTTGCAGCGACAAGGGATAGATTCGTATGGAGGGTCATGATCGCCAACGCAGGGCACATGATGATGATGATGATGATGATGATGATGATGATGATGATGATGTGATGATGATGATGATGATGATGATGATGATGATGTGGATTTCTGTTTACCAGTGAATTTTGCTACAGCATTTTGCTGGGAGATCTCCTTTGTGACCATGGCATGTGCAAAGTGCGTGCTGCTCATGGAACCACGGTATGTCTCCTCCAGAAGACAAATACACGGATCACACTATTCAAGATCTGGTGAACAGAGATTGGGGGAGGGACAATCCTTTGTATGATCCTGGAGACCAACTCGGGTTTTTTGTGTCCTGGGCAAGTGATCTAACCCGTAGGCAAAACACACACAGACACACGCACACACACACACACACACACACACACACACATACACACACACACACACACACACACACACACACACGTACACACACACACACACACACACACACACGTACACACACACACACACGTACACACATACACACACTCACACATACACACACACTCACACACACAAACGCACGTACACACACACACACATACACACACACGCACACTCACACACAAACACACACACACACACACACACACACACACACACCTACAGAGATTGAGAGAGAGAGAGAGAGAGGGAGAAAGAGAGAGAGAAAGACAGACAGACAGACACAAGAGAGAGAGAGAGACAGACAGACAGACACAAGAGAGAGAGAGACAGACAGACAGACAAACAGACACAAGAGAGAGACAGACAAACAGACACAAGAGAGAGACAGACAGACAGACAGAAGAGAGAGACGGACAGACAAAGAGAGAGAGAGAGACAGACAGACAGACAGACAAAGAGAGAGAGAGACAGACAGACAGAGAGAGAGGCAGGCAGACAAACAGACAGACAGACAGAAGAGAGAGACGGACAGACAAAGAGAGAGAGAGACAGACAGACAGACAAACAGACACAAGAGAGAGAGAGACAGACAGACACACAAGAGAGAGAGAGGCAGGCAGACAGACAGACAGACAGAAGAGAGAGACAGACAGACAAAGAGAGAGAGACAGAGACAGAGACAGACAGACAAAGAGACAGACATACAGACAGACAGAGATATAGATAGATACAGAGGCAGAGACAGACAGTCAGACAGACAGACAGACAGACAGATTGATGATGGACAAACACTGATCCAGAGAAAACCCAGCACTAACAACAGCGGGTGAGAATGGATTAGTGTGGAGAGAGGGGAAGGTGGGGTAGTGGTGTGGGAGTTAACCAGGAGGTGGTGTGAGGGGAGGGGTAGGGATTGTTAGGGGTGGGGGAGAGGGGGCGTTGTTGATACAGAGGACGAAGTATCCCCCAGGGAAAGGGGCAGTCACTCACTTGCCGATGAGCGTGAAAAACGACACGGGAAAACGGCGAGGCAAAAATCATGGCGAATTAGACATGAGATACACGCTAGATAACAATCACATCCATTGCCTAGAGCGGTGTCTTCCTCCATGGGCTATATACTGCTGTCTTCCTCCATGGTTATACACTGTCTTCCTCCATGGTTATACACTGTCTTCCTCCATGTTATACACTGTCTTCCTCCATGGTTATACACTGCTGTCTTCCTCCATGGTTATACACTGTTATCTTCCTCCATGGGCTATATACTGTCTTCCTCCATGGATATACACTGCTGTCTTCCTCCATGGGTTATACACTGCTGTCTTCCTCCATGGTTATACACTGTCTTCCTCCATGGGCTATACACTGCTGTCTTCCTCCATGGTTATACACTGTTGTCTTCCTCCATGGTTATACACTGTTGTCTTCCTCCATGGTTATACACTGTCTTCCTCCATGGTTATGCACTGCTATCTTCCTCCATGGTTATACACTGTTGTCTTCCTCCATGGTTATACACTGCTGTCTTCCTCCATGGTTATACACTGTTGTCTTCCTCCATGGTTATACACTGTTGTCTTCCTCCATGGTTATACACTGCTGTCTTCCTCCATGGTTATACACTGTCTTCCTCCATGGTTATACACTGCTGTCTTCCTCCATGGTTTATACACTGTCTTCCTCCATGGTTATACACTGTCTTCCTCCATGGTTATACACTGTTGTCTTCCTCCATGGTTATACACTGTTGTCTTCCTCCATGGTTTATACACTGTTGTCTTCCTCCAGGGTTATACACTGTCTTCCTCCATGGTTATACACTGCTGTCTTCCTCCATGGTTTTACACTGTTGTCTTCCTCCATGGTTATACACTGTCTTCCTCCATGGTTATACACTGTCTTCCTCCATGG
>JAPXFY010000025.1:60659787-60662287 GCA_030674185.1 Monoplex corrugatus
GAATGCAGAACTTGAAAAAGCTAACTCGGAGCTCATGGACAAAGTAAACAATCTTGAGAGAAAATCTGATGACTTGGAAGGACGATCTAAACGACAGAATGTCATTTTTTATGGCATGGAACGAAAGGATAAGGAGACAAATGAAGACTGTGAAAAATTAGTGCAAGATCTTGTTTCAGAAAAGATGGGTGTGGAAGGGGAGGTGGCTTTTGATAGAGTTCACAGGTTAAGTGCAAAACGTGACTCTCCTATCATTGCACGATGCACCTTTTATAAGGACAAGATCCGTATCCTTAAAGCCAAAATGAAGTTGAAGGGGAGTCAGATTTTTGTCGGAGAAGATTTCTCCAGCAAGGTGCGTGAATTAAGGCGCAAATTGACCCCACATTTGAAAAAGGCCAGGTCTGAGGGAAAGAGAGTGGCAATGGTTTTTGACCATCTCGTTATCGACGGGAAAAAGTTCGGGCTTAATGCCACAGAACAATTAGTGGAACTAAGATAGGTCATTGGCCGGCCCGTTCATGATAAAATGTATGCGTCCTTTTCCAAAGGGAACGAACAAAAACTAACACCGGTGCACATCTCCACGCACGACGGACATAGGCCTATTGGCGACTGTCTCTCATGTGAAGGGCTTAATTCACGTGGAGAAGAGTTGATTGAAAGCGTTACTCCCGACCTTCATGGTTGGCAGACGTGTTCTTTGAATGATGTACGCAACAGATATAAATCGGATGTAGAATCAGAATCGAAAATAACTGAAAGTTTTCATATGTATGATAATAACCATGTGCATAATAAGGACTCAGATGTGTACCCGTGCTTGAGTAAAACGATCTCTTTTCTCTCATGGAACGTTAACGGTTTATTTTCCAAAGTTACTGAAAAAGATTTTGTTTCGTATGTGTGTGAGTTTGATTTCATATGCTTTGGAGAAACATTTTTGGAAAAGTGTCACACAGATGTTTTTGTTGGCTATACTGTATTTTGCAAACCAGCGGTAAAGCTTTCGTCCCAAGGGAGACGATCTGGGGGATTGGTTTGTTTGGTAAAAAACCAGTTGGTTCCTTTCATAACATGGATTGATATTAAACAAACTAATATATGTGCATTTGTTATCGATAAACATATGTTTGGTACTTCAAAAAATGTTTTGTTTATTTGTGCTTATGTTCAGCCAGAAGGTTCACCTTACTATACATATTTCGATATTGATAACGGAATCTCTGTTTTGGAAGAATGTCTCGTTGATTGTTTGCTGTCGTTAGGTGATGCGGAAATATTACTTTGTGGAGATCTGAACAGCAGAACGTCAAATTTTTCTCCAGAAATTTACGACTGTTTTGGTATTGACTCGTTGACGAATAGTCAACCGTCATGTACAGATCGCAGATCTGAAGATTCAGTTTTAAATAATTACGGTAAAATGTTGTTGAATTTGTGTGCTGCATTTGGTTTGTATATTTTGAATGGAGTTTGTAATGGCGACCATCAGGGTCGCTATACTTACATATCTGAGAATGGGTGCAGCGTGAACGATTATTTTCTTATTTCTAAAGATCTTTTTTCTTCTGTTTGTAATGATTGTACCTTATATATATCTGATCGCATTGATTCGGACCATTTTCCTGTTCAGTTACATATTACTTTCCCAAATGAAAATACATTTGGAACGGATGTTTGTGACAGTGACACAGTGACTGAAAAATTTGTGTGGAGTGATGAAAATGGTCATGTTTATAGATCAAATTTACAGAAAGAGGAGACGCGTTTGAAATTTCAATCTGCTATGAATTTGATTGATGTAGATGTAGATGATGCTTTGAACGTGTTCAATGACTGTATTAAAGATAATGCTGAAAATATGAAAAGATACTTGCATAGTAACAAGACAAACACAAATAGTGATTGGTTCGACTTTGAATGTTTAACAGCCAAACGGAATGTCCGAAGATTGTTAAAAAGATTTAGAAAAACTTTAAGCGATGAGGTCAGATGTATGTATACTATTGCTAGAAGAGAATATAAAAATCTTCTGAAAAGAAAGAGAAGATTCTTTAATCTAGCATTATTGAACAGCTTGGTGTCCACATTGAATGACCAACAGGCATTTTGGAAATCCGTTAAAAAGGCATCATTTAAAAGAAGTCAGTCAAAACGTTGCATTACTGTTAACACGTGGTTTGAACATTTTCGTTCTCTGTTAGATAAAGATGTTGTGCAAGAGGTTGAGTATACTATGCAAGTCAATGAGGAAACAGATGACCATCTTAATCGTCCTATTTCAGTGGATGAAGTTGTGTCCGCCATGCGTAAACTAAAGAATGATAAGGCTGCAGGTCCTGATCTTATTATTGGTGAATTCTTTAAAAATGGAACAGAAGATACAATTCAGTTTTTCCTGAAACTATTCAATAAACTTTTTGATGATGGCATATTTCCAGAAAGTTGGTCAGAATCAATAATTTTACCATTATTTAAGAAAGGGGACGCCAGTAAT
>JAPXFY010000025.1:60679787-60699787 GCA_030674185.1 Monoplex corrugatus
ATTATGAGAAAAAGACTGAAACTTCTGTGCTGTTGTGTCCAATGTGAGAAAAGGAATTCGTATTCTTCTTTCGTGTTTATTTTTCTTTCTTGTTCCTGTTTGCTTGACCGCGGGCAGTCACACATGTTTTGGACAAGCAAGCAAGCAAGCAACATACACCACCAACAACCACATATTTACAAAGAGTAAGGGGGTGGGGGTCGGTAACTATAATCAGTCTCTGAACTGAGAGTCCTTTATAAGGCAGAAAGAGGAAAGTGGAAAAAGTCGGGGCCATCACACCAGCAGCATTAGTCCATTACATGTGACCTAACGGCTCAACAGTAGTCTAGCAAGTAAACAGTCTTTCAGACTTACGATTCCAACCAGACAAATCATCAGCTGCAGACAAATAATTCCAGAGAGACAGAAATATAATTGTAGACAGATAAGTATATACTATAATTATAGACCGAACGTATAATTGTAGGCAGCCAGATACATAAATCCAGCTAGACAAATATAGACAAATATGCAGTTAAAGGCAGATATATAGATATTCTGTAGCCACCAGTGTATAATTCCAGCCAGACATATGATATATTTCCTGCCAGCTAAAGGATATAATTCCAGCCAGACAAACCGATAATTCCAGACATACAAATATATAATTCCAGACATACAAAAACGTAATTCCAGACGCATAAATCTATAATTCCAGACTTACAAATACACATCAATTCTCAGAATTTACAAATACACAATTCCAGCTGGCCAGACATACCAATACACAATATCAGACGCATACATCTAAGATTTCAGACTTACAAGTATGCTATTCCAGACATTTAAATCTATGATTTCAGGCTTAACAAATATGTCATTCCAGATATACACATGTACAATTCAGACTTGCGATATATAATTCCAGACATACAAATATGTAATTCCAGACATACAAATGTATAATTCAGACATACAAATGTATAATTCAGACATACAAATGTATAATTCCAGACATACAAATGTAAAATTCCAGACATACAAATGTATAATTCAGAATACAAATGTATAATTCCAGACATACAAATGTATAATTCAGACATACAAATGTATAATTCCAGACATACAAATGTATAATTCAGACATACAAATGTATAATTCAGACATACAAATGTATAATTCCAGACATACAAATGTATAATTCCAGACATACAAATGTATAATTCAGACATACAAATGTTAATTCCAGACATACAAATGTGTAATTCAGACATACAAATGTGTAATTCAGACATACAAATATGTAATTCAGACATACAAATGTATAATTCCAGACATACAAATGTATAATTCAGACATACAAATGTATAATTCAGACATACAAATATATAATTCAGACATACAAATTATAATTCAGACATACAAATGTATAATTCCAGACATACAAATGTATAATTCAGACATACAAATTATATATTCCAGACATACAAATTAATTAATTCAGACATACAAATTATAATTCAGACATACAAATTATCATTCAGACATACAAATTGTATTTCAGACATACAAATTATAATTCCAGACATACAAATTATCATTCAGACATACAAATATATCATTCAGACATACAAATATATAATTCAGACATACAAATATACATTCAGACATACAAATATATCATTCAGACATACAAATATATAATTCCAGACATACAAATATATCATTCAGACATACAAATATATAATTCAGACATACAAATATACATTCAGACATACAAATATATCATTCAGACATACAAATATATAATTCAGACATACAAATATATAATTCAGACATACAGATATATAATTCAGACATACAAATATATCATTCAGTCATACAAATCGATAACTCAGATATACAAATGTATCATTCCAGTTATACAAATCGATACCTCCAGAGATACAAATCGATAATTCGAACATAATTTCAACACACGTAAATGTAATTCAAACTACAAAATCAAACACACCATATTCAGACTGGCAGATGTATAATTCCAGACATACAAGTACATAATTCCAGAGAGATAAATGGCATACTTCCAACCAGATAAATAATGTAACTGCAGACAGACACATATGTAATCCCAGACAGGCATGTTATTCTAGCCAGACAAATGATACGATTCCAGTCACACACGAGAGCAGGTGGCAAATCAAGGATTACATGCGTGCATTAGCACCCGGCCGACGCACTGCCAGACCAAATGAATGACCGCTGTAGATGACAATAGGTTTTCAGTGATGTAAATGGCACAGTCGCGAAGCTACTACATCTTCATCATCATCATCATCATCATCATCAGGTGCCATGCCGCATGGCGTTGGCGACCATGGACTTCCAACCATCTCTATCTCTCGTTGCCCCTAGCATCTCCCCCACCTCCTCATTCCCAGCCACTCTGCAAGTCCGTCCAGCATTCTCTCCCTGGGTCTACCCGGTGCTCTCTTTCCCTCCAGCTTTCCCGTTGTGACCAGGTGCTCCAAATCCCCTTCCTCATAAAATGGCCTATAAATGTTGCTTGTCTTTTCCTAATCTTCCTAATGAGTGATCTACTTGTGTCTGCCTCCATCAAGACTGTCTCGTTTGTTTTCTTTGCTGTCCATGGAACTCTCAACATTTTTCTGAGAAACCACATCTCGGCTGCCTCGATCTTGCTCTGGCTTTGCTTGCTGACTGTCCACGCCTCGCATCCGTACAACAGTACTGGTTCTGTATAACATTCAAGGACTCTCTTTCTGATGTTAATTGATAGGCATTTGTTGGTAAGAATGCTTGTCATCTTCTTGAATGCTGTTTTGGCTTGGCCGATTCTGCCAGTTATTTCGATGTGCATCTGCCGTCTGATGAAAAGACCGTTCCCAGGTATTTGAACTTATTAACCTGTGTCAAGGTTGTGCCATTGTATTTATGCTTTGTTGACAATACCAAGGCTTTCGATCGGGTAAGACATGAAGAATTGATCAACCAACTGGAGAGACTCAATGTTGATGGAAAAGATCTACGAATAATCAGGAATATGTACTGGGAATAAACAGCTGCAATGAGAATAGAAAACTGCATCTTCACGCTTTGGAAATTAATAACGGTTCAGTTTCTCCGTGTCAACGGTTCAGACATCCGTTCGCTTCTCGGGTGACGATTAACCCTTTGACTCCTGCAGCCTGCCCAACAGCATCCTTCTTTGTCAACCATGCTGGAAGAGCAAAAACTTAACCCTTTGACTCCCTCACCCTATCCACCAGCTTCCTCAAAGGGTTAAGTTTTTGCAGTTGGTAGATAGGTTGCAGGTGGCAAAGGGCTTAAAGTCTTCTCGATCTCTCAGAGGCCACAAGTCGTCTGATAACTGTGCTAATACAGAGTCAGTAACAATTAACCCTTTCTTTCCCTCACCTCTCAATCTTCCTGCTTGAAGCTGATGTATGTGCTGAGGGAGTATGTGAAGAGTTAAAAGTCCACTCTGTCTTGCTAGCTGTCGTTGGAGCCTGTCGTCTGATCCACAGTGCTGGTCATTACGGACGCTGGTGACTTATGAGTCAGTCAGCCATGGTCTTCTTCTCGACAACACTTCCCTGTCCAAGGGCTCTGGTAAAGACAATCTGTTAAGCCTTTTCCTCTCCTCACATCTACCCCCCCCACCCCCACCCCCCACCCCCCACCCCACACACACACCCTCTCTCTCACCCATCCCCATCTCTCAGCCTTCCTTCGTTTCTGGGATTACTGTCGTTAGTCAACTGGAGATGCTGGGTTTTTTTTTTTTTTTCCAGTGTAGATGATATTTACGCCTTTTGGAAATCCTATGCCAGGAATTATTTCCCTTTTTTTTTTTTCATTTTCTGCTTCTGATTCTGTTTCCCGTTTCTTCCTGTTTCTGCCCTCTTCCTTTGGACATGTCTGTTCTACCATAGCTTTTTTTTTTTTTTTTTTTTTTTTTTTTTTTTGGCTGCAGGCTTTGGAAGTCTGTCTGATAATTGCTGGCATATTTTGGGTGGAGCGCATAAGGAATAGTCCCAGTGCGAAGAATCCGTCTTGAACAAAGTCAAACTCCTGTTTTTGCACAACGCGTTCGTTCATCTGGTGAAAATGTTTGTGTGTGTTATCTGTATTTCTTCCCTGCCTGACTCAGATCTGGTACGCACACTGCGCAGCATGGTTATTTTGCTTGTGTAGTGTTGGTTGTCTGTCTGTCTGTCTGTCTGTCTGTCTGTCTGTCTGTCTCTTTCCTTTCTCTTGTCTCTATCTGTATCTGTCTCCGTTTCTGCCTCTCTTTCCCTTTCCCTTTCTCTCTCTCTCTCTTTCTCTTTCTCTTGTTCTCTCTCCCTCTTTCTCTCTCTCTCTTTCTCCCTCTCTCTCTCACTCTCTCTCTTTTCTCTCTCTCCATTCTCTCTCTCACTCTCTCTCTCTCTCACTCTCACTCTTTCTCTCTCTCTCACTCTCTCTCTCTCACTCTTCTCACTCTCTCTCACTCTCTCCCCTCTCTCTCTCTCACTCTCACTCTCTCTCACTTCTCTCTCTCTTTCTCTCTCTCTCTCTATTTCTCTCTCTTCACTCTCTCTCACTCTCTCTCTCCACTTCTCTTCACTGTCTCTCTCTCTCTCTCTCTCACTCTCTCTCACTCACTCTCTCTCACTCTCTCACTCTCTCTCTCTCTCACTCTCTCTCTTCCTCTCTCTTTCGCTCTCTCCCCCTCTCCCTTCCCCCTGTCTCTGTTCCTTGATTTATTACGTCATTGATTAATTGTGTAAGTTACTACACACCCTTCACAAAGGTCACAGGATTTTCGTGAAGTAAAAGCATTGGTACTGGTATTCCGGTGACAGTGGCAAAGACAGTGTAAGGACCGTCTGTTCCAGTACCTACTCCATTTCCCCCACATGTCCACAGTGTCTTTTCTATCAGGCGGCTGGCTGAGACACTGTCTATCCTCCTGTAATCCCTTCACCTTTCTCTCTCCCTGCCAGACAAGTTCTCTTCTCTCCCGCCAGCAGCAGAATGTTTTCCGTGTACTTTTCACCCCTTTCCTTCTACAACTGCGGCATGGGCATACAGCTTTTTTTTTTTTCTGTTGTTTTTTTTCTTTCTTTTTTTTTGGGTGGGTGGGTGGGTGGGATGGGGGTGTGGGGGTGGGGGATATTATTTATTTTGTTACACAATGGTGGTGTCTACAGTTGCAGGAACTGCGAGGTCAACGCGGGAAAATAAGTTATTTTTTGTTCATTTATTTTTTTGTATAATTTATTCATTTATTTTGATTATTTATTTATTTAGTTAGTTATTTATTTATTTATTTATAATTTTATAATATTATGTATTACTTCATTTATTATTTATTTATTTATTTGTTTATTTATTTATTTGTTTATGTATTCATTTATTTATTTATTTGTTATTTATTTTATTTATTTATTCATTTATTGTTTGTTTTTGTTTTTTCCATGTACTTATTCATTCGTTTGTTTGTTTGCATATGCATGTATTTCTTTTTCTTAAACAGTGATGGTATTTCTGTGTGTTGTGCAGGAATTGCAAGGTGTACAAAGGCACAGAGCTGAACGATGAACCGTCTTCCGACAAACGTGGCAACGCCGTGGGGCCTTCAGGCGTTCCTCTGCCCACCCGCACCCCCACCCCCACCACCACCACCACCGTCACAGCCTCCGCTGTCAGCATCTGCCCCTGGCCCAAGTCTGGGGACGCAGGGGGAGGAGGAGGAGGCGGAGAACGAGCGGGCGGCAAGGAGAACGTCAGCATGGGGGTGGTGGAAGAGGGGATGACGTCGTTACCGGGGGAAGGGGTGGGTCCGGGTCTGGACACGTCACGGCGGAAGTTCCCCTTGCAGCGGAAGCCGTCCAACGTCACCAGCGACTCCGGCCGCAGTTCCACCAGCGCCACCAACGACAACCTCGACTCCATCTTCCAGGACGAGGTGGACATCATCCGGAGACACAGCCTGACCTGCGTGGACTCTACGGGGCATCTCAACGTCCCAGGTGGGCTCTCCGACCCCTCCTGCGGCTCCGGTGGCGACGGCTCAGCCCCGCTGAGAACCAGCTCTTCCACCTCTGCGCTGACGACCTCAGCCTCGCCGGCGGACAAGGCGGACCTGACGGGGGTGTACGTCAAGCGAGCGCCCAAGATCGTGTACAGCCACTCTGAGGACCGCCTGACGGCGCAGAGCTCCAATCACCGGCCCATCATCCCCGCCCTGCCCTACTCGCCCTATGCATCCCCCACTGCCTCGCCACGCCTCCGGAGACAGCCCACCATGGAGACCCACCGTGTGTCCGTGTCGGATGGCGATGGCTATACCCAGCTCAACCAGTACCGCCTTAAAGACGAGATCGGGAAGGTGAGACTGGTGACCTCTTGATGAACACATTTCTCTGACTTACCGTGACAGTCTGGTGTTCTTCTGTGTGTGTGTGTGTGTGTGTGTGTGTGTGTGTGTGTGTGCGTCTGTGTGTGTGTGTGTGTGTACTGTTTGTGTGTATGTGTGTGTGTGTGGTGTGTGTGTGTGTGTTGTGTGTGTGTGTGTGCGCGAGTGTGTGTGCGTGTGTGTATGTCTTTGTGAGTGAGTGTGTGTGTGTATGCCTGCGAGTGTATGTGTGTGTGTGTGTGTGTGTGTGTGTGTGTGTGTGTGTGTGTGTGTGTGTGTGTGTGTGTGGTGTGCGAGTTTATGTGCGTGTGTGTTTGTATAAATACATAGCTTTATGCATATGTTCATGCATGAGCGTTTTCGTTTCTTTGGTGTTTGTGCAAGTAAGCAAGCTAGCGCGTGCACAGGCGCGTGCGCGTGTGTGTGTGTGAGAGAGAGAGAGAGAAAGAGAGAGAGAGAAAGAGAGAGAGAGAGAGGGAGGGAGGGAAGGAGAGAGACTGCAGTGAACGGAAATTTAAAAACGGTTAAAACATCTGCAAATAATTTCAGTTTGTTTTGAAACTAATTCCTGATTTGTAGTCTTCAACATTTTCAATATTTGTGCAATAAATCGTACAAAGAGAAACAAGAGACAGTTTGTGTCACAAAAGTCTTTGGGAAATGGCATCAGCAGGGATGTATGCTTCAGCAGTCAAAACTGGAATGACATTTTTAGGAGACTACCGAAATCGACACATAAAAGTGGTGCTCAGGGTCATCATTTGGAGTTTATCCAGAAGGGATTCATGGCACTTGTACATGAGAGTACATGCGTTAGTTGCAACCCACGAACGAGGGAAGAGAGAGAGAAAGAGAGAGAAAGGGACAGACAAACAGCGAGAGATAGAGAGAGAGAGAGAAAAGAGAGGAGAAAGATGAGAGACAGACAGAGACAGACAGACAGAGACAGATAGAGAGCCAGACAGACTGACAGACAGAGAGAAGAAGACAGACAGACAGAAAGACAAGAGAGACAGACAGACAGACAGACAGGAGCAGAGAGCAGACAGAGGAACAGGGCAGACAGACAGAGACAGAGCAGACGACGACAGAAGACGAGAGACAGAAGAAGCAGCAGCAGAGACAGACAGAAGAAGACAGACAGACAGACAAGACAGACGAGACAACAAGACGAGAGACAGAGAGACAGAGAGAGACAGAAAGAGAGAAGACAGAGAGAGACAGAGACAGAGAGAGAGAGAGAGAGAGAGAGAGCATAAGAGGGAAGAGAGGATGCAGTTCACAAGAAAAGAAAGTGTCCTGTAATCTGTAGAGTGGTACATTCCGCAAGTATTCTCGGTGCGCTGGTCAAGTCTTGAAATGGAATATGATGACGAGATTGTGAAATGTTTGAGCTGATACCACAGTTGGCGGGATGACGCTCGAGGACGCGGCAGATCTCCAAGAATGCCGGATTGTGGCTTTAGGTCCCAGTGCATAAATGAGATTATAGTAAAATGATTGTTCCTAGCGACTTCATAAAGACGATTACGAAAGACAAGCAACATTTATAGGACGTCTTTTAAGGAAAGACAATTACAACATTGGTCACAACACGAAAGCTGTATGAAAAGACACAGGTAGACCAGGAGAAAATATTGGACGGACTTGCAGGGTGGCTGAGGACAGAGAGGGTGGGAGATGTACTTGCAGCGAAAGGATAGATTTGTATGGAGGGCATGATCGCAACGCATGCGGCAGGACATGATGATGATGATAATGACGACGACGATGAGCGACAAGTCCTCCTTGACCCAGCGGCTGGACCCTCTCAGTGAAACGGGACCCTATATCACAGACAGGGATGTGGCAAGGGAGGCCAGTCAACTGCAAAGGGGTTCCTGCTAGTTGACGCTTCACCATAGCAACAGTCGTCAGTAGCACGAGTATGATCGGAAACATTAACAGGGGCAGTTGGAACATAAACAGGGGCAATTGGAACATTGACAGGGGCAATTGGAACATTGACAGGGGCAGTTGGAACATAGACAGGGCAATTCGAACATTGACAGGAACAATTTGAACATTAACAGGGACAACTTGAACATTAACAGGGACAATTGGAACATTGACAGCGGCAATTGGAACATTGACAGGGGCAATTGGAACGTTGACAGGGGCAATTGAAATACTAACAAGGGCAATTGGAACGTCAGAAGGGGTAATTGGAACATTGACAGAGGCAATTGGAACATTGACAGGGGCAATTGGAACATTGACAGGGGCAACTGGAATATTGACAGGGGAATTGGAACATGAACAGGGGCAATTGGAACATTAATAGAGGCAACTTGAACATTAACAGGGCAATTGGAACATTAACAGGGGCAATTGAAACATTGACAAGGGCAATTGGAACATTAACAGGGGCAATTGAAACATTAACAGGGGCAATTGGAACATTGACAGAGGCAACTGGAACATTAACAGAGGCAATTGGAACATTAGCAGAGGCAATTTAAACATTAACAGGAACAATTTGAACATTAACACGGACAATTGGAACATTAACAGAGGCAATTTGACATTAACAGGAGCAATTGGAATATTAACAGGGGCAAATGGAAACTTAAATTAACAAGGGAAATTGGAACATTGACAGGGGCAATTGGAGCGTTAACGGGGGCAATTGGAATATCAACATGGGTAACTGGAATATCAGTTGGGGCAATTGGAATGTCAACAGGGGCGATTGGTACATCATCAGGGGCAAATGGCACATCTCAGGGGCAAATGGTACATCATCAGGGGCAAATGGTACATCATCAGGGGCAAATGGTAACATCTATCAGGGGCAAATCATACATCATCACGGGCGAATTGGTACATTCATCAGGGGCAATGGTACATCGTCAGGGGCATTGGTACATCATCAGGGGCAAATGGTACATCATCAGGGCAAATGGTACAAAAATTTGGCCTGTCTTGTTTGTTTATTAAAATGCAAAATTTGGCCTGTCTTGTTTGTTTGTTAGATATGCAAAATTTGGCCTATCTTGTTTTTTTTGTTAGATATGCAAAATTTGGCCTGTCTTGTTTTTTTAGATATGCAAAATTTGGCTGTCTTGTTTTGTTTATTAGATAAGCAAATTTGGCCTGTTTTGTGTTTGTTTGTAGATATGCAAAATTTGGCCTGTCTTGTTTTGTTTATTAGTATGGCAAAATTGGCCTGTCTTGTTTTGTTTTAGATATGCAAAATTTGGCACTGCTCTGTTTTGTTTGTTAGATATGCAATAATTTGGCCTATTGTTTTGTTATTAGAATGCAAATTTGGCTGTCTTGTTTGTTTATAGATGATGCAAAATTTGGCCTGGTGCTGTTTGTTTATTAGATATGGCAAATTGGCTGTCTTGTTTGTTGTAGATATGCAAAATTTGGACTGTCTTGGTTGTTTATTAGATATGCAAAATTTGGACTGTCTTGTTTTGTTTGTTAGAATGCAAAATTTGGCCTGTGTTGTTTTGTTTATTAGATATGCAAAATTTGGCCTGTCTTGTTTTGTTTATTAGATATGCAAAATTTGGCCTGTCTTGTTTTTGTTTTGTTATTAGTATGCAAAATTTGGCCTGTCTTGTTTTGTTTATTAGATATGCAAAATTTGGCCTGTCTTGTTTTGTTTATTAGATATGCAAAATTTGGCCTGTCTTGTTTTGTTTGCTAGATATGCAAAATTTGGCCTGTCTTGTTTTGTTTATTAGATATGCAAAATTTGGCCTGTCTTGTTTTGTTGTTAGATATGCAAAATTTGGCCTGTGTTGTTTTGTTTATTAGATAAGCAAAATTTGGCCTGTCTTGTTTTGTTTATTAGATATGCAAAATTTGGCCTGTCTTGTTTTGTTTGTTAGATATGCAAATTTGGCCTGTCTTGTTTTGTTTATTAGATATGCAAAATTTGGCCTGTCTTGTTTTGTTTATTAGATATGCAAAATTTGGCCTGTCTTGTTTGTTTGTTAGAATATGCAAAATTTGGCCTGTCTTGTTTTGTTTGTTAGATATGCAAAATTTGGCCTGTCTTGTTTTGTTTGCTAGATATGCAAAATTTGGCCTGTCTTGTTTTTGTTTTGTTTATTAGATATGCAAAATTTGGCCTGTTGTTCTGTTTTGTTTATTAGATATGCAAAATTTGGCCTGTCTTGTTTTGTTTATTAGATATGCAAAATTTGGCCTGTCTTGTTTCTGTTTGTTATTAGATATGCAAAATTTGGCCTGTCTTGTTTTGTTTATTAGATATGCAAAATTTGGCCTGTCTCGTTTTGTTTATTAGATATGCAAAATTTGGCCTGTCTTGTTTTGTTTGTTAGATATGCAAAATTTGGCCTGTCTTGTTTTTGTTTGTTATTAGATATGCAAATTTGGCCTGTCTTGTTTTGTTTGTTAGATATGCAAAATTTGGCCTGTCTTGTTTTGTTTTGTTTATTAGATATGCAAAATTTGGCCTGTGTTGTTTTGTTTATTAGATATGCAAAATTTGGCCTGTCTTGTTTTGTTTATTAGATATGCAAAATTTGGCCTGTCTTGTTTTGTTTATTAGATATGCAAAATTTGGCCTGTCTTGTTTTGTTTGCTAGATATGCAAAATTTGGCCTGTCTTGTTTTGTTTATTAGATATGCAAAATTTGGCCTGTCTTGTTTTGTTTGTTAGATATGCAAAATTTGGCCTGTTTGTTTTGTTTATTAGATAAGCAAAATTTGGCCTGTCTTGTTTTGTTTTTAGATATGCAAAATTTGGCCTGTCTTGTTTTGTTTGTTAGATATGCAAAATTTGGCCTGTCTTGTTTTGTTTATTAGATATGCAAAATTTGGCCTGTCTTGTTTTGTTTATTAGATATGCAAAATTTGGCCTGTCTTGTTTTGTTTGTTAGATATGCAAAATTTGGCCTGTCTTGTTTTGTTTGTTAGATATGCAAAATTTGGCCTGTCTTGTTTTGTTTGCTTAGATATGCAAAATTTGGCCTGTCTTGTTTTTGTTTTGTTTATTAGATATGCAAAATTTGGCCTGTCTTGTTTCTGTTTTGTTTATTAGATATGCAAAATTTGGCCTGTCTTGTTTTGTTTGTTTATTAGATATGCAAAATTTGGCCTGTCTTGTTTCTGTTTTGTTTATTAGATATGCAAAATTTGGCCTGTCTTGTTTTGTTTATTAGATATGCAAAATTTGGCCTGTCTTGTTTTGTTTATTAGATATGCAAAATTTGGCCTGTCTTGTTTTGTTTGTTAGATATGCAAAATTTGGCCTGTCTTGTTTTTGTTTTGTTTATTAGATATGCAAAATTTGGCCTGTCTTGTTTTGTTTGTTAGATATGCAAAATTTGGCCTGTCTTGTTTTTGTTTTGTTTATTAGATATGCAAAATTTGGCCTGTGTTGTTTTGTTTATTAGATATGCAAAATTTGGCCTGTCTTGTTTTGTTTATTAGATATGCAAAATTTGGCCTGTCTTGTTTTGTTTATTAGATATGCAAAATTTGGCCTGTCTTGTTTCTGTTTTGTTTATTAGATATGCAAAATTTGGCCTGTGTTGTTTTGTTTATTAGATATGCAAAATTTGGCCTGTCTTGTTTTGTTTATTAGATATGCAAAATTTGGCCTGTCTTGTTTTGTTTGTTAGATATGCAAAATTTGGCCTGTCTTGTTTTGTTTATTAGATATGCAAAATTTGGCCTGTCTTGTTTTGTTTATTAGATATGCAAAATTTGGCCTGTCTTGTTTTGTTTATTAGATAAGCAAAATTTGGCCTGTGTTGTTTTGTTTATTAGATATGCAAAATTTGGCCTGTCTTGTTTTTTTTTTTTTGATAAGCAAAATTTGGCCTGTGTTGTTTTGTCGAATAGATATGCAAAATTTGGCCTGTCTTGTTTTGTTTTTTTAGATAAGCAAAATTTGGCCTGTGTTGTTTTGTCGAATAGATATGCAAAATTTGGCCTTGTCTTGTTTTGTTTTTTAGATAAGCAAAATTTGGCCTGTGTTGTTTTGTCGAATAGATATGCAAAATTTGGCCTGTCTTGTTTTGTTTTTTTAGATAAGCAAAATTTGGCCTGTGTTGTTTTTGTCGAATAGATATGCAAAATTTGGCCTGTCTTGTTTTGTTTTTTAGATAAGCAAAATTTGGCCTGTGTTGTTTTGTCGAATAGATATGCGTTGTCATTATGTTTTCATGTGACTTCTGTTTTCTGTTTTTGTTTCTGTGTATTGATCAGGGAATCGTTTTCTTGTGGTTGCAGGGTTCCTATGGAATCGTCAAACTCGCATACAACGAAGAAGATGATGTGCATTATGTAAGTGTGATACACGTGTGGCAGTCAAGAGATTACTGTGACACTTCAGGCTCTCTAGGTTGACATATATACCCATTTGAATATGCTAAGTGTGATACACGTGTGGCAGTCAAGAGATTACTGTGACACTTCAGGCTCTCTAGGTTGACATATATACCCATTTGAATATGCTAAGTGTGATACACGTGTGGCAGTCAAGAGATTACTGTGACACTTCAGGCTCTCTAGCTTGACATAATTATATACCCATTTGAATATGCTAAGTGTGATACACGTGTGGCAGTCAAGAGATTACTGTGACACTTCAGGCTCTCTAGGTTGACATATATACCCATTTGAATATGCTAAGTTTATGTACAGACAGCATTAAAATTCACGAAGATTAAAACAAAAGTTTATCTTAAAATCAAAACGATCTGTGGGGTGTTCAAAATAAGCAGACGTTTTTGTTTAAGTTTTTAGTTTGTTTGAACGTACATCAAATCTGATAGCCGTGCAAGAATTGTGGATATCAGATGTAGAAGGTAAAACGTAAGTAAACAGATAAACACTATGAAATTTAGGTAAAAAGTTAAATATTATAAACCTAAGGCAGTAACAAAACTCTGGGTAGAGCCGGACAGCAGAAGGTCCTCAGAAGAGAAACCCCCGTCAAGCAAAGCGTTTGGGCCCGTAAGTTAAACATTATACAAATTTGGTTAAAAAGATTAAACAGTATAAAACGTAGGTAACACGTTAAAACCTATTTCAAATAGACGATGACATGAAATATGAAAACGAGTGAATGGTTATGAAACGGTTTGCCAGATTGTTTCTCTATCACTATCATGTCAAGAAAATCCTCGAGACTTGGATTTCACTTTGAAATATGATTTTTTTTTTTTTATGTTATTGATAATTTTTTTATCGTCATGTTTATAACATGAATAACCTTCGAAGTGATCATTATTTTAGAAACTTACGTATTATGTAATTGTTTTAGAAACATACATATTATGTGATTGTTTTAGAAACTTACGTATTATGTAATTGTTTTAGAAACATACATATTATGTAATTGTTTTAGAAACTTACGTATTATGTAATTGTTTTAGAAACTTACGTATTATGTGATTGTTTTAGAAACTTACGTATTATGTAATTGTTTTAGAAACTTACGTATTATGTAATTGTTTTAGAAACATACATATTATGTAATTGTTTTAGAAACTTACGTATTATGTAATTGTTTTAGAAACTTACGTATTATGTAATTGTTTTAGAAACTTACGTATTATGTGATTGTTTTAGAAACTTACGTATTATGTGATTGTTTTAGAAACTTACGTATTATGTAATTGTTCTAGAAACTCACGTATTATGTAATTGTTTTAGAAAATTACGTATTATGTAATTGTTTTAGAAACGTACATATTATGTAATTGTTTTAGAAACTTACGTATTATGTGATTGTTTTAGAAACTTACGTATTATGTAATTGTTTTAGAAACTTACGTATTATGTAATTGTTTTAGAAACTTACGTATTATGTAATTGTTTTAGAAACTTACGTATTATGTAATTGTTTTAGAAACTTACGTATTATGTAATTGTTTTAGAAACGTACATATTATGTGATTGTTTTAGAAACTTACGTAGTATGTAATTGTTCTAGAAACTCACGTATTATGTAATTGTTTTAGAAACTTACGTATTATGTAATTGTTTTAGAAACGTACATATTATGTAATTGTTTTAGAAACTTACGTATTATGTAATTGTTTTAGAAACGTACATATTATGTGATTGTTTTAGAAACTTACGTATTATGTGATTGTTTTAGAAACGTACATATTATGTAATTGTTTTAGAAACTTACGTATTATGTAATTGTTTTAGAAACTTACGTATTATGTAATTGTTTTAGAAACGTACATATTATGTAATTGTTTTAGAAACTTACGTATTATGTAATTGTTTTAGAAACTTACGTATTATGTAATTGTTTTAGAAACTTACGTATTATGTAATTGTTTTAGAAACGTACATATTATGTAATTGTTTTAGAAACTTACGTATTATGTAATTGTTTTAGAAACGTACATATTATGTGATTGTTTTAGAAACTTACGTATTATGTGATTGTTTTAGAAACGTACATATTATGTAATTGTTTTAGAAACTTACGTATTATGTGATTGTTTTAGAAACTTACGTATTATGTAATTGTTTTAGAAACTTACGTATTATGTGATTGTTTTAGAAACTTACGTATTATGTGATTGTTTTAGAAACGTACATATTATGTAATTGTTCTAGAAACTTACGTATTATGTGATTGTTTTAGAAACTTACGTATTATGTGATTGTTTTAGAAACGTACATATTCTGTGATTGTTTTAGAAACTTACGTATTATGTAATTGTTTTAGAAACTTACGTATTATGTAATTGTTTTAGAAACTTACGTATTATGTGATTGTTTTAGAAACTTACGTATTATGTGATTGTTTTAGAAACGTACGTATTATGTGATTGTTTTAGAAACTTACGTATTATGTGATTGTTTTAGAAACTTACGTATTATGTAATTGTTCTAGAAACTTACGTATTATGTAATTGTTTTAGAAACTTACGTATTATGTGATTGTTTTAGAAACGTACATATTATGTGATTGTTTTAGAAACTTACGTATTATGTGATTGTTTTAGAAACGTACATATTATGTAATTGTTTTAGAAACTTACGTATTATGTGATTGTTTTAGAAACTTACGTATTATGTAATTGTTTTAGAAACTTACGCATTATGTAATTGTTTTAGAAACTCACGTATTATGTGATTGTTTTAGAAACTTACGTATTATGTAATTGTTCTAGAAACTAACTTATTATGTAATTGTTTTAGACACTTCCGTATTATGTGATTGTTTTAGAAACTTCCGTATTATGTGATTGTTTTAGACACTTCCGTATTATGTGATTGTTTTAGAAACTTCCGTATTATGTGATTGTTTTAGACACTTCCGTATTATGTGATTGTTTTAGAAACTTCCGTATTATGTGATTGTTTTAGACACTTCCGTATTATGTGATTGTTTTAGAAACTAACTTATTATGTAATTTTTTTAGAAACTTCCGTATTATGTGATTGTTTTAGACACTTCCGTATTATGTGATTGTTTTAGAAACTTCCGTATTATGTAATTGTTTTAGACACTTCCGTATTATGTGATTGTTTTAGAAACTTACGTATTACGCAATGTGAAAGATGTTTTCATGTTTAGTCCAATGTTTGTTTATATAATGTTTCAGCACTAGTCAGTTTTTTCAGAACGAAATAATTAAGTCGTATTTGTCTTTATCCGTATGTTTGTTTACAGTTCAGACATGTTTACGTCCCTTTCTTTTTGCAGGCTATGAAAATTCTATCCAAGAAAAAGCTGATGAAGAAAGCTGGCTTCTTTCGTGAGTAATGCTTTTGGCTTTGCTTGTAGTATCTGTCTTGACAAAGACTTGAACCACCAGACTGCTAGTACGTACACAATACACGGTAGGGGGGGTGGGTGCAAAAGTAGGTATACAGTTATGAAAATAGAAAACACGTACAATACTCATTGCATTTATTATACAAACAAACAAATGAATATTGCATATACATGTAATAACAAGCACAGCCTTAATCCCTCAGATATTCAAACTGCTTACCGTCGGTATTCACACACTCCTCTAATCGAGAGAGGAATTAAGCATTATGATAATGATGTGATACTTACTGTATACCTGCTTTTGCACACACACACACACACACACACACAACACACACACACACACACACACACACACACACACACACACACACACACACACACAAACACACACACACACACACACACACACACAACACACACACACACACACACACACACATACACACACACACACCTGTAGTAAATTGTCATCCAAGTAACGGTGTTTTTTGTTTTTGTTTTTTTTTCTCCTCAAGCTTCTGATTTTTCTTGGATGCGTGAGTGCACGTTGTTTTGCCCACACTACGCAGGCTGTCTGTCGCTGCATAGTCTGCATACTCCGTCTCTGATGGGTGTGCATGCTGGGTGATTTCATGTTTCCATAAGCCTCCAGACACTGGCATGACTTTGGGGATCTTTAACGTGCAGAATTGATGTTTCTGTGTGCATATACACATAAAGGAGTGTTACAGCAACAGGTCTGCTTACATGCTGACCTGGGAGATCAGACACTCTCTGTCTTCCAACCCCGCAGGTGGTAGATACCCAGGCGGTATTCCAGTGTCGTCTGAAACCGTGTGGGATGTCTCTGAAGGCTTGGATTTCTTCTGAAGGACCTGGACAAGTTGAATGATACACCACATGATTCCCACATGTACACAGTGTGTCACAGTTTTATTGCCATCTGTGTTCTGACGATGCTGTTGGTGGTGATGGTGGTAGTGGTGGGATGGTGATGTTAAGTGTTTCACTGTTGTTGGTGATGGTTGGTTGGTTGGTTGTGATTGGTTGGGGTATTGGTTGATTGGTTGGTTGGTTGTTGGTTGATTGGTTGGTTGGTTGATTGGTTGATTGGTTGGTTGTGTTGTTGTTGATTGGTTGGTTGGTTGTTGGTTGTGGTTGGTTGGTTGGTTGGTTGTTGGTTAGTGTGGTGTTGTTGATGGTTGGTTGGTTGGTTGGTTGATTGGTTGTTGTTGTTAGTGTTGTTGTTGTTGGTTGTTTTGTAGTGTTTTTGTTGTTGTTTTTTTGTCTATCTGAAGTATCTTTTACCGTTTACATTTGTCTAACAAAACCTTTCGGAGTTTAGATTGTATACAAAGTAATAAGCAAATGAGAGTTTTATCAAATACTTCATCTGTCGATTTGTTTGTTTGTTTGTTTACTTCTTTCTTTGTTTGCTTGTTTTTTGATATGTCCTTATTATGTTTGATGTAAGATTCAGTGATATTCTGGTACAAATGTCCACATTTTTCTGTCAATATTTCCAGTTCTGTGCAGACACCATGAATGTGCTGGCAGCACCACGAGTAATGTAGAGCTGTTTGTTATCTTTCATTACAGAGATCACACATATCACCATGTGTACTTCCTGGCTATCTGGTACTAACGTGCTGTCACAGATATTACTCTGGAACCATGTTAACCCCTTTTGTTCTGTGAACTTCCTTCCATTTTAGTCTCAACGCTTTTATTTTCATGATCTTTTAGAAAGCAGGTGCCCAGTACGTTAAAGAGCGTATTCCTTCTTCGTGTTTTCAAAGGGATTCAGTATCATATTGTTTATCGTTTACTGTTAGATGGAGGTAAATAAAACGTTGTCTCATAAACTTGAGGCTCTAGGAGAGTGAGGTGGTAGAGACCTCAGTTTTTTCTTGGAACTAGCATAATGGAAGAAGGCTGGGGGGGGGGAGGGGGGGGGAAGAGAACACCAGGTAGACCCAGGGAGAAAATATTAGACGGACTTGCAGGATGGTTGAGGACAGAGAGGGTGGGAGATGAACTTGCAGCGACAAGGGATAGATTCGTATGGAGGGCCATGATCGCCAACGCCGTGCGGCAGGGCACATGATGATGATGATGATGGTGTTGATGATGATGATGATGATGATGATGATGATGATGATGATGATGAAGGCGGTGCCTGGCTCCTCTTCCTCGCAGCTTTACTTTCCTTAACCGTGAAAAGGGTCAGGTACTCGTTCATAGCTGGGTGGACTGGAGGCCACACGACAAAAAACGTTTTCCCGAGTCAAACGAAGTCTTGTGCTGTCAGAGTGGAATGCAGGAGTTCTCTGTCGAGTGGGGAGACAGGAGTTCTCTGTCGAGTGGGGAGACAGGAGTTCTCTGTCGAGTGGGGAGACAGGAGTTCTCTGTCGAGTGGGGAGACAGGAGTTCTCTGTCTGTGCCAGCCAGTCCTATCCAGTAACATAATAATAATAATAATGATAATAATAATAATAATAATAATAATAATAATAATAAATCACTTTTATACAACGCTATTCTCCTACACATAGGTAAAGACTCACTGCGCTTTACATTAATCAGTTCATTTTTCCCAATCAGCCCTATGCCTTGTGGTCAATTATACTAACTCCCACTCCTAGTCCCTCCGCCCCCAACACACACACACACTAGCACATCTGTTGCAAGCAAGTACTAATATATACATTACTGAATCAGAAAAATAAAAAAAATCATGTTTCATTACTGGTAGTATTTATCAAAAAGATGAGTTTTGAGGCCCGCCTTGAAAGAAGAGAGAGATGATGAACAGGTTCAAGATACCAGAACTCGAGCCCATGGCTCTACCAACTAGCCCGCCAACGCTCTGATTTCCCACTTCAATGTGTCTTCCATTTTACAGATCCAGTACCTCCCTCTCACCCATGTATCTTTGTGTTTTGAATGCTTTTATATCTGGAACACCAGAGCTATTTTGCAATACCATGCCTCCATTTTCCACATTTCCATGGAATATTTTATGTCATTTTTAAATTTATTATTTTTATTTTAATCTCAAATGAATTTGTTACTCATCACTTGGAGCTATATATATATATATACGTATATGTGTCGAGTGGATCCGCTAAATTGTCATCCATAAGTATATTATATTTTTTAAGTATAAAGGACCTCAGAACTGTAGTACTGCCTCGGGCTGGCCAAATCCTTTTGAACCAGGCGTGAAGAAATTGTGAACTTCTATTGTATGTGTTGTTTATGTGATTCTGATTTATGTGTTGTTTATGTGATTCTACTTTATGTGTTGTTTATGTGATTCTATTTATGTGTTGTTTATGTGATTCTACTTTATGTGTGGTTTATGTGATTCTGATTTATGTGTTGTTTATGTGATTCTACTTTATGTGTTGTTTATGTGATTCTACTTTATGTGTTGTTTATGTGATTCTACTTTATGTGTGTTTGTGTGATTCTACTTTATGTGTTGTTTATGTGATTCTACTTTATGTGTTGTTTATGTGATTCTACTTTATGTGTTTATGTGATTCTACTTTATGTGTTGTTTATGTGATTCTGATTTATGTGTTGTTTATGTGATTCTACTTTATGTGTTGTTTATGTGATTCTACTTTATGTGTTGTTTATGTGATTCTGCTTTATGTGTTGTTTATGTGATTCTGCTTTATGTGTTGTTTATGTGATTCTGCTTTATGTGTTGTTTATGTGATTCTACTTTATGTGTTGTTTTGTGATTCTGCTTTATGTGTTGTTTTGTGATTCTACTTTATGTGTTGTTTATGTGATTCTACT
>JAPXFY010000025.1:60704787-60709787 GCA_030674185.1 Monoplex corrugatus
AGAGTTCATAATATCAATGCTTGCACAGTGCTGAGTTAAAGACAGGAAACTCAAGCACCCCATCAAGATACGTTGGGATTGTCAGATATTGTGTAATCGAAGACAGACAGCACTGTTTAGAAAGAAAACCCGAATTAGTTGTATAATTGGAAAGCTGAGTTGAATAAAAACGGGAAGGAAAAAATGAAGTGGGGTGGGGATGGATGGAAGAGGGGGGGAGAGGAAGGGAGAAATTAAAGACAAAAAGAGAAAGGAACAGCGAAGCTGGAAACCGGAAACTTGAGAAGAGAACTGAACTGTGTCTTGAGGAAACAAGACGACAAACGTAGTTTTTGTTATGTTTTGTTTTGTTTTGTTTTGTTTTTGTTTTGTTTTTTTGTTTTTTGTTGACGAACTTGTTTTTGTCGAGTGTTCGTACAACAACAACAAGAACAACAAGAAGTCGAAAGTGATGATGACCAGGTTTAAAGTTAAACTGTTGATGATCCAGTCAACAAGCAAAGCCAGAACAAGATCGAGGCAGCCGAGATGTGGTTTCTAAGAAGAATGTTGAGAGTTCCATGGACAGCAAAGAAAACAAACGAGACAGTCTTGATGGAGGCAGACACAAGAAGATCATTCATAAGGAAGATTAGGAAAAGACAGGCAACATTTATAGGCCATTTTATGAGGAAAGGGGATTTGGGACACCTGGTCACAACGGGAAAGCTGGAGGGGAAGAGAGCACCAGGTAGACCCAGGGAGAAGATACTAGACGGACTTGCAGAGTGGCTGGGGACAAGGAGGGTAGAAGAGATGCTTGAGGCAACAAGAGACAGAGATAGATGGAAGTGCATGATCGTCAACGCCACGCAGCAAGGCACCTGATGATGATGATGATGATGATGATGATGATGACTGGAAAAGTCCTGTTGGCTGACAAATTACACATGTTTTGTTTGGTCAGCCAACTAAGTTTTTTACTTTCTTGTCATGTGTTTTGGGAGATATATATATATATATATATAATATATATATATATATATGTTTTGTTCTTTTATTCACACGAACACTGATAGTCAGTGCAGGAAGACAGTGTAAAATGCTGTATAGATTAAAACAAACAAACAAACAAACAAACAAACAAACAAACCGAAATCCAAAACAGGTGTCTCTGCCTGCGTTCAAGCAAACGGGAACAAAAAATCAAAACAAAAAACAAAAAATCAAAAAACGAAAAAGGAATAAGAACGCGTATTTAATACAAGACAAAGCAATCGCAAAATTTCGGCCAACTGGCCTTTGTCAAGCGTAAGATCACGAACAAACAAACACCAGATACAAAAATTAGGAGAAAAAGACTGAAACTTCCTTGCTGCTCCTTCCAGTGTGAGAAAAGGAATAAAAAAAAATTAAAAAAACAATAAAACGAGTCGTTAAAAATAAGATGGATGCAGTAGTCATATGGTTAAGTTACTGATCTTCCAAGTGAAAGAACTGGATTCGAATCCACTTGGATAATGGTTGATGAGTGAAGTGTGGAGATTACCCTGATCACTTGAACAGCTTGATGGGTAAAGAATTGAAAATTGCCCAATCCCCAAGTCATTATGTGCAGACATGCTAACGCCCGAACCTCCCTCCTGAGTACTGGCACGTAGAACTTCAAATACACACGTTAACCTTTTCACTCCTGCACCCTGTGCACCAGCACCCAGCATTGCCAACCATGCTAGCAAAGCAAAACTTAACTCTTTGACTCCATCAGCGTATTGACCAGCTTCTTGCAGGAAGCTATGGTGGATAGGGTGAGGGAGTCAAAGGATTAAGTTTGTGCAGTTGGTGGATAGGATGCAGGAGTCAAAGGGTTAAGTTTGTGCAGTAGTTGGATAGGATGCAGGAGTCAAAGGGTTAAGTTTTTGCAGTTGGTGGATAGGGTGCAGGAGTCAAAGGGTTAAGTTTGTGCAGTAGTTGGATAGGATGCAGGAGTCAAAGGGTTAAGTTTGTGCAGTTGGTGGATAGGGTGCAGGAGTCAAAGGGTTAAGTTTGTACAGTAGGTGGATAGGGTGCAGGAGTCAAAGGGTTAAGTTTGTGCAGTTAGTGGATAGGGTGCAGGAGTCAAAGGATTAAGTTTGAGCAGTTGGTGGATAGGGTGCAGGAGTCAAAGGGTTAAGTTTGTGCAGTTAGTGGATAGGGTGCAGGAGTCAAAGGATTAAGTTTGTGCAGTAGTTGGATAGGGTGCAGGAGTCAAAGGGTTAAGTTTGTGCAGTTAGTGGATAGGATGCAGGAGTCAAAGGGTTAAGTTTGTGCAGTAGTTGGATAGGATGCAGGAGTCAAAGGGTTAAGTTTGTGCAGTTGGTGGATAGGGTGCAGGAGTCAAAGGGTTAAGTTTGAGCAGTTGGTGGATAGGATGCAGGAGTCAAAGGGTTAAGTTTGTGCAGTTGTTGGATAGGGTGCAGGAGTCAAAGGGTTATGTTTGTGCAGTTGGTGGATAGGGTGCAGGAGTCAAAGGGTTAAGTTTGTACAGTTGGTGGATAGGGTGCAGGAGTCAAAGGGTTAAGTTTTTGCAGTTAGTGGATAGGGTGCAGAAGTCAAAGGGTTAAGTTTTTGCAGTTGGTGGATAGGGTGCAGGAGTCAAAGGGTTAAGTTTTTGCAATAGGTGGATAGGGTGCAGGAGTCAAAGGGTTAAGTTTTTGCAGTAGGTGGATAGGGTGCAGGAGTCAAAGGGTTAAGTTTTTGCAGTAGGTGGATAGGGTGCAGGAGTCAAAGGGTTAAGTTTTTGCAGTAGGTGGATAGGGTGCAGGAGTCAAAGGGTTAAGTTTTTGCTGTTGGTGGATAGGGTGAGGGAGTCAAAGGGTTAAGTTTTTGCAGTTGGTGGATAGGGTGCAGGAGTCAAAGGGTTAACGATCTTGCAAGCAGTGTTTGGTTGTTTATGAAAACGCGAAAACGCCCCAGCGTACACCCTTCACCCGAAAACGAAGTATGGCTGCCGTGATGGCGGGATAAACAAACTAAAATAAATAAATAAATAAATAAATAAATGAACGGCCATACACGTTAAAAAAAAACCCACTCGTGGGTTAGAATGCACGTGAGAGCTGAAGCCCACAAACACCAAAATAAATTGAAAAAATGGAATAAAACAAATAAATAAACAAATAAAACAATAAATGAATAAACAAGACAATCCATAAGTAAATAATAGTCAATAAATAAATGTACAAATAAATAAGTAAATAAAAAGTAAATAAATGAATAGATAAATAAACAAAATAAATAAACAAAATAAATAAATAAAAATGAATAAATAGATAACTGAAAAATAAACAAAATAAATAAATAAATAAATGAATATAAATAAATAAATAGGTAACTAAATAAATAGATAACTAGATAGGTAGATAAATAAATAAATAGTATAATAGACACATAAATCGAAAAGACAACCAAGGTGTTTCTAGTACCCGCACGCAACAGAAGTTCCTGTAAAACCGTATTCAGAGAGACAGAGAGAGACAGAGACAGAGACATACAGACAGACAGACAGAGAGAGAGAAACAGAGAGAGAGAGAGAGAGAGAGAGAATATATTCAGTTTAGGCTCAAAAAAGGGAGGTAATATTTAAAGAAAAACAAGAAGATAATATGAAACGGCAAATTGTAAAATGAAAAAAAAAAATGATGACATGACATATTTGTGCAAGTAAATGATATGAATATTGGGGGCAAAATCAGAAGAAACACATTGTTCACTTAAAAATATTTCTCCAAGGTATAGTAGCTGTTTCGTTTTGATTTGCCAGAAGTGCACTGAGTCGAAACAGACATATCAGTGCATTAAAGTTACCGTTGTTAGTTTCCTTCTCTCTGTGTGTCCCTGCGTCTCTCTCTCTGTCTGTCTGTCTGTTGTCTGTCTTCTCTCTCTCTCTTCCTCTCTCCTCTCTCTCTCTCTCGTAACAAAATTGGCATTCAGATATGGAAAACAAAGAAAAATATAGTTGGTTCTTCTCATTTAAAGATGTTTTTCAAACCGAAAAATATCTCAGTGTTGTTACGGATAAATGGCAAAGAACTAATTACGCAAGATTTAGATTAAGAACACTTGGTTTCAATGCAAATAAAAATTGGTTTCAACCTGGGACGTCCACAGTATATCCTTGCTCCTTATGTGGAAACAATGTCGATAATGAAAAACACTTTTTATTCCAATGCCAAATTTTTGACACAATACGTGGAAAATGCAAAGTTTTTGAATCCGACATGGCCAAAAGACAAGATGTTGTATCTATTTTGTCGTCTGATGACGAAGTCATAATCAAATCAGTGGCACTATACATTGCGGAAGCACAAAAAATAAGACATAAACACTTACAAGCCCGACAATAGTGCTAGACAATATCATACTGGGATTAATTTAATCTCTTTTGACTGACGTGGGCTATATCACGTTAACTCCAAAAGAAGCCGCTTTATTATAGACTCTGTTTTGTAAAGAGCTGTTTTCATTTGCTTTATTTTGCTTTGTTTGCCGATAATTTAAGAGTAGCTAATAATATGAAAATAATGGTATATTTGTAGAATATGTTAGAAGTGGATATTGAAAGGGTATATAGACACTTAAGGTCTACTATACATGTTAACAAAAAAACAAAAAAAAACAAATAAACCAAAAACAAATAAATAAAAGGCATAGTGATGTCCCTTGTTAACAGAGTATTTTGGGGCAGTTATGTGAAGATTATATTATTATCACTAAATGTAAGGTTTGGGTGGTCTAGCCCAGATGTTTCATCATATTATAGTTTTGATGTGTGTGTGTGCGTGCGCACGAGCGCGCGCCCGCGTGTGAGTATATATGGGTGCGTGTGTGTGTGTGTGTGGTGGTGGGTGTGTGAAAAAGATTTTGGTTTGTCTAAACCTAGACAAATTATTGGCCTGAATGTAGGAACACTGTTCTGATATTTTTGTTTGTTTGCATTATGTAGTACTGATAAAATGGATGATTGTTCATTATATATGATT
>JAPXFY010000025.1:60719787-60722287 GCA_030674185.1 Monoplex corrugatus
CTCTGTCTCTCTCTCCTCTCTCCCTTTCTCTCTCTCTCCTCTTTCTCTCTCTCTATTTATCTCTCTATTCTCTCTCTCTCTCTCTCTCTCTCTCTCTCTCTCTCTCTCTTTCACTCTAACACACACACCTCCAGGGTAATGTCAGATAGTCTCCCCCTCCCGTTTTGTAACGAGAAATCAACAGATCACAGATACAATTACCAGCTCGTTGCGGCAGGATGGCTGATCCCGATATCAGCACGTTTATGAAACGAGGCATGGCTCAGCGACAATACTACCCCTGCTCACGGTTAAGAGAGAAGTGGACAACAGAGCGATATACAGCCTTTAATGACAAAAATGGAAACAGTAATTACAGACTTATGGGCGGTGCGCCGCGTATGCCACGGTTATAGGAGAAGTCGAGCACATTTGGAGACAGACGATGCAAGACGACAGATAATTACGAGGACGTTAATGAAGACGAAGTGACGACAGACGCAGATAAAAGGCCACGTTTAAGGAGACAAGATGCAGTGAGACGATAATTACGACCACGGTTTAATGGAGACAAGATGGACAGACGACAGTAATTAAGTAATGGAAGCGAAAGATGACAACAGACACAATAATACAGCACGGTTTAATGAGACGAATGACAGACAGACGGACAGATAGAAATACACAGCCACGGTTTAAATGGAACAGAAGATGACAGACAGACGGACAGATAAATTACAAGGCATGTTTAAATGGAAGACAAGGAGGGACAGACAGACGACAGATAAACAGAGCCACGTTTAATGGAAGACAGAAAGATGGACAGACAGACGGACAGATAAATTCACAGCCCGTTTATGGAAACAGAACATGACGACAGACGACATAAATCAGCACTAAATGACAGACAGAGAGACAGACAGACGACGTAAATTCACAGCCACGGTTTAAATGAGACAGAAAGATGACAGACAGACGGACAGATATTCAGGCACGGTTAAATGGAGACGAAAGATGACAGACAGACGGACAGTAAATTCACAGCCATCGGTTTCAAATGGAAGACAGAAGATGACAGACGACAGACAGATAAAATTACCAGCCCGGTTTAAATGGAAGACAGAAGATGGACAGACAGACGGACAGATAAAATTACGGGCACGTTTAATGGAGACAGAAGATGGACAGACAGACGGACAGATAAAATTACACAGGCCACGGTTTAATGGAAGACAGAAGATGGACAGACAGACGACAGATAAAATTACAAGGCCACGGTTTAAATGGAAGACAGACAGACGGACAGAAGACGGACAGATATAACAGTACGACAGGCCACGGTTTAAATGGAAGACAGAAGATGGACAGACAGACGGACAGATAAAATTAGAGGCCACGTTTAAATGGAAGACAGAAAGATGGACAGACAGACGACAGATAAAATTACACAGGCCACGGTTAAATGGAAGACAGAAGATGGACAGACAGACGGACAGATAAAATTACAGAGGCCACGATTTAAATGGAAGACAGAGAGATGGACAGACAGACAGACAGATAAAATTACAGAGGCCACGGTTTAAATGGAAGACAGAAAGATGGACAGACAGACGACAGATACAAATTACACAGGCCACGGTTTAAATGGAAGACAGAGGGATGGACAGACAGACGACAGATAAAATTACACAGGCCACGGTTTAAATGGAAGACAGAGGATGGACAGACAGACAGACAGATAAAATTACACAGGCCACGGTTTAAATGGAAGACAGAAAGATGGACAGACAGACGGACAGATAAAATTACACAGGCCACGGTTTAAATGGAAGACAGAAAGATGGACAGACAGAAGGACAGATAAAATTACACAGGCCACGGTTTAAATGGAAGACAGAAAGATGGACAGACAGACGGACAGATAAAATTACGGAGGCCACGGTTTAAATGGAAGACAGACAGATGGACAGACAGACAGACAGATAATATTACGGAGGCCACGATTTAAATGGAAGACAGACAGATGGACAGACAGACAGACAGATAAAATTACGGAGGCCACGATTTAAATGGAAGACAGAAAGATGGACAGACAGACAGACAGATAAAATTACACAGGCCACGGTTTAAATGGAAGACAGAGGGATGGACAGATACAGACAGACAGATAAAATTACAGAGGCCACGGTTTAAATGGAAGACAGAGGGATGGACAGACAGACAGACAGATAAAATTACACAGGCCACGGTTTAAATGGAAGACAGAAAGATGGACAGACAGACGGACAGATAAAATTACACAGGCCACGGTTTAAATGGAAGACAGAAAGATGGACAGACAGACGGACAGATAAAATTACACAGGCCATTGTTTAAATGGAAGACAGAGGGATGGACAGACAGACAGACAGATAAAATTACAGAGGCCACGGTTTTAAATGGAAGACAGAAAGATGGACAGACAGACGGACAGATAAAATTACACAGGCCACGGTTTAAATGGAAGACAGAAAGATGGACA
>JAPXFY010000025.1:60732287-60744787 GCA_030674185.1 Monoplex corrugatus
TGTTTTGTTTATTTTGTATTGTTGGTTTTGTTTTTCTTGTTGTTGTTTTTGTTTATTTTGTATTGTTGTTGTTGTTTGTTCTTTTTTGTTGTTGTTTTGTTGTTTTTTTTGTTTGTTGGTTTGTTTTGTTTTGTTGTTTTTTTTTTTGTTTTTTTTGTTTGGTTTTGTTTTTTGTTGTTTTTGTTTTTTTTTGTTTTTTGTTGTTTGTTTTTTTTTGTTTTTGTTATTTTGTTTGTTGTTTGTTTTTTTGTTGTTGTTTTGTTTTTTTGTTTTTTGTTTGTTGTTTTGTTTTTTTGTTGTTTTTTGTTTATTTTGTTTTGTTGGTTTTGTTTGTTCTTGTTGTTGTTGTTTTGTTTATTTTTTTGTTGGTTGTTGTTTGTTTTGTTGTTGTTGTTTTGTTTTTTTTGTTTTTGTTGTTGTTTGTTTTGTTTTGTTGTTTTGTTTATTTTGTTGTTGGTTTTGTTTTTTTGTTGTTGTTTTGTTTATTTTGTTTTGTTGGTTGTTTTTGTTTGTTTATTGTTGTTGTTTGTTTTTGTTTTGTTTTTTTGTTTTTTGATTGTTGTTTTGTTTTTTTTGTTGTTGTTTTTTTATTTTTATTGTTGGTTGTTGTTTGTTCTTGTTGTTGTTTTTTTTTTTGTTTTTTTTTTGTTGTTTTGTTGTTTTGTTTTTTTTTTTTGTTGTTTTGTTTGTTTGTTGTTTTGTTTATTTGTATTGTTGGTTGTTGTTTGTTTTGTTGTTGTTGTTTTTGTTTATTTTGTATTGTTGGTTGTTGTTTTTTTGTTTTTGTTTTGTTTTTTTTGTTTGTTTGTTGTTTTTGTTTTGTTGTTGTTGTTTTTTGTTTATTTTGTATTGTTGGTTGTTGTTTGTTCTTGTTTTGTTGTTGTTTTGTTTATTTTGTTTGTTGGTTTGTTTGTTTTTTGTTGTTGTTTTTTTTTTTGTATTTTGTTGTTGTTTGTTTTGTTGTTGTTTTTGTTTTTTGTTGTTGTTGTTGTTTGTTTTGTTGTTGTTTTGTTTTTTTGTTGTTGTGTTTTTTGTTTTGTTGTTGTTGTTTTTTTTGTTTTTTTGTTTGTTGTTGTTTTGTTTTGTTGTTTTGTTTTTTGTTTTTTTTTTGTTGTTGTTGTTGTTTTTTGTTGTTGTTTTTTGTTTTTTTGTTTGTTGTTGTTGTTTTGTTTTGTTGTTTTGTTTTGTTTTTTTTGTTTTGTTGTTGTTGTTTTTGTTTTGTTTGTTGTTTTTTGTTTTTTTGTTTGTTGTTGTTGTTTGTTTTGTTGTTGTTTGTTTTTGTTTATTTTGTATTGTTGGTTGTTGTTTGTTTTGTTGTTGTTGTTGTTTTGTTTATTTTGTATTGTTTGGTTGTTGTTTGTTTTTTGTTGTTGTTTTGTTTATTTTGTATTGTTGGTTGTTGTTTGTTCTCCTTGTTGTTGTTTTGTTTATTTTGTATTGTTGGTTGTTGTTTGTTCTTGTTGTTGTTTTGTTTATTTTGTATTGTTGCTTGTTGTTTGTTCTCCTTGTTGTTGTTTTGTTTATTTTGTATTGTTGGTTGTTGTTTGTTCTTGTTGTTGTTTTGTTTATTTTGTATTGTTGGTTGTTGTTTGTTCTTGTTGTTGTTGTTGTTTTGTTTATTTTGTATTGTTGGTTGTTGTTTGTTCTCCTTGTTGTTGTTTTGTTTATTTTGTATTGTTGGTTGTTGTTTGTTCTTGTTGTTGTTTTGTTTATTTTGTATTGTTGGTTGTTGTTTGTTCTTGTTGTTGTTGTTGTTTTGTTTATTTTGTATTGTTGGTTGTTGTTTTTTTCTCCTTGTTGTTTTGTTTATTTTGTATTGTTGGTTGTTGTTTGTTCTTGTTGTTGTTGTTTTGTTTATTTTGTATTGTTGTTTGTTGTTTGTTCTCCTTCTTATTGTTTTGTTTATTTTGTATTGTTGGTTGTTGTTTGTTCTCCTTGTTGTTGTTTTGTTTATTTTGTATTGTTGGTTGTTGTTTGTTCTCCTTGTTGTTGTTGTTTTGTTTATTTTGTATTGTTGGTTGTTGTTTGTTCTTGTTGTTGTTTGTTGTTTTGTTTATTTTGTATTGTTTGTTGTTGTTTGTTCTTATTGTTGTTGTTGTTTTGTTTATTTTGTATTGTTTGTTGTTGTTTGTTCTTGTTGTGTTGTTGTTTTGTTTATTTTGTATTGTTGGTTGTTGTTTGTTCTCCTTGTTGTTGTTTTGCTTATTTTGTATTGTTGTTTGTTGTTTGTTCTAGTTGTTGTTTTGTTTATTTTGTATTGTTGTTTGTTTTTTGTTTATTTTGTATTGTTTGTTGTTGTTTGTTCTCCTAGCTGTTGTTTTGTCTTTTACTTGTTGGGTGGCTGGCTTGTCCATAACTGTCAAAAGAGCCAGCCAACCCGCCGTTACAGCACCATGGGCGCCATGTTGATAATAGGGAAAGCACGTGGCCGCAGTCTGGCGCCACCCTTTATTTTCTCCCTCCCGCCCCCTTTATGTGTTATCGTTTTTGTTTCTTTTTTTGTTGTTGTTTTTTTTGGTTTTTTTTGTTTACCTCTCAGAGTGGATTTTCAATCGAAATCAGATCGGTTTGAGGTATTTATAGTTTTAATATTTTGGGACAGATTTCTTCTAGGCCAGAAAATTTCTTATTACTCATATTGGGGATCTATTTTCCGACCTCAGGAACGGCGATGAAGAGAATGGTGAATGAATCATTTGTTTTATTTTCCTCTTATCAAAACTGTGTGATGAGGTGTTTGATGTACTTAGTTTTTATAATGTAGTTCATCAGTTTCATTAATGTTGAAGTCACAAATACGAAATGTTGATTAAAGGCGTTGGCTGTTAGTTATTGTGGAATTTTGTGCATTTCAAAGAAAACCTTTATTAAATAAGTTTGAAGCTCGCCACGTTGTTGATATATGTGACCCCCACCATGAAATCAGTCTTAACTAGCATTTTGGGCATTTTGAGATATACACATCACTGGAAAGTGTAGATTCTGCTGATTATTTTGGTACTTGAATAAAGCTTGTACTAAAAAAAAAAATGTAGAAGTTATGTATGTTTAAAGTTATTAAGTTGTATGAATGCTATTTTGAGAAAACGGCCTCTAAAGTTTTTGTGTGCTTTCCTACACATTTTCCATTAATTTCTTTATTTGGTGGCTTTGACAGTTTGTTTCTAATTGGTCTGAAAGGTGCACCAAAGAGCTTTCCATCAGTATGTTACACGTGCGGGTACTGTACAGGTTACGGTTCATAATAAGAGATAAAAATAGATACTTTTGGTAGGAAATTGCGTTCTTTCTGCTGCGATCAGTGCATTAAAATACCAATTTAGATTGATTAATTAATAATATTTTTTCAAGAAAAAAATTTCTGTGGGGGATAGATTATAGTCTACAGAAATCAATTTTGAGAAAAAGTCAAAACACCCCAGATAGACCCTCAGTCACCTTTTCAAACTCCTAGTGCTGTTTTTCTGACTGCGAGTTAAGACTGATTTCGTGGTGGGAGGTCACATATCTCTTTGGTCATCGATGAGTGTGCTGAAGGAAGCTTTCTTTGCGTTTCTGACCACATTCTTTGCTTTGTTTCATTTTGTTCGTTCCTTTGTTTTTTCTTGTGTATTCTGTTACATTCTGTTGGATTTCAGAGAGCGAAAATGAGAACGTTGGAGAAGAGAAAGAGCGAGAGAAAAAAGAAAGAGAGAAGAAGAAGAAAGAAGAAAAGGAAGAAAAGAGAAGAGAAGAAAGAAAGAGAGAGAAGAAAGAAGAGAAAGAAAGAGAGAAAAAGAAAGAAGAAAAGAAGAAAAGAGAGAAGAGAGGAGAGAGAAGAGAAGAGAAAGAAGAGAGAGAAAGAAAGAGAGAGAAAGAGAGAGAAAGAAAGAGAAAGAGAAAGAGAAGAAGGAAAAGAAAGAGAAGAAAGAGAAAGAAGAGAGAAGAGAAAGAGAGAGAGAGAGAAGAGAAAGAAAGAGAAAGAAAGAGAGAGAAAGAAAAGAAGAGAGAAAGAAAGAAAGAGAAAGAAAAGAGAGAGAAGAAGAAGAGAGAAAGAGAAGAGAAAGAAAGAGAAAGAGAGAAGAGAAAGAAGAGAAAGAAAGAAAAGAGAAGAGAGAGAAGAAAGAAGAAAGAGAGAGAGAACGAAAGAGAGCGAGAGAGAGAGAGAGAAAGAAAGAGGCAGAAAGAGAGCAAGAGAGAGAGAAAGAAAGAGAGAGAAGAAAGAGAGCAAGAGAGAGAGAAAGAAAGAGAGCAAGAGAGAGAGAAAGAAAGGAAAGAAAGAGAGAGAAGAGAAAGAAAGAGAGAGAAGAAACAAAGAGAGCAAGAGAGAGAGAGAGAGAAGAAAGAGCGAGAGAGAGAAAGAAAGAGAGAAAAAGAGAAAGAAAGAGAGAGAGAAAGAGAAAGAAAGAGAGCGAGAGAAAGAAAGAAGAGAGAGAGAGAGAAAGAAAGAAAGAAAGAGAGCGAAGAGAGAGAGAGAAAGAAAGAAAGAAAGAGAGAGAAAGAAAGAAAGAAGAAGAGAGAGAGAGGCATTTGTGGCCTGTGATACTCAGAGCGTGAGCGTATACAGTACCAGTTGAAAGCCAGAGAAGGCGAAGAGGGGAGGAAATTGGGACGCTGTGATCCGTGCGCCTCTGCCGACCTAATTGGATTTGTCTCCCTTTAGTGGCTGTCCGTGCTTTGATAGCTCACATACCTCTATGTCTAATTGGGGAGATTAGGTGCTGGAGCTGTGTGCGTCTGTGTCTGTGCGCGCGTGTCTGTATGCTGGCGTGTGTGTGTGTGTGTGTGTGTGTGTGTGTGTGTGTGTTGTGTGTGTGTGTGTGTTGTAATGTTTTCTTTGCAACGTTTCTTTTTTTGCCTCTGCGACGCCTTTGATGATCGACACTCTCTCTCCCTGTCTGTCTCCTCTCTCTCTGTCTCTCTCTCTCTCTCTCTCTCTCTCTCTCTCTCTCTCCCTCTCTCTCTCTCTGTCTCCCTCCCTCCCTCTCTCTCCATCTCTGTCTGTCTCTCTGTGTGTCTGTCTCTCTCATTTTCTCTCTGTCTGTCTGTCTGTCTGTCTTTTCCCTCTCTCTCTCCCTCTCTGTGTCTGTCTGTCTCTCTGTCTTTGTCAGTCTCTGTCTGTCTTTTACTCTCTCTCTGTCTCTCCCTCTGTGCCTCTGCTGTCTGTCTGTCTGTCTCTCTCTCTCTCTCTCTCTCTCTCCCCCTCCATCTCTGTCTGTCTCTTTGTGTCTCTGTCTGTTATATTTTCTCTCTGTCTGTCTGTCTGTCTCTCTCCCTCTCTCTCTCTCTCCCTCTCTCCCTCTCTCTCCCCCTCGCTCCCTCTCTTTCTTTTTCTCTTCGTCTCTGTGTCTGTCTGTCTCTCTGTCTGTCTGTCTCTCTCTGTCTTTCTGTTTTTGTCTTTGTCTCTGTCTGTCTGTCTTCTCTCTCTCTCTCTCTCTCTCTCTCTCTCTCTCTCTCACGCTCGCTCGTCATGTCTTGATTACCGTGTCTACTACTGAAGTTTTTTGTTTTTAGTTTATATGATATTGGGGTTTTGTTATTTTGAGGTGAGACACTGTCTTGATTGGGCTGAATGTTTTAAAAGACATTGAATTATCACATATTTAAAACTCAGTCTTAACCATCATCATCATCATCATCAGGTGCCCTGCAGCATGGCGTTGGCGACCATGGACTTCCAACCATCTCTATCTCTCGTTGCCCCCAGCATCTCCCCCACCCTCCTCATCCCCAGCCACTCTGCAAGTCCGTCCAGCATTCTCTCCCTGGGTCTACCTGGTGCTCTCTTTCCCTCCAGCTTTCCCGTTGTGACCAGGTGCTCCAAATCCCCCTTCTTCTTAAAATGGCCTATAAATGTTGCTTGTCTTTTCCTAATCTTCCTTATGAGTGATCTACTTGAGTCTGCCTCCATCAAGACTGTCTCGTTTGTTTTCTTTGCTGTCCATGGAATTCTCAACATTCTTCTGAGAAACCACATCTCGGCTGCCTCAGTCTTGCTCTGGCTTTGCTTGCTGACTGTCCACGCCTCGCATCCGTGCATGACTTCAGTCTTCCTGATGTTTAGTTCCAACCCCTTACCTTTGCTTTCTATTTCTGGTATATTCACAAGGTTTTGTAGGTCCCTTTCATTTTCTGCAATTAGCACGGTGTCATCTGCGTACCGAATGTTGTTTTTATGTCTTAACATACAGGAAGACTTAAACAGCAGGAAGACTGAAGTCATGGTGATCAGTAAAAAACATGAAATCCCCTCCTGCAAAATAACAGCAAATGGCACAACCTTGACACAGGTTAATAAGTTCAAATACCTGGGAACGGTCATTTCATCAGACGGCAGATGCACATCGGAAATAGCTAGCAGAATCGGCCAAGCCAAAACAGCATTCAAGAAGATGACAAGCATTCTTACCAACAAATGCCTATCAATTAACATCAGAAAGAGAGTCTTGAATGTTATATAGAACCAATACTGTTGTACGGATACGAGGCGTGGACAGTCAGCAAGCAAAGCCAGAGCAGGATCGAGGCAGCCGAGATGTGGTTTCTCAGAAGAATGTTGAGAGTTCCATGGACAGCAAAGAAAACAAACGAGACAGTCTTGATGGAGGCAGACACAAATAGATCACTCATAAGGAAGAATAGGAAAAGACAGCAACATTTATAGGCCATTTTATGAGGAAGGGGGATTTGGAGCACCTGGTCACAACAGGAAAGCTGGAGGGAAAGAGAGCACCAGGTAGACCCAGGGAGAGAATGCTGGACGGACTTACAGAGTGGCTGGGGATGAGGAGGGTGGGGGAGATGCTGGGGGCAACGAGAGATAGAGACAGATGGAAGTCCATGGTCGCCAACGCCATGTGGCAGGGCACTGATGATGATGATGATGAACCATACAGGGCAATTTTAAGCCTTCTGAAGTTCTCTTTTATTCTTACTGGTCCAGATCCAGCTGGAGCACTTTCCCGCTGTGTCTGCCATTGCCCTTTAGGGCTCTGGTCTCTCTCTCCCCGAAATTCACAGCTGCTTCATGAGATCATAGGCTGATGTGCCTTTAAACCCTCTTGTTCCAACCTCTATGGCGAGGACTTTGGTTGAAAGCCAGGTTTGTCCTCAAGTTGCTGGCTAGACTGGCGTGCTTTTCAGTCTTGTAGAAATGGGCTTCTTCTATTCTGCTTTCGTATGGTGCATGGAGCTCGGTCAGAAATTACGTGTTTGAATGATTTAGACCGATTACATCGTTATGTCCATGATCACATCATTCTTATAAAATGATAATCATCATACATCATCATCATCATCATCATCATCATCATTCTTATTAACTAATATTTTGTGACCTCCCACCACAAAATCAGTCTTAACTAGCATTTTGGGCATTTTGAGATATACATATCACTGGAAAGTGTACATTATGCTGATTATTTTGGTACTTGAATAAAGGTTGTACTAAAAAAAAATGTAGAAGTTATGTATGTTTAAAGTCATTAAGTTGCATGACGGCCATTTTGAGAAAACGGCCTCTAAAGTTTTTGTGTGCTCTCCTACACATTTTCCTTAAATTTCTTTATTTGGTGGCTTTGACCCAGTTTGTTTCTAATTTTTGCTGTCATTATCTGAAAGGTGCACTAAAGAGTTTTCCATCAGTATATTACATGTGTGAGTACTGTACAGATTACGGTTAATAATAAGAGACAAAAATAGGTACTTTTGGAAGGAAATTGCGTTCTTTCTGCTGCGATCATTGCATTAAAATACCATTTTAAATTGATTAGTACTATTTTTTCAAGAAAAAAATTCTGTGGGGGAAAGATTATAGTCTACAGAAATCAATTTTGAGAAAAAGTCAAAACATCCCAGATAGACCCTCAGTCACCTTTTCAGCTCCTAGTGCTGTTCGACTGACTGCGAGTTAAGACTGATTTCGTGGTGGGAGGTCACATTTAAAAAAAAAAAAAAGGAATCAGAAAAAAACACGAAAGAAGAATCAGAAGCATATTTAATAAACAAGACAAGACAGGCACAAATTTTCGGCCAACTGGCCTTTGTCAAGCGTAAGATCACAAAAAAAAAACAAACACCAGATACAAAAATGAGGAGAAACAGACTGAAACTTCCCTGCTGCTTGGTCCAGTGTGTTTTGTCTGGTTGTATTAAATACGTGTTCTTATTCTTCTTTCGTGTTTTTTTCTGGTTCCTGTTTGCTTGAACGCGGGCAGTCACACTTGTTTTGGATTTAATAATAATGATGATGATAATAATAATAATAATAAAAAATAATATAATAATAAAAGTGATGATGATAATAATAAAAATAATAATAATAATAAATATATAATATAAAATTATATGATGATATAATATAATAATAATAAATAATAATAATAACAATAAAATGATGATAGATGATAAATAATAATAATAATAACAATAAAAAAGTGATGATGATGATAATAATAATAATAATAATAATAATAATAATAATAATAATAATAATGATAAATAAATAATAATAATAATATTGTTGTATAGATGATAATCATTGATGATGATTAATAATAATAATAATAATAATAATAATAATAATAATAAGTGAATAATAATAATAATAATAATAATAATAAATAATAATAATAATAATAATAATAAATAATAATAATAAATAATAAAGTGATGATGATGATAATAATAATAATAATAAATAAATAATAATAATAATAATAATAATAAAAGTGATGATGATGATAATAATTAATAATATAATAATAATAAATGTGTGTGTGTTCCAGGGAGGTGATGGAAGTGCATGCAGCAGCCGTTCTGTGAGGACATGGCACGTCATTATTTCAGGGACGTCATCCAGGGCATAGAGTACTGTGAGTCATCTCCCCTCCTGTCTCTTTTGTTGATGAACGCTTTTCGTTCAGTTTGGCTTTGTTCGATTCTGTTTGATTGTTTATTTATTTGTCTGTAATTGATGAATATTTATTTACTTAATTGAGAAGAATGCGTACTGTCATCATATTTTGATGCTGGTTTTAATGTATTACCCACACTATGGTTTTCACGTAACTGAATTTTCTTTTCTTTTTTTTTTTCTTTTTTTTTCTTGCAACTAATTTTTAATTGACCTGTAAAAATGTGTGTTGTTAATCGTTGAAAGTTAACTATGTATCGTTACTATCAAATTAGAAAATGGGGATGAGTTAGGTTGCATTTATACTGTGTTGAACTGTATTTTGATGGTTCGTAGAGCCAAACGACACATCCTCAGGTTGAAACGATGGTGGCAAGTATGGAATTGTCTGAGCGCGTATGGAATTGTTCCAATGCGATGAATGGCTTTTAAACAGATTCCAGCAGACTCCAAGATGACCTCCTCTTCTTTGTTTGTTTGATTGTTAGTTTGTTGTGTTTTGTTTTGTTTGTTGGTTTTAAATCGTCCATCTTTATTTTCAAGGATGAGTTATGGAAAATGATAATGGACTACATTATATAACCGTGATATACAACTCTGCTGCAGTCGAGTCTTGCAGTCTTGCAGTCTTTTGCCAACACTTTTCTCGGCTGCAGTCGAGTCTTGCAGTCTTTTTTTGGCTAACACTTTTCTCGGCTGCAGTCGAGTCTTGCAGTCTTTTGCTAACACTTTTCTCGGCTGCAGTCGTCTTGCAGTCTTTTTTTGGCCTAACCATTTTCTCGGCTGCAGTCGAATCTTGCAGTCTTTTGCTAACACTTTTCTCGGATGCGGTCGAGTCTTGCAGTCTTGCATTGTTTTGATAAAAATTTTCTCGGCTGCAGTCGAGTCTTGCAGTCTTTTGATAATTTTTTTTTGGACTGCAGTCGAGTCTTGCAGTCTTTTGCTAACACTTTTCTCGGCTGCAGTCGAGTCTTGCAGTCTTGCAGTCTTTTGATAAAACTTTTCTTGGCTGCAGTTGAGTCTTGCAGTCTTTTGCTAACACTTTTCTCGGCTGCAGTCGATCTTGCAGTCTTTTGCTAACACTTTTCTCGGCTGCAGTCGAGTGTTGCAGTCTTTTGCTAACACTTTTCTCGGTTGCAGTCGAGTCTTGCAATCTTGCAGTCTTTTGCTAAAACTTTTCTCGGCTGCAGTTGAGTCTTGCAGTCTTTTGATAAAACTTTTCTCGGCTGCAGTCGAGTCTTGCAGTCTTTTGATAAAACTTTTCTCGGCTGCAGTCGAGTCTTGCAGCTTGCAGTCTTTTGATAAAACTTTTCTCGGCTACAGTCGAGTCTTGCAGTCTTGCAGTCTTTTGATAAATTTTTCTCGGCTGCAGTCGAGTCTTGCAGTCTTTTGCTAACACTTTTTTCGGCTGCAGTCAAATCTTGCAGTCTTGCAGCCTTTGATAAAACTTTTCTCGGCTGCAGTTGAGTCTTGCAGTCTTTTGCTAAAACTTTTCTCGGCTGCAGTCGAGTCTTGCAGTCTTTTGCTAATTTTTTTTCTGGACTGCCGTCGAGTCTTGCAGTCTTGTGTGTGTGTGTGTGTGTGTGTGTGTGTGTGTGTGTGTGTGTGTGTGTGTGTGTGTGTGTGTGTGTGTGTGGAGTGTTTGTGAGTGTGTGTGTGTGTGTGTATGTGTGTGTATTGTGTGTGTGTGTATGAGTGTTTGTGAGTGTGTGTGTGTGTGTGTGTGTGTGTATGTGTGTGTATGAGTGTTGTGTGTGTGTGTGTTGTGTGTGTGTATGTGTGTGTGTGTGTATTCGTTCGTTCTTTGATTTAACGTCCTTTCACTATAACTAGTAAAGTGATATTAGACGGGGGAGGAGGGGGGATGGGGGAGTGTGTATGAGTGTTTGTTTGTGTGTGTGTGTGTGTGTTTGTGTGTATGTATATGTATTTGTGTGTGTGTGTGTGTGTATGAGTGTTTGTGTGTGTGTATGTGTGTGTGTGTGTGTGTATGTGTGTGTGTATGGTGTGTGTGTATGTGCGTGTGTGTGTGTGTATGTGTGTGAGTGTTTGTGTGTGTGTGTGCGTGTGTGTGTGTATGTATTTGTGTGTTGTGTGTGTTTTGTGTGTGTGTGTTTTGTGTGTGTTGTATGTATGTGTGTGTGTGTGTTGTTTTTGACTATAGATCAAAGGATGTAACCATACTTATCCTCCATTCTTGTTTTTGTGACTTTTTTCATGGCATTAAAAATCAGTAGTTGAGTGTTGTCACGTTTTTTTCATGGCATTAAAAATCAGTAGTTGAGTGTTGTCAAGTTTTTTTTCATGGCATTAAAAATCAGTAGTTGAGTGTTGTCATGTCTTTTTCATGGCATTAAAAATCAGTAGTTGAGTGTTGTCAAGTTTTTTTTCATGGCATTAAAAATCAGTAGTTGAGTGTTGTCACGTCATTTTTTCATGGCATTAAAAATCAGTAGTTGAGTGTTGTCACGTCATTTTTTCATGGCATTAAAAATCAGTAGTTGAGTGTTGTCACATCTTTTTTTGATGTGTGTTGACAGTGCATCATCAGCATATCATACACCGTGACGTGAAGCCCTCCAATCTCTTGCTGGGGGATGACGGACATATAAAGGTATGCTGTTGATTTTTGTCATGTATTATATACTAGAAACAGAAAGCTAAGGTAAGGGGTTGGAACTAAACAGCAGGAAGACTGAAGTCATGGTGATCAGTAAAAAAAACATGAAATCCCCTCCTGCAAAATAACAGCAAATGGCACAACCTTGACACAGGTTAATAAGTTCAAATACCTTGGAACGGTCATTTCATCAGACGCAGATGCACATCGGAAATAGCTGGCAGAATCGGCCAAGCCAAAACAGCATTCAAGAAGATGACAAGCATTCTTACCAACAAATGCCTATCAATTAACATCAGAAAGAGAGTCCTTGAATGTTATATAGAACCAATACTGTTGTGCGGATGCGAGGCGTGGACAGTCAGCAAGCAAAGCCAGAGCAAGATCTTACTACTTTTACCCCAGTCTCACAAGAAGAAATTTTCAACACAATCAGATCCATGTCGTTCAAAACCTGCGAACTGGATCCTCTTCCAGGTTCTCTCTACTCCGACTGTCTCCCTACTCTCCTCCCATTCATCACTGACATCATCAACACTTCTCTTCAAACTGGAACTGTCCCAGATTCTTTCAAGTCTGCTATTGTTCACCCTCTCCTCAAGAAACACAATTTAGACCCAAATGAACTGAAAAATTACCGGCCTATCTCTAATCTCTCTTTCTTGTCAAAACTCCTTGAAAAAGTCGTCCTCAACCAGCTGAACTCTCACCTGTCTGCCAACAATCTCCTCAATCCTTTCCAGTCAGCCTACCGCCAGTGCCATAGCACTGAAACTGCCCTACTACACATTCTCAACAATCTCCTCCTTGCAACTGATACTGGCAAAGTCTCTCTCCTCACACTCCTTGATCTGTCTGCAGCCTTTGATACCATTGATCATGGTATTCTCCTTTCTAGACTTCATCATACTTTTGGCATCTCTGACATTGCTCTGTCCTGGTTCACTTCATACCTATCAAACAGAAAACAAACTGTTCTCATCAATG
>JAPXFY010000025.1:60749787-60752287 GCA_030674185.1 Monoplex corrugatus
CATCATCACCACCACCACCATCATCACCACCACCATCATCATCATCATCACCACCACCACCACTAACACCATCATCATCATCATCATCATCATCATCATCATCACCATCATCACCATCACCACCACCATCATCATCATCATCATCATGTGCCCTGCCACATGGCGTTGGCGATCATGGCCCTCAATATGTTTCTATCCCTTGTTGCCGCAAGCACATCTTCCACCCTCTCTGTCTTCAGCCACTCTGCAAGTCCATCGAATATTTTTTTCTCTGGGTCTACCTGGTGTTCTCTTTCCCTCCAGCTTTCCCATTGTGACCAGGTGCTCCAATTCCCCCTTTCCTCATAAAATGGCCTATAAATGTTATCTGTCTTTTCCTAATCTTCCTTATCAATTATCTTCTTGTGTCTGCCTCCATCAAGACTGTCTCGGTTGTTTTCTTTGCTGTCCATGGAACTCTCAACATTCTTCTTAGAAACCACATCTCGGCTGTCTCAATCTTGTTCTGGTTTTGCTTGTTGACCGTCCACGCCTCACACCGTATAACATTATTGGTTCTATATAACATTCAAGAACTCTCTTTTTGATGCTAATTGATATGTCTTTGTTGGTAAGAATACTTTGCATCTTCTTGAATGTTGTTTTGGCTTGGCCGATTCTGCTGGCTATTTCTGATGTGCATCTGCCGTCTGTTGAAATGATCGTTCCCAAGTATGTAAACTTATCAACCTGTCTCAAGGTTGTGCCGTTTGCTTTTATTTTGGATGAGGGGGATTTCATGTTTTTTACTGATCACCATGTCTGTCTGTCTGTCTGTCTGTCTGTCTAATTCTCTTCATGTGCATATTTAATAACACACACATACATACATACACGCGTACGCACGCATGCATGCACATTCACGCGCGCGCAAGCACATGCACACACACACACACATACTCACATCTGCGAATTCGTCATTATTATCATCATAGCCAGTGCATTTTGTTTTCATCGTCATCAGCATCGTCATCATCATCAGCATCATCATCATCAGCAGCAGCAGCAGCAGCAGCTTCATCATCATCATCATCATCATCATCATCATCATCATCATCATCATCATCGTATTCATCGCTCTCATTGTCGTCACCATCATCGTTATCGTCGTCATCATGGTTTTCATTAGTATTATCGTGATTTGCTGTCAGCATCAGCATCGTCATTGTTGTCATCGTCATCAGAGTCGTCGTCGTCGTGATCGTCATCATTGTGTTTGTCGTTATGTGACAGTGTTTTGAAAGTGATGTGTATTGACCCAGTGGGAACCACTGTGATGCAGGTTCCCTTTGAAGAAGAGTATATCCTTGGTCTTCACAAGAAAATCTTGAAAGAGCGAGTTGTCTTCCCTGAAAGGTGGGTTGTGTTTCTGCAAATGAACGAGCGAGAGAATGAGAGAGAGAGAGAGAGAGAGAGAGAGAGAGAGAGAGAGAGAGAGAGAGAGGAGAGAGAGAGAGACAGAGAGAGAGCAAAGCTTTAAAAATAAGCAAAATATATTCTTCTTTACAACCAGCCCTCATTTCAGATAGGGTCTACATCACATTACACTTAACTTATACCTTAGAGAGAGAGAGAGAGAGAGAGTGAGAGAGAGAGAGAGAGACAGAGAGAGAGACAGAGAGAGAGCAAAGCTTTAAAAATAAGCAAAATGTATTCTTCTTTACAACCAGCCCTCATTTCAGATAGGGTCTACATCACATTACACTTAACTTATACCTTAGAGAGAGAGAGAGAGAGGAGAAGAGAGAGACAGAGAGAGAGGTAGATGACGCTCTTCGTGGTTTATTACTTGAAGGAGAGAGAGAGAGAGAGAAGAGAGAGGAGAGAGAGGAGAGGGGCAAAGCTTTAAAAAGAAGCAAAATGTATTCTTCTTTACAAGCAGCCCTCATTTCTGAAATAGGGTCTACATCACATTACACTTAACTTATACCTTAGAGAGAGAAGAGAGAGGAGAGAGAGAGAGAGAGAATGTGAGTGTGTGTGTGTGGTGGGGGGGGGGGATGGATGGAGATGTTGTGTGCCTGCATCTGAGTGTTTGTATATTAGTTTATATGCACACATTTGTCTCTCTGTGTGTTTGTGTTTAAGCTTACATGTGGTGTTCACCTGTATGTGTGTTTGAAATATAAGGCGTGTTGTAGGATTTGATTCGATTCATATATTTATCTGTTTACCTTGTTTCTTTGTTCGTTTCTTTGTATCTGATTTAGTCTTTGTTGTGTGCATATTGTTTTGTTTATTGTATCTGATTAGTTTTTGTTGTGTATAATTGTTTATATGTATCTGATTAGTTTTTGTTGTGTATAATTGTTTATATGTATCTGATATAGTTTTTGTTGTGTATAATTGTTTATATGTATCTGATGTAGTTTTTGTTGTGTATAATTGTTTATATGTATCTGATTAGTTTTTGTTGTGTATAATGTTGTTTATATGTATCTGATATAGTTTTTGTTGTGTA
>JAPXFY010000025.1:60757287-60777287 GCA_030674185.1 Monoplex corrugatus
CAGTCTCTGTCTCTCTCTTTCTCTCTCTTTGTCTCTGTCTTTCTCTTTCTCTTTGTCTCTGTCTTTCTCTTTCTTTCTCTCTCTCTCTCTCTCTCTCTGTCTCTGTCTCTCTCTCACTTTCTTTCTCTCTACCTCTCTCTCACTCACTCTCTTTCACTCTCCCCCCCCCTCTCTCTCTCTCCCTCCCTCCCTCTCTCCTTTGTAGCTGTATTTAAGTAAGGTATGGATTTTGTTTAGGGTTTTCTCAAGAGGGAATCACAACACTCGGCCCAAATCTGTCAGACTCCTTGATCCCACGTACAAAAAACCCATGTAACACATACATACACATATGGGCATGAGAGCATGCATGCATTCACATGTATATGTAGACACACAAATACACATATAGAAAAACACGCATGCACACGGACATGCAACATGCATATATATAACATATATGTATATGTATATATATTATATATATTATATATATATATATATATATATATATAGAGAGAGAGAGAGAGAGAGAGAGAGAGAGAGAGAGAGAGAGAGAGATCGCACAGTCTGATGAGTCATGTAACAAAAATCCTGTTAAGAATAGTCATGATGAGGGCAAGGAATAGAATCAAAAGAGAAATAGCAGAAGAACAGTGTGGATTTGTGGAAGGGAAAGGAACTATTAATGCCATATACATCCTAAGAACTATCATAGAGAGGTCAAATGAGATGAATAAGGATTTATATTTATGCTTTGTTGACTACACCAAGGCTTTCAATCGGGTAAGACATGATGAATTGATCAACCAACTGGAGAGATTCAATGTTGATGGAAAAGATCTACGAATAATCAGAAATATGTACTGGGAACAAACAGCTGCAATGAGAATAGAAAACAATGTAAGCTCTTTCCAAAATATCAAAGAGGAGTCAGACAGGGTTGTGTTTTGTCACCAGATCTGTTTTCACTTTACAGCGAAAACATCATGAGAAACCTAGAAGAAGACCCTGGATTAAAGGTTGGAGGGAAAATGATAAACAACATTCGATACGCAGATGACACCGTGCTAATTGCAGAAAGTGAAAGAGACCGACAAAACCTTGTGAATATACTAGAAATAGAAAACAAAGGTAAGGGGCTGGAACTAAACAGCAGGAAGACTGAAGTCATGGTGATCAGTAAAAAACATGAAATCCCTTCATGCAAAAAAACAGCAAATGGCACAACCTTGACACAGGTTGGTAAATTCAAATACGGCAAATGCACATCAGAAATAGCCGGCAGAATCGGCCAAGCCAAAACAGCATTCAAGAAGATGACAAGCACTCTTACCAACAAATGCCTATCAATTAACATCAGGAAGAGAGTTCTTGAATGTTATATAGAACCAATACTGTTTGTACGGATGCGAGGCGTGGACAGTCAACAAACAAAGCCAGAGCAAGATTGAGGCAGCCGAGATGTGGTTTTTAAGAAGAATGTTGAGGGTTCCATGGACAGCAAAGAAAACAAACGAGACAGTCTTGATGGAGGCAGACACAAGTAGATCACTCATAAGGAAGATTAGGAAAAGACAGGCAACATTTATAGGCCATTTTATGAGGAAAGGGATTTGGAGCACCTGGTCACAATGGGAAAGCTGGAGGGAAAGAGAGCACCGGGTAGACCCAGGGAGAAAATGCTGGACGGACTTGCAGAATGGCTGGGGACGGGGAGGGTGGGGGAGATGCTAGGGGCAACGAGAGATAGAGGCAGATGGAAGTCCATGATCGCCAACGCCATGCGGCAGGGCACCTGATGATGATGATAGATAGAGAGAGAGATCCCACACTGTCTGTTGCAGATCCTATGCTGTCTGTGTTGCAGATCCAACACTGTGTCTGTGTTACAGGTCCTACGCTGTCTGTGTTGCAGATCCTATGCTGTCTGTGCAGATCCTATGCTGTGTCTGTGTTACAGATCCTACACTCTCTCTGTGTGTTGCAGATCTTGGTCAAAGCCATCCTGAAGCAGAAGTCATTCCGGAATCCCTTCATCAGACTAAGCAGCAGTGTCAAGGACGAGTTTCAGCGTACCGGCCGTTCCCATTCGGCACCAGAATCCTTCTCCCACGTTATGAAGAGGTCAGTGACGCTTGGAGTGCATGATGGCTTGTATGTGCATAAACAGACCGGCATGAACGGACATTATTTTGACTATCTGAATAATATTGATGTTGTGTACAAATCACTTGAGAAAGATGGAGGAAGGGGTGGGCGGGGTGGGTGAGGTGGGTGGGGGTGAGACGGAATTCACTTGAAGAATATTTTGAAATTGTTTTTTAAAGAATGTGGAGATGTACTTCTTTTGTTTTCCTGCTTTTATGTAATGATGTACTTAACAAAAAATTTGAACTTGATATTTTGTGTGCATATGTATATAATGTCTGTATATATATATATATATATATATATATAAGAGAGAGAGAGAGAGAGAGAGAGAGAGATATGTGTGTATATATATATGTGTGTATACATAGATAAATAGATAGACAGACAGATAGATAGATAGATAGAGATAGATAGATAGATAGAGAGAGAGAGAGAGAGAGATAGACAGACGGACAGACAGACAGATAGATAATTAGATAGATAAATAGATAGATAGATAGATAGATAGATAGATGTGTGTGTATGTATATTTGTATACATATATATGTATATGTACACACACACACACACACACACACACACACACACACACACACACATATATATATATATATGTATATATATATATATATATATACAGAGACAGACAGACAGACAAATAGACAGACAGACAGACAGACAGACAGACAGACGGAGAGATGTCATTTGACACATATTACAGACATACATTTGAGACAGTCATTCTAGTACACTTGTCCTAGTGAACTTTCTTCTAGATCACCTCTGACAGAAGAGAAGCATTGCTGTTGGACAGAGATGTCTTTGCTGCTAACCGCTAACAAACATAACCCAGTGGAAAGCATCCTGGACTTATATCCTGAGGTCACAGTACCGGATCCTGTCAGAGGATAACCTCTAACCTTTAACCTTTAACAGGTTGTCTGGCTCCGATGACTCAAAATATATCTCGAACCAGAAAAAAAAAAAAAAAAAAAAAACCCGAGAAAAGAATCAGAACGCGTATTTAATACAACCAGACAAGGCAGCCGAAATGTGGTTTCTCAGCCGAAATATGGTTTCTCAGCCGAGATGTGGTTTCTAAGAAGAATGTTGAGAGTTCCTTGGACAGCAAAGAAAACAAACGAGACAGTCTTGATGGAGGCAGACACAAGAAGATCATTCATTGCAGGCAAACACAAGAAGATCATTGATAAGGAAGATTAGGAAAAGACAGGCAACATTTATAGGCCATTTCATGAGGAAAGGGGAATTGGAGCACCTGGTCAAAACAAGAAAGCTGGGGGGAAGAGAGCACCAGGTAGACCCAGGGAGAAAATATTGGACGGACTTACAGTGTGGCTGAGGACAAAGTGGGTGAAAGATATGCTTGCGGCAACATGGGATAGATACATACGGAGGGCCATGATCGCCAACGCCATGCGGCAGGGCACTTGATGATGATGATGAGACAAGACAGGCGCAAATATTCGGCCAACTGGCCTTTGTCAAGCGTCGTCGTAAGATCACAAATGAACAAACACCAATAAGAAACATTAGAAGAAAAGGACTAAAATTCCCTGCTGCTTCGTCTCCTGATTTTTGTATTTGGTGTTTGTTCGTTTTTGATTTTGCGATTACGCTAAATTTGCGCCTGTCTTGTCTGGTTGTATTGAATATGCGTTCTGATTCTTTTCTCGTGTTGTTGTTGTTTCTGGTTCCTGTTCTGTTGAACGCAGACAATCGCACTTGTTTTGGATTTCTGATGAAAACTCGAGTACACTCCCAGCCGACAGGTAAAAAACTTACCTGTACACTGCCCATCTAAATGCCCGCGGTCGTTCTTGGTGGATGTCAAAAGCCCAGTTCTCCTCCTCTGTCCCATTTCAAGACCTTACGAGTGTATTGGGTTTTGCGTAGGCTCGAGGGGTCTGTCAAAGAACTGCTGGTATATCATGGTGGATCACTGGTATATCATAGTGGATCACTGGTATATCAGGGCGGATCACTGGTATATCATAGTGGATCACTGGTATATCATGGTGGATCATGGTGGATCACTGGTATATCATGGTGGATCATGGTGGATCACTGGTATATCATGGTGGATCATGGTGGATCACTAGTATATCATGGTGGATCACTGGTATATCATAGTGGATCACTGGTATATCATGTGGATCACTGGTATATCATAGTGGATCACTGGTATATCAAGGTGGATCACTGGTATATCAGTGGATCACTGGTATATCATAGTGGATCACTGGTATATCAGGTGGATCAAATGGTATATATAGGTGGATCACTGGTATATCATAGTGGATCACTGGTATATCAGTGGTAGATCACTGGTATATCATAGTGGATCACTGGTATATCATAGTGGATCACTGGTATATCATAGTGGATCACTGGTATATCATAGTGGATCACTGGTATATCATAGTGGTATATATAGTGGATCACTGGTATATCATAGTGGATCACTGGTATATCATGGTGGATCACTGGTATATCATAGTGGATCACTGGTATATCATGGTGGATCACTGGTATATCATGGTGGATCACTGTATATATCATGAGTGGATCACTGGTTACAATCATGGTGGATCACTGGTATACATCATAGTGGATCAGTGGATCATGTATCAGTGGATCACTGGTATATCATGTGGATCACTGGTATATCATGGTGGATCACTGGTATATCATGGTGGATCACTGGTATATCATGGTGGATCTGTAATCATGGTGATCATGGACATCAGTGGATCACTGGTATATCATGGTGGATCACTGGTAATCATGTGGATCACTGGTATATCATAGTGGATCACTGGTATATCATGGTGGATCACTGGTAATCATAGTGGATCACTGGTATATCATGGTGGATCACTGGTACATCATAGTGGATCACTGGTATATCATGGTGGATCACTAGTATCATCATAGTGGATCACTGGTATATCATGGTGGATACTGGTATATCATGGTGGATCACTGGTATATCATAGTGGATCACTGGTATAATCATGGTGGATCACTGGTATATCATAGTGGATCACTGGTATATCATGGTGGAATTCACTGGTATATCATAGGTGGATCACTGGTATATCATAGTGGATCACTGGTATATCATGTGGTCTGGATCACTGGTATGTATCATAGTGGATCACTAGTATATCATAGTGGATCACTGGTATATCATGGTGGATCACTAGTATATCATAGTGGATCACTGGTATATCATGGTGGATAACTGGTATATCATAGTGGATCACTGGTATATCATGGTGGATCACTGGTATAATCATGTGGATCATATATCAGTGGATCACTGTATATCATGGTGGATCACTGGTATATCATAGTGGATCACTGGTATATCATAGTGGATCACTGGTATATCATAGTGGATCACTGGTATATCATAGTGGATCACTGGTATATTCATAGGTGGATCACTGGTATACTATAATGGATCACTGGTATATCATATGGATATCACTGGTATATCATGTGGATCACTGGTATATCATAGTGGATCACTGGTATATCATAGTGGATCACTGGTATATCATAGTGGATCACTGGTATATACATATGGATCCACTGGTATATCATAGTGGATCACTGGTATATTCATAGTGGATCACTGGTATAATACACATAGTGGATCACTGGTATATATAGTGGATCACTGGTAATAGTGATATGTATATAATAGTGGATCACTGGTATATAATAGTGGATCACTGGTATATAATAGTGGATCACTGGTATATAATAGTGGATCACTGGTATATAATAGTGGATCACTGGTATATAATAGTGGATCACTGGTATATAATAGTGGATCACTGGTATATAATAGTGGATCACTGGTATATCATAGTGGATCACTGTATTATGTGGTCAGGTATATATAGTGGATCACTGGTATATTATAGTGGATCAATGGTATATCATAGGATCATGGTATATCTAGTGGATCACTGGTAGTATATCTCGGTGGGTCAGGGTGGATCACTGGTACATCATGGTGGAGCGCATATAGACTTGTGTGAATGCGATGATGTCCCATTGAGCAGACTGTAAAGATCAGAGTGTAAAGAGCAGACTGTAAAGAGCAGAGTGTAAAGATCAGACTGTAAAGAGCAGACTGTAAAGAGTAGACTGTAAAGAGCAGACTGTAAAGATCAGACTGTAAAGAGCAGACTGTAAAGAGCAGAGTGTAAAGATCAGACTGTAAAGAGCAGACTGTAAAGAGCAGACTGTAAAGAGCAGACTGTAAAGATCAGAGTGTAAAGAGCAGAGTGTAAAGAGCAGAGTGTAAAGAGCAGACTGTAAAGATCAGACTGTAAAGAGCAGATGTAAAGAGCAGAGTGTAAAGACAGACTGTAAAGAGCAGACTGTAAAGAGTCAGACTTAAAGAGCAGACTGTAAAGATCAGAGTGTAAAGACAGACTGTAAAGACAGACTGTAAAGAGTCAGATTAAAGAGCAGACTGTAAAGAGTTAGGACTGTAAAGAGTAGACGTGTAAAGAGTCAGAGTGTAAAGAGCAGACTGTAAAGATCAGACTGTAAAGATCAGATGTAAAGATAAAGACTGTAAAGATCAGACGTGTAAAGATCAGACTGTAAAGATGCAGACTGTAAAGAGCAGAGTGTAAAGATCAGACTGTAAAGAGCAGACTGTAAAGATCAGACTGTAAAGATCAGTACTGTAAAGATCAGACTGTAAACAGCAGAGTGTAAAGATCAGACTGTAAAGAGCAGACTGTAAAGATCAGACTGTAAAGATCAGACTTTAAAGAGCAGAACTGTAAACAGCAGATGTAAAGATCAGACTTTAAAGAGCAGACTGTAAAGATCAGACTTAAAGAGCAGTGTGTAAAGATCAGACTTTAAAGATCAAACTGTAAAGAGCAGACTTTAAAGATGCAGACTGTAAAGATCAGACTTTAAAGAGCAACTGTAAAGATCAGACTTAAAGGGCAGACAGTACAGACAGACTTTAAAGAGCAGAGTGTAAAGATCAGACTGTAAAGATCAGACTGTAAAGATCAGACTGTAAAGAGTAGACTGTAAAGATCAGATGTAAAGAGCAAATGTAAAGATCAGAGTGTAAAGATCAGATGTAAAGAACAGAGTGTAAGATCAGACTGTAAAGATCAGACTTTAAAGAGCAGACTGTAAAGAGCAGAGTGTAAAGATCAGACTGTAAAGAGCAGACTTTAAAGAGCAGAGTGTAAAGATCAGACTGTAAAGAGCAGAGTGTAAAGAGCAGATGTAAGAGCAGACTGTAAAGAGCAGACTGTAAAGGGCAGACTGTAAAGAGCAGACTGTAAAGACAGACTGTAAAGATCAGACTGTAAAGAGCAGAGTGTAAAGACAGACTGTAAAGAGCAGACTGTAAAGAGCAGACTGTAAAGAGCAGATGTAAAGAGCAGACTGTAAAGAGCAGACTGTAAAGAGCAGACTGTAAAGAGCAGACTGTAAAGGGGTAACAATGAACACATGCTGTTCTCTCTGCTTTCAGAAAAGTGTCATCCGATGCAAACGTGGATGAACCGTTGTTTGAGGACAGCTGAGACTTGAAGACTGATACCTGCACTTTGTGGATGGCAGCAACATTCGTCGTGAGAAGGAAAAAAAAAAAAAAAAGACTGTGTCCGTCACTATATCTTCAACAGAAAATCTTCACCATGAGGAACCTTTTACATGTATCTCAAAATATGAACAATGGCGCCCGAATTTCCTGTGCAGTGCGAGGACTCCTGTGAAATGATGTTCAGCCTGAAGATGGGGAGGATAATGTGAACTTTGACCCCAAAGATCGTAGATGTGCAAAGATGGAACTATGACCGGGTGTGTGGTATGGAGGCAGTTATTTGATTGGACATTTTGAAAACTGGTTGTGGAAGCTCCAAAGACGAATAGTAGTGTGTTTATCCAAACGTGGCTCATATGTTTTATGACTTGATACTAACAATTTTGATAAAGATCTTTTGATGTTCAGTATTGGAAAATGCCTTTGAGTTTCTTTATTGGATGGTAATAATACCTTTGATCTAAAGGTGGGATGGTATCTTTGGTCTGAAGATGGGATGCAGCATCTTTGGTCTACAAATGGGATGATAATATTCTCGAATCTTTGATATAGAAGGTGGAATAGTAACACTCTTTGGTATAAGATGAGAACTGATGTCTTTGATTCCAAAACGGAGTGATCGGAGAATGGAACAATAGTTTTTTGATCTAAAGATTGGGTAATGTCTTAGTTAGATATTGGGTAACTGGTGATGCTGAACTGGAACATTAGATGCACAGTTGTCGATCTGAACACTGTAGATATCTTTGATATAATGGTTGAAGGGAAAGAGAGCACTAGTAGACCAAGGTAGAAGATAGAGGACGGACTGCAGAGTGGCTGAAGACAAGAGGGTGGAAGAGGTGTTCTTGAGGCAACAAGAGATAGAAACAGAGGGAAGGCCATGATCGCCAACACCATGTGGCAAGGCACCTGATGATGATGATGAAATGATTGGATAATAATTATTATCTTCGAGATTTACTATTGGGACAATACTGTTTTTAAAGTTATGATAACTTTACCTTTGGTCCAAAGAAGGGATAATAGCATCTCCGATCTAAAAATGGAGCAATGATATGATAAGATAACCATTTTATCTTAAGTTGTAATAATAACTGTACACACAGAATCTAAAGATAGGTCGATGACTCGTTTGATCAAAGTTTGGGATATCTTTGATCAGGACAAAACTGTCTTTGATCCCAGATATAATAAGGTTGGCGTTTGTGATATAAGTGTAACCCTTTGACTCCTGCACCCTATCCAACAACTGCAAAAACTTAACCCTTTGACTTCCTCACCCTTCCCATCAGCTTCCTGCAGGAAGCTGTGGGAAGGGTGAGGAAGTCAAAGGGTTAAGTTTTTGCTTTGATGGCGTGGTTGACAATACAGGATGCTATTGGACAGGGTGCGGGAGTCAAGGGGTTAAAATGGCTAATGACATCGTTGATATGCGCATGGTCGTTACCATTTACCCCACTTCATGTAAAGATAGGGTTAACATTTATCTGGAAAAAAATAAACTTAGATGTTTTCGTTTTAAAATTAGACGTTATTTTTTTTTTTTTTTTAAATCAAAGAAGCATTGTTATTTCGTCAATACACCGTACACATGATTATCTTATTTGTAGTATCAAAGATGCTGCTGCTGCTTATTTGGGATAAAGCTGGAGTAGAAGGTTTTTTTGTTTTTTTTTTCTCTCCATTTTGTGTCAGAGTGAACGCAAGGTCGATGATACGTTAACCCTTTGACTCCGGCACCCTATCCACCAACTGCAAAAAAAAAAAAAATAACCCTTTGACTTCCTCACCCTATCCTGCAGGAAGCTGGTGAATAGGGTGAGGAAGTCAAAGGGGTTAAGTTTCTGCTTTACTAGCGTAGTTGACAATGCAGGATAATGGTGAACGGAGTGCGGGAGTCAAAGGGTTAAGCTTGATATTGATAAGGGTTGCACTAAAGAAGTGAGGGATGCTTCAGATAACTGGCTGCATGTGGAATCCCCTTGCCTCCCCTTGCCGGACTGTTTTTCTACACACTGTCCTTGCTTTTGTCTTCAGATCCCCGCCTCTATTTTTGTATTCCAGCATGCAGATGTTTGCTTTAATTGATGATATAATGTATATACCCCTGGTTTTTATCACAAACAGCCTCCACTTGTGTCTCTGTACTCGTTTTGCATCGTGTATATATATATATATATATACATTGAAATAAGATCGAAGCGATGTTGTGTATTATTCATATTTTTGCATGTTGAGCACTTTTGACTCCACGTTTGGGCTAAATTCTGTAAAAAAAAATATAAAAAAAAGTGTGTCTGCTTGTTAAATATGTACATATATTTTTCCATCCATTTTCTTCTCGACTATTCCAGATTCCAAAGATTGTTTGGCTGTTTGAATTTGTTGTTGGTTGTTTTTTTTTATCTTCCATGTTGCGTTTTCCTGTTGATGTGTGAGATCACCAAATATTGTATTGTTTTAATTCATCGATCATGACAAAATCAAAGTTGCCTGTCGTTTTGACAGTGTACACCGAGGTGTTATTGTTTCAAGTGAAAAACTGGGAAAAGGAAGAGAGAGAGAGAGAGAGAGAGAGAGAGAGAGAGAGAGAGAGAGAGAGAGAGAGGTTTGCGTGCATGTATGTGTTTTTGGTGGGTGGTGGGTATGTTCATGAGTCACCTTAACGTCAGTTTTTTTGTGTGACCAAATAATTAACGACACGATACCATATGCACTAGAACAGACTGCTTGTGCGTTGCTACGAAGACAGAGCGATTATGCATAATTATTTCCAGCGTATTATGAACCCTGAAATTTCATGTGACTTTGCATGTTGATTGTTTGTGCTGTCGTGCATGCAATGATTTTTTTTAAAAAGATATTTTTCCCCCACAAAAAACCTCAGTCATAGTTAGTCAAGTTGCACTTTTCTGTTCAGTTGTTTCCCCTACTCACGAAATATGGTAGCGTAGGAAAATGGGTGACAGCTCAATAGAACATTTGTGACCTCCCACCACCAATTCAGTCTTGACTCGCTGTCAGTCAACGGCACTAGGAGCTGAAAATGTGACTGAGGGTCTTCTGTGGTGTTTTGACTTTTTCTCAAAATTGATTTCTGTGGACTATAATCTATCCCCCACAGAATTTTTTTCCTTGAAAAAATGTCATTAATCAATTTAAAGTGGTTATTTTAATGCACTGATTGTAGCAGAAAGAACGCAATTTCTTACCAAAAGTACCTAATTTTGTCTCTTATTTCAAACCGTAAACTGTACAGAACCCCAGATACAATGTACTGACAGAAAACTCTTTGGTGCACCTTTGGGATAATGGCAGCTAAAATTACAAACAAACCGGATCAAAGCCACTAAATGAAATTTAAGGAAAAAGTGTAGGACAGCACACAAAAACTTTAGAAGCCGTTTTCTCAAAATGGCTGTTATACAACTTAATGGATTTAAACATACATAACGTCTACATTTTTTTAAGTACAAGCTTGATTCAAGTACATATTTAATAATATAAATCAATTTCATATATTTTTATTTATAATACCCAAAATCTTGAAAATCAAATCTAAGCGCTGAGCGTATACATGCTACATACCTACATACATATGACGTATTCATTGCTTACTTTACATGCTTAATACTTACATACATAAATCTAAGTGAGCGTATACTACATTACATACATACATAAATCTAAGCGTATACTACTACATACATACATACTTACGTTACGCAATGCATACATAATAAATTAATATGTATATAGGTACAAAATAATCATCAGATGCACACTTTCCATTGATATGGTATATCGTAAATACCAAAATGCTAGTTAAGATGATTTCGGTCTAGAGTACTGTGTCTGTTATGGGAGAAGCTCAACTGTCGTTTTTCTTTTCTTTTTTTCTGTGGTGAATCAGTGTGAAGATAGACGTATGGCCAGTGTACTGACTTGTTAAGGTAGGGAGTAGGTGAAGATAGACGTCATGGTAGTGTACTGACTTGTTAAGGTAGGGAGTAGGTGAAGATAGACGTAATGGCTAGTGTACTGACTTGTTAAGGTAGGGAGTAGGTGAAGATGGACGTTATGACTAGTGTACTGACTTGTTAAGGTAGGGAGTAGATGAAGATAGACGTCATGACTAGTGTACTGACTTGTTAAGGTAGGGAGTAGGTGAAGATAGACGTCATGCTAGTGTACTGACTTGTTAAGGTAGGAGTAGGTGAAGATAGACGTAATGGCTAGTGTACTGACTTGTTAAGGTAGGAAGTAGGTGAAGATAGACGTAATGGCTAGTGTACTGACTTGTTAAGGTAGGGAGTAGTGAAGATAGACGTCATGGCTAGTGTACTGACTTGTTAAGGTAGGGAGTAGGTGAAGATAGACGTCATGACTAGTGTACTGACTTGTTAAGGTAGGGAGTAGGTGAAGATAGACGTAATGACTAGTGTACTGACTTGTTAAGGTAGGGAGTAGGTGAAGATAGACGTAATGGCTAGTGTACTGACTTGTTAAGGTAGGGAGTAGGTGAAGATAGACGTAATGACAGTGTACTGACTTGTTAAGGTAGGGAGTAGGTGAAGATAGACGTCATGACTAGTGTACTGACTTGTTAAGGTAGGAGTAGGTGAAGATAGACGTTAGTAGGGAGTAGATGAAGATAGACGTCATGGCTAGTGTACTGACTTGTTAAGGTAGGGAGTAGTATGAAGATAGACGTAATGGCTAGTGTACTGACTTGTTAAGGTAGGGAGTAGGTGAAGATAGACGTCATGGCTAGTGTATTGAATTATTAAGGTAGGGAGTAGGCTTATGGTCAGGTGTTGTTACGTTGAAGCAGTGCAGAGGACATACGATACCAACAGAAAAGGACAGAAAAGGAGTAGATGACACACAGAAAAATAAATGAAATCGTATGCCTGATCTTTTCGTTTAAACCATTGATCAAGCAAACGGGATTGAGGTTACATGTAGATAGAAACTAGATTGTGAATATGAGTATTGCTTTGAGGTTCAGTGGTCCGATAAATTGGACTCTGAGCTAGCTTGCCCACACTGTGAGTGGCCATGTATGTCTGTCTTGTTATGTTTCTCTATGACTTCAGCACATGGACTTATTCTGAATGTGATTTTTTTCTTTCTTTCTGTTTCTTTTTTTTTTTTGTTGTCATTTTTGTTTTGTTTTATCAGAGTCACTGTGTGATGCAGGCGGATGATATTTTTGGTGACGCTGACGACCCAGGGTATACTTCTTCACACGTAGGCAGCCGATTGCTATAACTTACCCCAGTGCCTGACTTTTGTACGCATTTGCCTGTCACGGTTTGTCCCCCCCTCCTTGGCACACACTTGTTCCCAGTTACCTCCCTGCTCATCAAGCTTGGACCACACACCTGTTGTACACAGTTCCCCCAACACCTAAGGCTGGAACTCCTGACGCCTGATACCGGCATGACCTTGACACGAAAGAACTGGCAATGGAGATGAAACCTGGGCTGGTGGTGCCTCTGTATAAACGACGAGGTCATTGTAGGTGATTAGTCCACAGTCCCTGAATGTGGAAAGCAAGGTTGTCTTGTCTTGAAATGGTAAGAACGAACAGACAGACAAACAGGCAAAGAAAACAGACCTTTTGGACAGAACTGATCGTCTGGTCTTAAAGAACACAAACGATCTAGGCAGTCCTTTTGAAAATAAAATCAATGAAATCCAAGATGGTCAAGGGAACAGCAAGGGAGGTTTTCTGCCTTTTTTTTTTTTTGCTGCTCTGTTTTGAAATGGCAATCAAAGAGTAAGCACAAGCTCAAGTCCTTCCAGGCTTTTTTTGCCTTGTTTCTGCTCTGTTTTAACCCTTTGGCTTCCTCACCCTATCTGCCACCACCTAGCACTGTCAGCCATGACAGCAAAACAAACACTTAACCCTTTCAATCCCTCAGCCTATCCACAGGAAGCTGATGGATAGTGCAGGAAGCTGGTGGATGGGTGAGAGAGTGAAAGGGTTAAGTTTTTGCAGCTGGCAGATTACATGCGGGAGTGAAAAGGTTAAAAAAAATGGCATTTAATTAATTTAGACAGTGTGCACAGCATCAAGTCTTTCATTCTGTGGACAAAACTCCACAGGTACCGACAAAAATTTGATACATGGACCATCACCACGTTTTGTGTTAAGCCTGCTTCGGTATCAGGCCAACGTCATTTCATGATCGATCAATTCTAAAAATAAGGTGTTTTTTGTTTGTTTAACTTGTGTCAGCATCGTGTGGGTGTTAGTTTGGTGTCGGGTATATGGAATGCCAGCCTCACACACACACACACACACACACACACACCACACACACACACACACACACACCACACACACACACAACACACACAACACACACACCAACATACATCCTGTTCAACAATGGTTTTATGTCCTCTCCAGCATTCTAAGATTGATGTTTTTTATGTGGCTATCTCCACATGTCTAATGTTTAGGCAGTTTTTTTTCTCCACTTTGTCCACCTCTGGCTTTGGTCAGTCCTGTATATTTACTGGACTCACGTTTTCTGCTTTCGTATTTCAAGGTCACCAATTGGTCAGTGAATGAGTCTGTGTTTGCCAAGTCTTTTGTGTGAAGTGTTCGGATATGGTTGTTTTTTGTTGTTGGTTTTTTTTTGAAGGTGTGTGTAGTATTTGGATATGGCTGTTTTTTTAAGGTGTGTGTAGTGTTTGGATATGGCTGTTTTTTTAAGGGTGTGGAAGTGTTTGGATATGGCTGTTTTTTTAAGGTGTGTGAAGTGTTTGGATATGGCTGTTTTTTTAAGGTGTGTGAAGTGTTTGGATATGGCTGTTTTTTTTAAGGTGTGTGTAGTGTTTGGATATGGCTGTTTTTTTAAAGGTGTGTGAAGTGTTTGGATATGGCTGTTTTTTTTAAGGTGTGTGTAGTGTTTGGATATGGCTGTTTTTTTAAAGGTGTGTGTATGTTTGGATATGGCTGTTTTTTTTAACGGTGTGTGTAGTGTTTGGATATGGCTGTTTTTTAAGGTGGGTGTAGTGTTTGGATATGGCTGTTTTTTAAGGTGTGTGAAGTGTTTGGATATGGCTGTTTTTTAAGGTGTGTGAAGTGTTTGGATATGGCTGTTTTTTAAGGTGTGTGTAGTGTTTGGATGTGGCTGTTTTTTTAAGGTGTGTGTAGTGTTTGGATATGGCTGTTTTTTTAAGGTGTGTGTAGTGTTTGGATATGGCTGTTTTTCAAGGTGTGTGAAGTGTTTGGATATGGCTGTTTTTTTAAAGGTGTGTGAAGTGTTTGGATATGGCTGTTTTTTTAACGGTGTGTGTAGTGTTTGGATATGGCTGTTTTTTTAAAGGTGTTGTGTAGTGTTTGGATATGGCTGTTTTTTAAGGTGTGTGTAGTGTTTGGATATGGCTGTTTTTTTAAAGGTGTGTGTAGTGTTTGGATGTGGCTGTTTTTTTAAAGGTGTGTGTAGTGTTTGGATATGGCTGTTTTTTTAAAGGTGTGTGTAGTGTTTGGATATGGCTGTTTTTTTAAAGGTGTGTGAAGTGTTTGGATATGGCTGTTTTTTTAACGGTGTGTGTAGTGTTTGGATATGGCTGTTTTTTTAAGGTGTGTGAAGTGTTTGGATATGGCTGTTTTTGTAAGGTGTGTGTAGTGTTTGGATTGGCTGTTTTTGTAAGGTGTGTGAAGTGTTTGGATATGGCTGTTTTTAAGGTGTGTGAGTGTTTGGATATGGCTGTTTTTTAAGGTGTGTGAGTGTTTGGATATGGCTGTTTTTTTAAGGTGTGTGAAGTGTTTGGATATGGCTGTTTTTTTAAGGTGTGTGTAGTGTTTGGATATGGCTGTTTTTTTAAAGGTGTGTGTAGTGTTTGGATGTGGCTGTTTTTTAAAGTGTGTGTGTGTTAGTGTTTGGATATGGCTGTTTTTTTAAAGGTGTGTGTAGTGTTTGGATATGGCTGTTTTTTTAAAGGTGTGTGTAGTGTTTGGATATGGCTGTTTTTTTAAAGGTGTGTGTAGTGTTTGGATGTGGCTGTTTTTTTAAAGGTGTGTGTAGTGTTTGGATATGGCTGTTTTTTTAAAGGTGTGTGTAGTGTTTGGATGTGGCTGTTTTTTTAAGGTGTGTGAAGTGTTTGGATATGGCTGTTTTTTTTAAGGTGTGTGAAGTGTTTGGATATGGCTGTTTTTAAGTGTGTGAAGTGTTTGACATAACATTTCTGAAGGCCACATGATATTCTGACAGTCCTGTCTGTGTGGCCGTTATGGCGTGCCTTTGGTAATGTGGCGTGCATGAACTGCTGTGAAATAGCAGCTGTCTTTGACGGCTAACTGTCCTTGTTCTACATCTTTTTCCCTTGTGGCCTTCCTCCTGCCACAGATTTCTCACGTAACTGTGTACTCTCGGTTTTACATCTCTTCCACTGGACCTGGCCAGCTCACGGGTTTATGTGAGGCTTGAGCGTGTGCTTGTGCCATGATCACATACACATGGCACCTGGCCAGCTCACGGGTTTATGTGCAGGCTTGAGGCTTGGGCCATGATCACCGTACACGTGGCACCTGGCCAGCTCATGGGTTTATGTGTACGCTTAAGGCGTTGCCATGATCAGATCACATACACATGGCACCTGGCCAGCTCATGGGTTTATGTGCAGGCTTATAAGGCTTGTGCCATGATCACCATACACATGGCACCTGGCCAGCTCATGGGTTTATGTGCAGGCTTAAGGCTTGTGCCATGATACCATACACATGGCACCTGGCCAGCTCATGGGTTTATGTGCAGGCTTATAGGCTTGTGCCATGATCACCATACACATGGCACCTGGCCAGCTCACGGGTTTATGTGCAGGCTTAAGGCTTGTGCCATGATCACCATACACATGGCACTTGGTAAGCTCACGGGTTTATGTGCAGGCTTAAGGCTTGTGCCATGATCACCATACACATGGCACCTGGCAGCTCACGGTTTATGTGCAGGCTTGAGGCTTGTGCCATGATCATCATACACATGGCACCTGGCCAGCTCACGTGTTTATGTGCAGGCTTAGGCTTGTGCCATGATCGTCATTCACATGGCACCTGGCCAGCTCACGGGTTTATGTGCAGGCTTAAGGCTTGTGCCATGATCACCATACACATGGCACCTGGCCAGTGGTTTATGTGGAGGCTTAAGGCTTGTGCCATGATCACCATACACATGCACCTGGCCAGCTCATGGGTTTATGTGCAGGCTTAAGGCTTGTGCCATGATCACCATACACATGGCACCTGGCCAGCTCATGGGTTTATGTGCAGGCTTAAGGCTTGTGCCATGATCACCATACACATGGCACCTGGCCAGTTCATGGGTTATGTGCAGGCTTAAGGCTTGTGCCATGATCACCATACACATAGCACCTGGCCAGTTCATGGTTTATGTGCAGGCTTAAGGCTTGTGCCATGATCACCATACACATAGCACCTGGCCAGTTCATAGGTTTATGTGCAGGCTTAAGGCTTGTGCCATGATCACCATACACATAGCACCTGGCCAGTTCATAGGTTTATGTGCAGGCTTAAGGCTTGTGCCATGATCACCATACACATAGCACCTGGCCAGTTCATAGGTTTATGTGCAGGCTTAAGGCTTGTGCCATGATCACCATACACATGCACCTGGCCAGTTCATGGGTTTATGTGCAGGCTTAAGGCTTGTGCCATGATCACCATACACATGGCACCTGGCCAGTCATGGGTTTATGTGCAGGCTTAAGGCTTGTGCCATGATCACCATACACATGCACCTGGCCAGTCATGGTTTATGTGCAGGCTTAAGGCTTGTGCCATGATCACCATACACATGCACCTGGCCAGTTCATGGTTTATGTGCATGCTTAAGGCTTGTGCCATGATCACCATACACATGGCACCTGGCCAGTTCATAGGTTTATGTGCAGGCTTAAGGTTTGTGCCATGATCAGATCACCATACACATGGCACCTGGCCAGCTCACGGGTTTATGTGCAGGCTTAAGGCTTGTGCCATGATCAGATCACCATACACATGGCACCTGGCCAGCTCACGGGTTTATGTGCAGGCTTAAGGCTTGTGTCATGATCACCATACACATGGCACCTGGCCAGCTCACGGGTTTATGTGCAGGCTTAAGGCTTGTGCCATGATCAGATCACCATACACATGGCACCTGGCCAGCTCACGGGTTTATGTGCAGGCTTAAGGCGTGTGCTGTGATCAACATACACATGGCACCTGTGACGTTAGTGCATGTGGAATTCGTTCCGAGCGCGGAGACGTGGCCTTGAGAAACTGAAACAGAAACTGTTCTGACATAACTCTTTTCTAAGAGATTTGTGTACTTAAATTGTTCTGATATAACTGGGTGTTTTTTAAGCAGGATAAAGTCCTAAGAAAATCTGATATAAGTTGTTGTTTTTTTCAGCTGGATAAATTCCTGAGAACATGTAGCAATTCCTGAAAGCTCTAAGTTTTAATTGTTTCTACACAACTGTTTCTAAAAGCCAGTCGTGTGAGAAGCGATTTGACATACGTGCAGACCATCTTTTGTGAGAACTGTTGTGACATAGATGTTTCTGAAACTCCTTTGTGTATGAAGTATTTTGACATTACTGTATCTGAACAAGGCCAGAACAAGATTGAGGCAGCCGAGATGTGGTTTCTAAGAAGAATGTTGAGAGTTCCATGGACAGCAAAGAAAACAAACGAGACAGTCTTGATGGAGGCAGACACAAGTAGATCATTCATAAGGAAGATTAGGACAAGACAGGCAACATTTATAGGCCATTTTATGAGGAAGGGGGATTTGGAGCACCTGGTCACAACGGGAAAGCTGGAGGGAAAGAGAGCACCAGGTAGACCTAGGGAGAAAATGCTGGACGGACTTGCAGAGTGGCTGGGGACGAGAAGAGTGGGGGAGATGCTAGGAGCAACGAGAGATAGAGGCAGATGGAAGTCCATGATCGCCAATGCCATTCGGCAGGGCACCTGATGATGATGATGATGATGTATCGGAAAAATCCTGGTCTGTGAGCTTTACCTTTCTGAAAGCTGTATGCTTGTTTTTTTTACCTATTTCTGTATGAATTGTTGTTATAGATTTCTGGGATTCTTGTGTGCATGAAGTGTTGTTATGCTGAAAGACAGTTAATTTCCTCTGAACGTTCTTTGTGTACTCACAGTTGTAGCCCAACTGTCTCTGAATGTCGTCTGTGTGTGGGGTATTGTGGACTTTTCTACTATTGCTGAAAGTCCTTTGTGTGTGAACTGTTTTGGTATGACTTTCTGAAAGTCCTTTATGTGTGAACTGTTTTGGTATGACTTTCTGAAAGTCCTTTGTGTGTGAACTGTTTTGGTATGACTTTCTGAAAGTCCTTTGTGTGTGAACTGTTTTGGTATGACTTTCTGAAAGTCCTTTGTGTGTGAACTGTTTTGATATGACTTTCTGAAAGTCCTTTGTGTGTGAACTGTTTTGGTATGACTTTCTGAAAGTCCTTTTTGTGTGAACTGTTTTGGTATGACTTTCTGAAAGTCCTTTGTGTGTGAACTGTTTTGATATGACTTTCTGAAAGTCCTTTGTGTGTGAACTGTTTTGGTATGACTTTCTGAAAGTCCTTTGTGTGTGAACTGTTTTGGTATGACTTTCTGAAAGTCCTTTGTGTGTGAACTGTTTTGGTATGACTTTCTGAAAGTCCTTTGTGTGTGAACTGTTTTGATATGACTTTCTGAAAGTCCTTTGTGTGTGAACTGTTTTGGTATGACTTTCTGAAAGTCCTTTGTGTGTGAACTGTTTTGGTATGACTTTCTGAAAGTCCTTTGTGTGTGAACTGTTTTGATATGACTTTCTGAAAGTCCTTTGTGTGTGAACTGTTTTGGTATGACTTTCTGAAAGTCCTTTGTGTGTGAACTGTTTTGGTATGACTTTCTGAAAGTCCTTTGTGTGTGAACTGTTTTGATATGACTTTCTGAAAGTCCTTTGTGTGTGAACTGTTTTGGTATGACTTTCTGAAAGTCCTTTGTGTGTGAACTGTTTTGGTATGACTTTCTGAAAGTCCTTTGTGTGTGAACTGTTTTGGTATGACTTTCTGAAAGTCCTTTGTGTGTGAACTGTTTGTTTTTGAAAGCCTTTGTGTGTGTTTGATTGTGTATGTGTGTGTATGTATGTATGTGTACGTGTATGTGTGTGCGTGTGCGTGTGTGTATGTGTGTGCGTGTGTGTATGTGTGTATGCGT
>JAPXFY010000025.1:60789787-60794787 GCA_030674185.1 Monoplex corrugatus
AGATAGAGATGGTTGGAAGTCCATGGTCGCCAACGCCATGCGGCAGGGCACCTGATGAATGATGATGATGAAGTCAAAGTTGTGGACCGCTGAAAAGTCAAACATTCATTAGTTTGGAAGTCTTTCAGGGACAAGAGTGGCAGAATGGTTCAGATGTTCGCCTGCCAATAACTAAACACGAAGTTCCAGGGTTCGCTCCCCGTAGAGGCCTCGACTTTTCTCTCAGTTTGACCGGAAAATCGAATTGAACGTGCGCTCCTTCTGAAGGGGACAAAAAACAGTCGGACCCGTGTGCCTTCTGCCCGCTCTCGCTAAAGATCCATCCCACGGCAGTTGAAAATCGTGTAGAGCAGGGCATTGCCTGGCTGCCTTGGTGAAAAACATTGGAGAGATAGGTGGATTTTCCAGGTCCTACCCTTTGAAGGCCAATTAGCCTTCTTGCCTTTCTGAAGTCTTGGTTTAAAAAAATGTGAACATGAATAAGAATTTGAAGCGAGGCGAGGGGACGCTGGCCCCGGGAAAAGTTGAGGTCTCTGCCATATTACTTCTCTACGACCTCAGGGTTATGGAACTATCTAGGTAGGACCTCAGGACCTGGCCAGCTCATGGGTTTATGTGCAGGCGAAAGGATTGTGCCGTAATCAATCTGGATCTTCTCCATAACATGGCACCTGTGACGTTAGTGCATATGGAATTCATTCCGAGCGCGGAGGCGTCATCTTGAAAAAATGAAAGTGAAATTGAAAATTGGAAGTCTTTGCGCCAAGGTCAAGGTCATACTGGCCAAGAGAAGGTCTAACGTTAGCGCCTTTAGGTCGGCGGAGGAGTGTGAACAACGCTCTGTGAAACTTCTCAGAATACTTAACGTCTGTTGTCACTGTTGTACAAGGATACCATTATGCTCGAATTACGTCATATTCCATTTCCCTGAGGCATTCTCAAGGTCACAGTAACTTTGAGAAGCACAAAAATCTGGATTGTCTTCTGAGCAGCTAACATTCTAAATTGAATTTTCTCAGCCGTTTATAACTTTTTGATCATTGTGAATTTTGATAGTCTTTGTACGAGTGTAGGCAATTTCAACACTTTTTGTACAGACGGTCAAGCCATATGCACAAAGCTCTTTTATCATCAGCTTTACTTTGTCATTTGTGTGAACAGAAACGTCAAAGGGTTAAGCTTTTGCAGTTGGTGGATAGATGCTGGAGTCAAAGGATTGAAACTCTGTTGGTTTCGAACTGACTAGTCAATGATAATACAGCTGACTTTGAAAATGCATTAAACCAGTGAAGGTTTAAGGTCTTATTGGAATTACTATTCAATTAAAGAAACCGAAACATAACTACGTTTGTCTCTTAAGTCTTGGAGTTATGATGAGATATGTTACCTATAGCTCTATGGTCTTCTAGCTGTCTTCTAGTTGTGTCCTTGTGTACTGTGATACAATGCTAGTATACACAAATATAGACTAGGTAAAACATAGTCTAGGTAGGGTCTCAGGACCTGGCCAGCTCATGGGTTTATGTGCAGGCTTAAGGCTTGTGCCATGATCACCATACACATGGCACCTGGCCAGCTCACGGGTTTATGTGCAGGCTTAAGGCTTGTGCCATGATCACCATACACATGGCACCTGGCCAGCTCACGGGTTTATGTGCAGGCTTAAGGCTTGTGCCATGATCACCATACACATGGCAACTGGCCAGCTCATGGGTTTATGTGCAGGCTTAAGGCTTGTGCCATGATCACCATACACGTGGCACCTGGCCAGCTCACGGGTTTATGTGCAGGCTTAAGGCTTGTGCCATGATCACCATACACATGGCACCTGGCCAGCTCACGGGTTTATGTGCAGGCTTAAGGCTTGTGCCATGATCACCATACACATGGCACCTGTGACGTTAGTGCATATGGATATCATTCCGAATGTGGTGACGTCATCTTGAGAAACTGAAACTGAAACTGTAGATGTGACCAGAAGAACAAGAAAACCAATGTAAGCGCGTATTAAAAACAAAACAAGACAAGACAAGCGCAAATTTTCGGCCAACCGGCCTTTGTCAAGCGCGAACGCACGGTCACAAACAGACCACAAAACACCAAACAACGGATAATAAAAAGAGAACTAAAAACTTCCCTTGCCGCCTCGTCCAGTGGATAAAAAGGGACCAAATGGAATGCCCATGTGTTCATGAGCAGTAGTAAGAAGTGGGGAGAGGGGAGGCAACTATGATGTCAAAAGGGAAGTGAGATGTAGATGTGACGTTGGAACTGTATGAAAGTAATCCACACTTCAGCACTGATGATGCCGGTTAAAGTGATCAATAAATCTACGAAAGCAACAATGTTTACTTTAACCCTATGTCTCCCGCACTCTAATTACCGACTGCAAAACAATTAACTCATTGACTCCCTCACCCTATCCACCAGCTCGTTGCAGGAAGCTGTTGGATAGGGTGAGGAAGTCAAGGGGTTAAGTTTTGGCTTTGCAAGCAGGGTTGACGATACAGGATGCTGGTTGACAGGGTGCAGGAGTCAAAGGGTTAATCTGTAATGGTAATGTCGCGATTCATACAACTCACATAACAATATGGTGTAAAAAGGTTTATAAATGTGGATTGCTCGTTTCTATAGAATAATTGATATCGCCTGTAGGCGTAGAACGACTCTGCCAAAAATTGAAATAAATAAAGCTCTAAATGGCTGACAACTTCTCACCTGTCTCACCTGTCGGCGTCACCGGGAACAGTGTTGGCCGCTGCACATGATGTCCTCACAAGTTGCCTCCAGCACTCTCGATCTTGGCTAAGTCTGACCACCTCCTGGAGTTTCTTGCCACTGATGTTTGTGATGTTTCTAGCAAGTGATGCAGGTGGCCGTCCTCTGTTTCTCTTTCCTTCCACTTTACCTTGGAGGACAGTGGACATCAAGTCTGTTCTCTCATTACGGATTGCGTGTCCAACATATTTCAGTTTCCTCCGTTGTATGAGTACTAGAAGCTTGCGTGTAGTACCCAACTCATTCAGTATGCTTTCATTTGAGCGCCTATCCGTCCATTTGACCCTCAGCAGTCTTCGGTAAAACCACAGCTCTGCTGCTTCCACTCGTCTTTCATCCTCTTTCTTCATTGTCCATGCCTCGCAGCCGGGCTGACAACTTACCATTAGAAAATTCAGCTGTTCACAAGAGCATCCAAATTTTGTACTTCCCAAGGTCACTGTGACATTGAAGAAGCATCAGATGAAATAAAACTTGACGTGAAAAGAGGACAAAGGTAGACTATCACTACAGTGAAAACACAACACAAATATATTAGGGAGTTTTTGAGGGAGTGCAAGTCAATATCTTTCTATCATCATCATCATGTGCCCTGCCCCATGGCGTTGGCGATCATGGCCCTCCATACGAACCTATGCCCTGTCGCAGCAAGCACATCTTCCACCCTCTCTGTCCTCAGCCATCCTGCAAGTCCATCCAGTATTTTCCCCCAGCTTTCATGTCGTGACCAGGTGCTCCAATTCCTCTTTCCTCGCACCACTGAGTGTTACTCGGACATTAAGAACTGGATGACGTTCAACAAACTTCACCTTAATGATGACAAGACAGAAGCTATCCTCATTGGCACCCGTCAGAAACTTTCTCAGCTGCCTCCTCTTTCTCTCCCATTATGTAACACATCAGTCCCAATTTCTGATTCAGCTAAAAACCTTGGTGTCTGCATTGACTCTACCCTCTCCATGAACAACTTTGTTTCTCAAACTGCCAGATCTTGCTACTATCACCTCCATCCTATAAGCCTGATCAGGAAGTATCTCTCTGTCGAAACAACTGCAAAACTCGTTCTCTCCTTCATAATGTCCCGCATTGACTATTGCAATTCACTCCTGTCTGGTCTTCCTGCCTCCACCATTCACATCCTGCAGCGCATTCAAAACAATGCTGCACGCCTTGTACTAAAAAAGAAAAAAGCTGACCACATATCTCCTCTCCTGGCACAACTTCACTGGCTCCCTGTATCAAAGCGCATACAGTACAAACTAGACACCATGTGCTACAAAAGCCTCAATAACGCAGCCCCCGATTACCTGTCAAGCCAACTTGAGATCTATCTTCCCTCACGTACCCTCCGCTCTGCCTCCGATCCTCTGACTTTTCGCTTTCCACGCACTAAGCTCAATACCCATGGTCCACGAGCCTTCTCTGTTTCTGGTCCACTTTCCTGGAACTAGTTTCCTCTCTCAGTCCCTCAGCAACCTACTTTTGTCTCCTTCAAGTCCGCTCTCAAAACTCACCTGTTCTCCTCTGCATAAAATCCTAACCTCACTCAATCCCCTCTGCAGCCTGTCTCCACTCGGAGGGGAATCACATTGCAATATATAATTGTATATAATATGCTCTCTATAATTTTCCATTGCTTTTATTCTTTCTCCCCATTTATAGCCGTGTGCGTGTGCGCGCGTGTGTGTGTGTGTGTGTGTGCATGCGTGCGTGCGTGCGGGCGTGCGTGCGTGCGTGTGTGTGCGTGCGTGCGTGTGTGTCTGTTTTAGCGCTTAGATTTGATTTTATCAAGATTTTGCGCTATATAAAATATTGTATATATTATTATTATTATTATATTAAAATCAATGGTCTATAAATGTTGCTTGTCTTTTCTTAATCTTCCTTATGAATGATCTTCTTGTGTCTGCCTCCATCAAGACTGTCTCGTTTGTTTTCTTTGCTGTCCATGGAACTCTCAACATTCTTCTTAGAAACCACATCTCGATTTCTGTAAAGGGGCACTGTTGAGAGTCTAGTGCCGGAACTTTCAGACTTTTCTGAACAGCTCGCACTTTTGATCCAGATGTGATAAAAATCCTTCGGTTATCATCTGAGAAAATGTTGCTAACATCTCTCTCTCTCTCTCTCTCTCTCTCTCTCTCTCTCTCTCTCTCTCTCTCTCTCTCTCTCTTTCTCTCTCTCTCTCTCTCTTTTCTCTCTCTCTCTTTCTCTCGTATATA
>JAPXFY010000025.1:60799787-60802287 GCA_030674185.1 Monoplex corrugatus
ACCAAGACTTCAGAAAGCAAGAAGGCTAACTGGTCTTCAAAGGATGGGACCTGGGAAATCAACCTATCTCTCCAATATTTTATACCAAGGCAGCCGGGCAATGCCCTACTCTTCACAATTTTCAACAGCCGTGGGATCTTTAGCATGCACAGCCAGAAGGGTCTGACTCGTATTTTCGTCCCCTTCCTAAGGACTAGACGTTCAGTTCGATTTTCCACTCAAACTGAACATGAAAATCGACTCCTCTATGCGAAACGAACCCTGGAACCTCGAGTTTAGTTACTGGCAGGCGAATGTCTGAACCACTGTGCCACTGTTCTGCCTAAGGGCTGTGTGTAATTGGCAGGCAGACAGGCGGGCCGGTACCGCTGTGGCGCGGCGCTGTGTTGGACTCTGCTCTTGATCAACGGAAATAGTTTCACCGTGGGAAAACGATGGTTGTGTAGGCCTAACGGTAACATTACTCCAGTCAGCTGGCTTTGTAATACAGCTCTGGATCAAGATTCCAGATTTCGAGTTCAATCCCAGCCTGAAACAGTACAGCTAGTTGTGTTGTGATTCAGACCTTTGATTATTTATTTGTTTATTTACGTTATATATATTTCCTTTTTTGAAGGTAAGATACACACATATACATATCATTTTTAATGTCACCAAGATTATTCCAGTGGTAGGCTGATAAAGTACCAGTATAAAATATAGACTAGGTAAAACATAGTCTACGTAGGGCCTCAGAACCTGGCCAGCTCATGGGTTTATGTGCAGGCTTAAGGCTGGTGCCATGATCACCATACACACGGCACCTGTGAAGTTAGTGCATATGGAATTCGTTTCAAGCGCGGAGACGTCATCTTGAGAAACTGAAACCTTCAACATGTAATCGAAATAGAGGAGCACGAGGTGCAATTAATTATAGTAAATAACTGAATAAATAAATAATAATAAATAAATAAATAAATAAATAAGTAAATAAATAAATAAAAACATAGTTCCATAGCTCTAAAAGTGACGGGGATCCAAGATGGCAGAGATGACTTTTCAGTAAAAGTTTTAATGACGGGCCTTAATGTACTATATTGCCACTTCCCCCGTGGGGATGCCGGGGGCTCTTTCAGTATAAATAGTATCCCCACCTTCTGGAAATTCTGTGCTAAAATTTCTTTTCTCCCACCCTGTTTGTTTCTGACTTGTTCCTTTGCTTTCTGCATTTCTTCCTATCAATTTCTGCCTTGCTGGTTCATTCACCTGTATGTGTTGGATAAAGTCTTACGTACTTTGTCTTAGGATTGATAACTGAGTACATGTATTCAAGTGCATTTTTGGCTCTAGGGAAATAGATATTCGAAAACAATTTTAGATTATTTAGGCCCATTTTTATACGTGTTTTAATGTCCTTAGTTGTGTTTAAATTTGTATTCAGGTATGTTTTTTAAACCCCTTGTGCGATAAATCGGACGGAGTGGTCAACGCCAGGGGCATGTCCTTAGATCACGTGCGCGAATGCATTGATATGTGAACTTACTTTTCTTTTTTTTTTTTTGTTGTTCTTGTTGAAGTAGTATGTTTTGAAACAGGTTATAGGCCCTGATATGGCTCTACGCAGGCGGCTGGGCTTTTTAAACAAAATAACAATAACAATGTTGCTGCTTTACTTTCACCAACCTTGAAGAGAGTTAAGAAATCATCGACAGCTGGACATACTCGGGGAGCGCGCACGAACCAACTTTGGGGAGCCAGACTCCAACAAGTGCTGTCAGGACTGATAACATTAAAAACAATAAAGCGAGGGAGGAGCTGTGGCGTAGTGGATCAAGCCCCCGCTAGGAAACTAAAGAAACAACCCACAGGGTCGTGGTGTGACTGACGATAGCACCAGGCACACGTTAACAGACAGTCAGAGTCTTTGGTGCCACGTGTCTTTCATATAGACAATACTTCCTGCCTAACAAAGCTGTTGTGTACTTGAGGACTAGACACTCTATTATACTTTGCAAGCCATACTTTCTGACAGGTCTTTGAGGGCTAGACACTCTATACTTTAACCCTTTGACTCCCGCACTCTGTCCACCAGCTCCCTGCATTGTCAACCATGCTAGCAAAGCAAAAACTTAACCCTTTGACTCCCACGCTCTGTCCACCAGCTCCCTGCATTGTCAACCATGCTAGCAAAGCAAAAACTTAACCCTTTGACTCCCGCGCTCTGTCCACCAGCTCCCTGCATTGTCAACCATGCTAGCAAAGCAAAAACTTAACCCTTTGACTCCCGCGCTCTGTCCACCAGCTCCCCGCATTGTCAACCATGCTAGCAAAGCAAAAACTTAACCGTTTGACTCCCGCGCTCTGTCCACCAGCATCCTACATTGTCAACCATGCTAGCAAAGCAAAAACTTAATGTAGCGCAGACCGTGGTTTGAACCACACCTAAGCATTGTGAACCATGCTCAACAACCTGGGTTAATTGAGGGCCCCGCGAGGAAGGACATGGATGAAGAGGAGGGAA
>JAPXFY010000025.1:60809787-60842287 GCA_030674185.1 Monoplex corrugatus
CGTGTGTGTGAGTACATAGGCCCCTATGTGCAAGCCCGGTTCACCACAAAACTTGCTGTGTACAGAGCAGTAATGTACCCAGGTCTGTGTATTGTTTACAGACCTGAGCTAACCGCTAATCACAAAATCAAAACCTGGACGGTTGCACCAAAGATTTCTTCAGAAGATCTGCAGTACAAGCTATCACATAACACTATCGAATGTTCCAATCTTCCAACTTCTGAAAAAAAAAGTATGGCTTTTAAAGTATAGAGTGTCTAGTCCTCAAAGACCTGTCAGAAAGTGTGGCTTGCAAAGTATAATAGAGTGTCTAGTCCTCAAGTACACAACAGCTTTGTTAGGCAGGAAGTATTGTCTATATGAAAGACACGTGGCACCAAAGACTCTGACTGTCTGTTAACGTGTGCCTGGTGCTATCGTCAGTCACACCACGACCCTGTGGGTTGTTTCTTTAGTTTCCTAGCGGGGGCTTGATCCACTACGCCACAGCTCCTTCCCTCGCTTTATTGTTTTTAATGTTATCAGTCCTGACAGCACTTGTTGGAGTCTGGCTCCCCAAAGTTGGTTCGTGCGCGCTCCCCGAGTATGTCCAGCTGTCGATGATTTCTTAACTCTCTTCAAGGTTGGTGAAAGTAAAGCAGCAACATTGTTATTGTTATTTTGTTTAAAAAGCCCAGCCGCCTGCGTAGAGCCATATCAGGGCCTATAACCTGTTTCAAAACATACTACTTCAACAAGAACAAAAAAAAAAAAAAGAAAAGTAAGTTCACATATCAATGCATTCGCGCACGTGATCTAAGGACATGCCCCTGGCGTTGACCACTCCGTCCGATTTATCGCACAAGGGATTTAAAAAACATACCTGAATACAAATTTAAACACAACTAAGGACATTAAAACACGTATAAAAATGGGCCTAAATAATCTAAAATTGTTTCGAATATCTCATTTCCCTAGAGCCAAAAATGCACTTGAACACATGTACTCAATTATGAATCCTAAGAGAAAGTACGTAAGACTTTATCGAACACATACAGGTGAATGAACCAGCAAGGCAGAAAATGATAGGAAGAAATGACAGAAAGCAAAGGAACAAGTCAGAAACAAACAGGGTGAGAGAAAAGAAAATTGTAGCACAGAATTTCCAGAAGGTGGGGATACTATTTATACTGAAAGAGCCCCCGGCATCCCCACGGGGGAAGTGGCAATATAGTACATTAAGGCCCGTCATTAAAACTCTTACTGAAAAGTCATCTCTGCCATCTTGGATCCCCGTCACTTTTAGAGCTATGGAACTATGTTTTTATTTATTTATTTATTTATTTATTTATTTATTCATTCAGTTATTTACTATAATTAATTGCACCGCGTGCTCTTCTATTTCGATTACATGTTGAAGGTTTCAGTTTCAGTTTCAGTTTCAGTTTCAGTTTCTCAAGATGACGTCTCCCGCGCTTGAAACGAATTCCATATGCACTAACTTCACAGATGCCATGTGTATGGTGATCATGGCACAAGCCTTAACCCTTACAGTGCCAGATGATGTAATTAAAGTGTGCATCGCCATTGCCAGGGCGCATTTTGCGAATTAGGGTAATAATTCATAAAAAATTCCTGAAGCTAAAGGAGACAAAACAGACAATAACATGTTGAATAAAGTTTGTAGCAAAATGATTTCTCTTCAAAATGACACTCACAGAAAGACAAAATATGAACATTTGAATTTTTGGCGAAATATTTTATTTGTACTCACCAAATTTGCAGAAATTTTGCACTCAGTGGCATGATACATTCCAAAGTGAAACAAAAAGCAATCCTAGATCCATGTTATTTTGAAGGCACACCAATTCAAAGAGAAGAGTTCCCATCACTGAAGAAATGAAGAAATAAAAAAAGGCACAAAAAAACAAACTATTTACAGCTTACCGATGTCCGACTCAACTACTGTCGGCGTCTCCACAAACTAATCTTCAAGCCAGTATTTGAGTTTTGTGTGGCACTCCATGAAGCAAGGAGAAGCACCTTCATGTCCCCTTTTTTGGTGACCTCAAGGTCAGTCACCTCCTTCACCAGTCTGTTGGCTTTGATGGTACCACAACAGCTGGTGTTCTGCCTGAAGAGGTATCTGAAATCATACACACAAACATACACAGCAATAAGTAACATGTGACAAAATATATAACTGCACCATAAGCAGGATGAACAAGCAAAATAAGTAACATAAACACGTACACACACACACACACACACACACACACACACACACACACACACACACACACACACACAAACACACACATAATCACCACCACCCACCACCACCCCACCCTACATCACCACCACTATCACACACACACACACACACACACACACACACACACACACACACACACACACATACACACACACACACACACACACACACACACACACACACACACACACAGAGTTGGTAACAGTCTGTCCACTGTCTCAGTCAGCTATGTTTAGAAATCCCCCCCTCCTTCTGACTGGCAGCCGTGATAATCTACTGCGCGTACCTATTGGTCTCAGTCACAAGCCTCTGAAGGAGATCTTGTGTGAGAAACAACTTGAAATAATCTACAGCTCCAAAGCCCTCAGTTGATACTTTGATGCCCCCATCCCCTGTAAACTCAAACGACACGGGTCTTGTGTTTGTCGCGTCAACGAACTGACCGTCGAAACGTGCAGTCCCAGTCACTGTCCGTCCTCTTCTCACACCCCCAGACCCGCCCCCTCCCCTGCCCCACCCCCCTTCCTGCTGTCCCTCTTCTTCGACCTGCACCCTGCTTCTCGAAACTCTAGAACTTTTCCTGCTAAGTACTGGCACCCTCCCACCCTCCCCATCACTATCGCTTTCACTCTCAGCATCACTGACCTCTGTCTCCGCCGTGAATGCAGGATCAACAGTCGAGTCATGACTAACTGACGTATCGCTGTTGTTGAAGGAGGTCAGGGCACGCGGTGCACTTGTTCTGGCCACATCATCGCCATGAACATCACTGTCCTCGCTAAAATCATCCAGAGAATCAACTGATTCGATGTCAGAATAACTTTGGAGCACAAGTTGAACGGCAAGGGAAAGTGGAATGGAAGCGCCTCGTCTGCTTGAAATGTTCGGACCAGGCTCGGCGCTGTCGGCCATTTTCGCTGTCGGAGTGTTTACGTAAGCGGGGTCCTCTGCTAATTGCTTTGTTTGCAAACTTTGCGAGGAACGTCACGGAAACTGCGTAGTATCTCATTATCGGGGAAGGATTGTAGATTGTGTATCTGTGTTCTGCGTCACTACTGCTTGCCGTAATTCCCCATGAAAAATGCTAAAAATAGACTGTCAGAATATTCGGTCGCTGGCAAGGAGGATGACACAAAAAGCCGACCGAATATTCGGTCGCTGGCACTGAACGGGTTTTTAAGCCTGCACATAAACCCATGAGCTGGCCAGGTGCCATGTGTATGGTGATCATGGCACACGCCTTAAGCCTGCACATAAACCCATGAGCTGGCCAGGTGCCATGTGTGTGGTGATCATGGCACACGCCCTAAGCCTGCACATAAACCCATGAGCTGGCCAGGTCCTGAGGCCCTACCTAGCCTGTGTTTTACCTAGTCTATATTTTATACTGGTATTTTATCAGCCTACCGCTGGAACAATCTTGGTAACATGTAAATGACATGTATATCTGTGTATCTTACCTTCAAGAAAGGAACATACGCATAAAGTAACTAAATAAATAATTAAAGGTCTGAATCACAACACAACCAGACATCCTGTATAAACACGTCACCCAAACCAGTCAATGCACAAATGCTCAGCTGTCTAGCAACTAGGTGAAGACAATATTTTCTTAATCATAGAAAGGTAAATAAGTAATTAAGTAAGTAATTAAGTAAGTTTTTCTCCTCTGCATAAAATCCTGACCTCACTCAATCCCCTCTGCAGCCTGTCTCCACTGGGAGGGGAATCACATTGTAATATATAATTGTATATAATATGCTCTCTATAATTTTCCATTGCTTTTATTCTTTCTCCCCATTTATAGCCGTGTGCGTGTGCGTGTGCGTGTGCGTGTGTGTGTGTGTGTGTGCGTGCGTGCGTGCGTGTGTGTGCGTGCATGCGTGTGTGTCTGTTATAGCGCTTAGATTTGATTTTATCAAGATTTTGCGCTATATAAATAAAATATTGTATTGTAATATTGTATAAGTAAGTAAGTATGTAAGTAACTAAGTAAGTAGGTAGGTAGGTAAGTAAGTAAATAAGTGACTGAATGAGTGAGTGAATGAGTGAGTGAGTGAGTGAGTGAGTGAGTAAGTGAATAAGAAGTAAGTAGGTGAATAAATGAATACAAAATAAAGGATTTGTGTAAACAAATAAAAAAATAAGAGATGAAAATAACAAATAAAATGTTGTAAGATAGTGTCGTAGTGGTCTTCTATAAACACATTCATGTTTAGGGTTAGGGTTAGAGTTAGGGTTAAGAGAAAGGACAGAGACAATGTCATGGTTCAGGTTTGGGGTAGGATTAAGGGGTTTAGTTTTTGACTTTTATGAATATTATCACTTACCTTAACCCTAACTGTGTGATACTCCTAGACTGCCTGGTCTGTTAGTGTAAACTTTCATAACATTTTCCATGGAAAAATTTCGTTTACTTATTTGAACTGGTTCAGTGCTTGATGCATAGTGACATAGTCATAGTTTGACAGACTGATATTGACGTCATATTTTGATAGACGGATAATCACGTCATATTGGATAGATCGATAGTCACGCCATATTTTGATAGATCGATAGTCACGTCATATTGGATAGATCGATAGTCACGCCATATTTTGATAGATCGATAGTCACGTCATATTGGATAGATCGATAGTCACGCCATGTTTTGATAGATCGATAGTCACGTCATATTGGATAGATCGATAGTCACGTCATATTTTGATAGATCGATAGTCACGTCATATTTGGATAGATCGATAGTCACGTCATATTTTGATAGATCGATAGTCACGTCATATTGGATAGATCGATAGTCACGCCATATTTTGATAGACGGATAATCACGTCATATTGGATAGATCGATAGTCACGTCATATTTTGATAGATCGATAGTCACGTCATTATTGGATAGATCGATAGTCACGCCATATTTTGATAGACAGAAAACCACGTCACATTTTGATAGATCGATAGTCACGCCATATTTTGACAGACTGATATTGACGTCATATTTTTTGATAGATCGATAATCACGCCATATTTTGATAGACAGAGAACCACGTCACATTTTGATAGACAGATAATCACGTCACATTTTGATAGACAGATAATCACGCCATATTTTGATAGACAGATAATCACGTCATATTTTGATAGATCGATAGTCACGCCATATTTTGATAGACAGATAACCACGTCACATTTTGATAGATCGATAGTCACGTCATATTTTGATAGACAGATAACCACGTCACATTTTGATAGATCGATATTCACGTCATATTTTGATAGACAGAGAACCACGTCACATTTTGATAGATCGATAGTCACGTCATATTTTGATAGACAGATAACCACGTCACATTTTGATAGATCGATATTCACGTCATATTTGATAGACAGAGAACCACGTCACATTTTGATAGATCGATAGTCACGTCATATTTTGATAGACAGATATTCACGTAATATTTTGATAGATCGATAGTCACGCCATATTTTGATAGACAGATAACCACGTCACATTTTGATAGATCGATAGTCACGTCATATTTTGATAGACAGATAACCACGTCACATTTTGATAGATCGATAGTCACGCCATATTTTGATAGATTGATATTGACGCTATATTTTGATAGATTGATATTCACATCATATTTTGATAGATTGGTATTGACGTCATATTTTGATAGATTGATATTCACATCATATTTTGATAGATTGATATTGACATCATATTTTGATAGATTGATATTGACGCCATATTTTGATAGATTGATATTGACGCCATGTTTTGATAGATTGATATTGACATCATATTTTGATAGATTGATATTGACGCCATATTTTGATAGATTGATATTGACGCTATATTTTGATAGATTGATATTGACATCATATTTTGATAGATTGATATTCACATCATATTTTGATAGATTGATATTGACGCCATATTTTGATAGATTGATATTGACATCATATTTTGATAGATTGGTATTGACGCCATATTTTGATAGATTGATATTGACGCTATATTTTGATAGATTGATATTGACGCCATATTTTGATAGATTGATATTGACTCCATATTTTGATAGATTGATATTGACGCCATATTTTGATAGATTGATATTGACGCTATATTTTGATAGATTGATATTGACGCCATATTTTGATAGATTGATATTGACGCTATATTTTGATAGATTGATATTGACGCCATATTTTGATAGATTGATATTGACGCTATATTTTGATAGATTGATATTGACGCCATGTTTTGATAGATTGATATTGACGCCATGTTTTGATAGATTGATATTCACATCATATTTTGATAGATTGATATTGACGCCATATTTTGATAGATTGATATTGACGCCATGTTTTGATAGATTGATATTGACGTCATATTTTGATAGATTGATATTCACATCATATTTTGATAGATTGATATTGACGTCATATTTTGATAGATTGATATTGACGTCATATTTTGATAGATTGATATTGACGTCATATTTTGATAGACTGATATTGACGCCATATCTTGATAGATTGATATTGACGTCATATTTTGATAGATTGATATTGACGTCATATTTTGATAGATTGAATTGACGCCATGTTTTGATAGATTGATATTCACGCCATATTTTGATAGATTGATATTGACGTCATATTTTGATAGACTGATATTGACGCCATGTTTTGATAGATTGATATTCACATCATATTTTGATAGATTGATATTGACGCCATGTTTTGATAGATTGATATTCATATCATATTTTGATAGACTGATATTGACGTCATATTTTGATAGATTGATATTGACGTCATATTTTGATAGACTGATACTGACGCCATATTTTGATAGATTGATATTCACACCATATTTTGATAGATTGATATTGACGCCATGTTTTGATAGATTGATATTGACGCCATGTTTTGATAGATTGATATTGACGCCATGTTTTGATAGATTGATTTTGACGCCATGTTTTGATAGATTGATATTGACGCCATGTTTTGATAGATTGATATTGACGTCATATTTTGATAGATTGATATTGACGTCATATTTTGATAGATTGATATTGACGTCATATTTTGATAGATTGATATTGACGTCATATTTTGATAGATTGATATTGACGTCATATTTTGATAGATTGATTTTGACGTCATATTTTGATAGATTGATATTGACGTCATATTTTGATAGATTGATATTGACGTCATATTTTGATAGATTGATTTTGACGTCATATTTTGATAGATTGATATTGACGTCATATTTTGATAGATTGATATTCACATCATATTTTGATAGATTGATATTCACATCATATGTTGATAGATCGATATTCACACCATATTTTGATAGATTGATATTCACATCATATTTTGATAGATCGATATTCACATCATATTTTGATAGACTGATATTCACCATCGAACTGAAGACATACATTGTCCACAGACACGCAGATAAAACACACAGATACAGATACGCTCCCCTCGTCTGAATTACCTTTTTTTATTTTTATATATTTTTATTTAACATTAAAGGGGAAATTGGGACAGGCTGCCGTCTGCCTTGTGTAGGCACACCACATGGCGAGCGAGAGCAATGAGTGTAGCGCTGAGTGTCTGTGCAACCGCTGGGGAGCACACACACACACACACACACACACACACACACATTTTTTTTTATTTTCGCTCAAGCCTCTCGCTCTCAGCTTTGTATTCACGTTTCACTGGGTACTAACGGGGCGAGCGCAAGAATCACGCGGCAGGTTTGGCGGGAGACGGACAGACAGACAGCGGAAAACGATTTCCTTCAGCATGCTAGCCAAGGTCTTTCAAACAATCTCTGAAAGTTAGTCAGAGCAAACGATAGCCTTTCGGTCGTTAGTCGTTTATTAAATTAAGCTCCTGCTATCACCAACTTCCTGGAGAATGCTGCTAAAGAAGTTGTGTGTGAGTTATGACCAAGCTGTGTCACAACTTCGCTAACTTTTTATTTTATTCGCTCGCATACTTTGGTTTGGGTAGGGGCCTATCTTATCATTAAGGTGTTCACCCGGACAGACCTCATGATGGGATGTGTGGTGTGGTGTGTGTGAACCAGCTCTCAACGTGATAGCCACAGCAAAACAAACAGGTAAGTCAATGGCCTCAGTGAAGATTCTTTCTAAATTGTAAGCTTGGCTTTTTCCAGCCTGCTGCGCTTATTTAGGTCCTTCGTGTCTGCTTTTTAATTTTAACCGCGTTTTATGAAATTGAAAATTCGTTATGCAGCTTGCATATGCGGTGGTTCAGATTACGATGTATATATATATATATATATATATATATATATATATATACATATATAAGAAGGTATGCGACAAAAATAACTAAACTTTCTTTGACAGAAATGTGATTAACCCTTCCAGTACCAAAAAGACATGAATTTATAGAGCTTGAAAAGTATATAAGTATATACCTGAACTGATTGTATATGACAGAAGCTGAAATTTATTAACCCTTTGACTCCCGCACCGTATCTGCGAGCGGGCCTCTGTAGCTCAGTTGGATTGAGCGTCGGATTCACATGCTAATATGGTTGTGGGTTCGAATCCCGGGGTGCGCTACATTAAATCTGGCCTTCTCATTGTCCCATCTTAGCATCATTGTTGTTCTGGTGGTGTCAGTATAGGATTAGATAAGTCCCCCATTGCCCCCATTTTCCTGGATGGTTATCCCCGTCGGTCATATCACCTGAGGTGGGTGCTGACGTAAAACTGAATCAAATCAATCAAAAAAATCAATCAATCCCGCACCGTATCCAGTAACTGCAAAAACTGAACGCTTTGACTCCCTCACCACATCTTCCAGCTTCTTGCATGAAGCTGGTGGACAGGTGTGAGAGAGTCAAAGGGTTAATTTTTTTCTTTGCTAGCGTGGCTGTCAATACAGGATGCACGTGGACAGGATGCGGGAGTCAAAGGGTTAAAAATAATTAAAACGTGTTGGTGACGTTTGTTGCTCCGTTTAGAAATATGGAGGGAGTCAAAGGGTTAAGTTTTTTTCTTCGGTAGCATGGCTGTCAGTGCGGGATGTTTGTGGACAGGGTGCGGGAGTCAAAGGGTTAAAAAGTAGTTAAAACGTGTTGGTGATATATGTTGCTCCGTTTAGAAATGGGGAGGGAGGGGACCTATGAATTATAGACACCATCACAATGATTGAAGCATGGACAGTGAACATAAACACAGACACCATCACAATGATTGAAGCATGGACATTGAACATAAACACAGACACCAACACAATGATTGAAGCATGGACAGTGAACATAAACACAGACACCATCACAATGATTGAAGCATGGACATTGAACATAAACACAGACACCATCACAATGATTGAAGCATGGACAGTGAACATAAAGACAGACACCATCACAATGATTGAAGCATGGACAGTGAACATAAACACAGACACCATCACAATGATTGAAGCATGGACAGTGAACATAAACACAGACACCAACACAATGATTGAAGCATGGACAGTGAACATAAACACAGACACCATCACAATGATTGAAGCATGGACAGTGAACATAAAGACAGACACCATCACAATGATTGAAGCATGGACATTGAACATAAAGACAGACACCATCACAATGATTGAAGCATTGACAGTGAACATAAACACAGACACCATCACAATGATTGAAGCATGGACAGTGAACAGAAAGACAGACACCATCACAATGATTGAAGCATGGACATTGAACATAAAGACAGACACCATCACAATGATTGAAGCATGGACAGTGAACATAAAGACAGACACCAACACAATGATTGAAGCATAGACAGTTGACATAAACACAGACACCAACACAATGATTGAAGCATGGCCAGTGAACATAAAGATACACCATCACAATGATTGAAGCATGGACAGTGAACATAAACATAGACACCAACACAATGATTGAAGCATGGACAGTGAACATAAGCACAGACACCATCACAATGATTGAAGCATGGACAGTGAACATAAAGACACCAACACAATGATTGAAGCAATGACAGTGAACATAAACATAGACACCAACACAATGATTGAAGCATGGACAGTGAACATAAACATAGACACCAACACAATGATTGAAGCATGGACAGTGAACATAAACACAGACACCATCACAATGATTGAAGCATGGACAGTGAACATAAAGACACCAACACAATGATTGAAGCATGGACAGTGAACATAAACATAGACACCAACACAATGATTGAAGCATGGACAGTTAACATAAACATAGACACCAACACAATGATTGAAGCATGGACAGTGAACATAAAGACACCAACACAATGATTGAAGCATGGACATTGAACATAAACACAGACACCAACACAATGATTGAAGCATGGACTGAACACACAGACACCAACACAATGATTGAAGCATGGACAGTGAACATCAAGACAGACACCATCACAATGATTGAAGCATGGACAGTGAACATAAACATAGACACCATCACAATGATTGAAGCATGGACTGTGAACATAAAGACACCATCACAATGATTGAAGCATGGACAGTGAACATAAACATAGACACCAACACAATGATTGAAGCATGGACATTGAACATAAACACAGACACCAACACAATGATTGAAGCATGGACAGTTAACATAAACACAGACACCAACACAATGATTGAAGCATGGACAGTGAACATAAACACAGACACCACACAATGATTGAAGCATGGACAGTTAACATAAAGACAGATACCATCACAATGATTGAAGCATGGACAGTGAACATAAAGACAGACACCACACAATGATTGAAGCATGGACAGTGAACATAAACACAGACACCATCACAATGATTGAAGCATGGACAGTGAACATAAACACCATCACAATGATTGAAGCATGGACAGTGAACATAAAGACACCACCACAATGATTGAAGAAATTCAGATGGACAGCGAATAAGCTCAACTTTATGTTGCACGATAGAACTCTAAATCAATTAACATCAGGAAGAGAGTTCATGATTGTTTTATCGAACCAATACTGTTATACGGTTGTGAGGGGTGGACAGTCAACAAGCAAAGCCAGAACAAGATTGAGGCAGCCGAGATGTGGTTTCTAAGAAGAATGATGAGAGATCCATGGACAGCAAACTAAACAAACGAGACAATCTTGATGGAGGTAGACACAAGAAGATCATTCATAAGTAAGATTAGGAAAAGACAGGCAACATTTATAGGCCATTTTATGAGGAAAGGGGAATTGGAGCACCTGGTCACAACAGCAAAACTGGAGGGAAAGAGAGCACAAGGTAGACCTAGGGAGAAAATATTGGACGGACTTGCAGAGTGGCTGAAGACAAAGAGAGTGGAAGAGGTGCTTGAGGCAACAAGAGATAGAAACAGATGGAAGGCCATGATCGCCAACGCCATGCGGCAAGGCACCTGATGATGATGATGATGATGATGATGATGATGATGATGATGACGGTAGAACTGAACTTGAGCCATGGGATCTTGAGTCTAGAGCTCTGTCAAATGGGACCGCAAAGCCCATTGTCTCAGTTCACAGTTGGTTACAGAGCTGTGCTGATAACGCGGAGCACATGATTGTACACAGACCACGTCTGCTCATGTTGTCAGAAAGGATAACTGATGGGACGGAAGTTCGATTCTTTGGCGAGTCACAGATTAAGTCAGCTGATACGGACTGTTGTGACTGTGTTCTCATGACTGTTGTTATGCTTTTTGTTGTTGTTGTTTAACTTGTTTATATCTATTTTTAAATACATGACTTTTACAAACATCTTGAAATGTATGCATTGCATATAATCAACAGATTTAACAAAATGTCGAAAAACGAGCATTCATTGTAATATACATATACATACACACGCATACATGTATACATGTATTTACATACACATGCACATACATGTACACATACACATATACAACACATATACATATACATGTACATACACACATACACACATTACACATACACACATACATACCATATATAATACATATATGTATATACACACACACACACACACACACACACACACACATTATATATATATATATATATATATATCATCATTATATGTATGTATATATACATACATACACATACACGGATATGAATATAATGTTATGCTTTGTCATTGTTGTTTGTTTACAAACTCCAGTAGAGACCAAAGATAACGGATTTAGAGGATGGTACTAGACAATTTGGTGGGTGTACTTATATAGTCAGAGAGCGAAGGAGCCATTGACATTTCCTCAATCTGATGGTCTGTTCAACACGGCTCTGCATGTTAGGCCCACGATGGTTTAGCCCTAAAGGACCAAGGTAAAGGCTGTTCATAAGCCTGAGGTCGAAAGGGAGTGAACTGATCCACTTTTCCCCAGGGCCATTAACTTGAAGGCGGTTCCCATCACCTGTCCACCGTTGACTGACTTTCTGTAATTCTGAACAGGATTAGGTATGTGTACATTCGGAGCTGGCTGGGTGTAGTAAGACTGCGAGTAATTTATTTCTAACCAGATTGTCAGAATGGAAGACTAAGGCTGTACCTCTTCGCCAACCAGACCTCTTGGGCGTGTCGGTATCTGAGCCTGTTCGGGGTTGTGGAAGGTTAAGCATGGAGGGATAAGAGATGGGCACCATTCTTATAATGCTGGTCCCACAGAACAAAAAAAGTTGAGGTCTCTACCACCTCACAATGGTGGTCCCATAGAAAAAAAAGTTGAGGTCTCTACCACCTCACAGCTACATGTAGGTCCATAAAAAAGTTGAGGTCTCTACCACCTCACAATGCTGGTACCATAAATAAAAGTTGAGGTCTCTACCACCTCACAATGCTGGTCCCATAAAAAAAAGTTGAGGTCTCTACCACCTCACAATGCTGGTCCCATATAAAAAATGTTGAGGTCTCTATCCACCTCACCAAATGCTGGTCCCATATAAAAAATGTTGAGGTCTCTACCACCTCACAATGCTGGTCCCATTAAAAAAAATTGAGGTCTCTACCACCTCACAATGATGGTCCCATAAAAAAGAGTTGAGGTCTCTACCACCTCACAATGCTGGTATCATAAAAAAGTTGAGGTCTCTACCACCTCACAGTACTGGTCCATAAAAAAAGTTGAGGTCTCTACCACCTCACAATGCTTGTCCCATATAAAAAATGTTGAGGTCTCTACCACCTCACAGTACTGGTCCATAAAAAAGTTGAGATCCCTACCACCTCACAGTACTGGTCCATAAAAAAGTTGAGGTCTCTACCACCTCACAGTACTGGTCCATAAAAAAGTTGAGATCCCTACCACCTCACAGTACTGGTCCCATAAAAAAAAGTTGAGGTCTCTAGCACCTGACTTTCCCATGCCCTCGGGATTAGGGGGCAGTCATGACCATTTTACCGTGCTCTTCACGCCATATTCAGCCCAATAATGAAAAAAAAAATCTGGTGCGGGTTTTCTTTGAAAGAGTTTGACATTGCTATTTGATTGCCAGCCCTGCAGAAACCTGTGTGAATGGCCTGGAGACGGGCACCTGACCATTACTTTTGTCTGACTTTCCAGAGAGCAAAGACATCGCCAACATTTCCTCGCTGTCATGGCCAATTAAACACGGTAAGTTCTCTCTATAATGTTCTCATTTTTTCTTTTCTTTTTTTTTTTTTTTTTTTAAACAAAAAGATTATATTTCACATAGACAGAAGAGAATATCTGTCAGTCTGCGTGTCTGTCTGTCTGTGTGTCTATCTGTCTGTCTGTCTAACTGTCTGTCTGTCTGTGTGTGTGTCTGTGACAAAAAAATTCGTGAACAAAATTTTCTGTATGGATTTTTATCAAATTTGAGTCAGAGGTGTGGTTTACTAAATAGTCGCTGCCGATTGTATGACGTTGGAAATCATGGCATCGAGGTTAAGGTCACATGAACAACAACAACAACAACAAAAGTGGGGGGAGGGGGAGGGGGCTTAAAATTAACACTATTTCGGAAAGTATATAAACAGAACTTGTTCTTGAGAATTTTGGGCCATTATATCATTTGCATATCGTTTTTCGTTATTGTGACTCTTTGTATTGTCCTCGCTTCGCGTTGTGTTGGATTTCATCTGATGCTTCTTCCAAGGTCACAGTAACCTTAAAAAGTTCAAAATATGAATACATAATCTTAAATTTCACTTTTTATAATAAAAGGGAGATTATTAAAATGGCTTGTCCATATTGGTTTTTGTTGTTGTTGTTGTTGTTGTTGCTGTTGGTTTTTCGCGTTTCCTCGTCCCGGCACGCGCAACGTGGCAAACAGCGGAAGAAACCATAACAAGATGCAGAGCTGTATGGTACCGAGTCCGTGAGACTTACTTAGTATGCACACAGCCAATAGACGACTCTTGTTAAAGTGTAGGCGGAGCCAGACGACAATTAACGCTAGTTGAGGCAGCGTCACTGAGACAAAGACACAAAAAGCGAGACCAGAGAGGACCGCGACCAGACGTGTAAAAGACTGGGAACTTGTGCACGAGACAGGGAACTTGTGCACGAGACAGGGAACTTGTGCACGAGACAGGGAACTTGTGCACGAGATAGGAAACATGCTCTAAAGGTAATACACGAAGTTAGGTTAGCGGTTGTAAAGAAACTACAGACTGGGAACTGGTAAGTTGAAATATTACGTTCTTCCTATCCTTAACCCTTTGACTCCCGCACCCTATCTACCACCTGCACAAAATTCACCTTTTGACTTCCTCACCCTATAGGGTGAGGGATTTTCAGGAAGCTGATGGATTGGGTGAGGGAGTCAAAGGGGGAAGTTCTTTCTTTGTGAGCATGGTTGACAGTGCAGGATGCTGATGGGCAGGGTGCGGGAGTCAAAGGGTTAACCTGTACAAATGGTCGTGCAATTTCCCTGGTTTTTTGATCTTTGTAACTTCAGCCGGCCGTGGTCAATATAATTTGGATTGACGGTAAATGAACTTTTCCTAAAATATGTTGGTCAACGCGATAGGGAAACACAGTGGTTTAAATTAAGGATGTTCAAAATCGGCAATTTCAGACTGCAGTCTTTTTCCCCTAATTTGTGTATTTGGTGTTTGTTTGTTTGTGGTCTTACAAGCTTGACCAGCTGGCCGAAAATTTGCGCCTGTCTTGTCTGGTTGCATTAAACACGCGTTCTGACCTTTTCTTTGTGTGTGTGTGTGTGTGTGTGTGTGTGTGTGTGTGTGTGTGTGTGTGTGTGTGTGTGTGTGTGTGTGTGTGTGTGTGTGTGTGTGTGTTCTGGTTCTTGTTTGCTTGAACGCGGGCAGTCACACATGTTTTGGATTTTGTAATTTCGGATGTTTATCTTCGTCTAAACTGACGGGATAAGTTCGGTTTATACGCAAATGTTGCCGTTTTACCGAGGAAGTAATGGGAATTCTTTTATGGAACAAACTATAGTAACTGATATGTAATTCGCTTTGCGCGTGTCTGCCTTTGTCTTTCATGCTTTTATGAAGCCGGGGGGGCTCTTCCTCTATATATAGTATCCCCGTCTTCTCGAAATTCTGTGCTAGAAATTTTCTCTTTTCTGTCACTCTCTTTGTTTCTGTCTTGTTCGTTTTCTTTCTGTCACTTCTTCTTATCATTTTCTGTCTTGCTGGTCCATTCACCTGTATGTGTTTGATAAAGTCTTACGCACTTTCTCTTAGAATTGATAATTGGGTACATGTGTTAAAATGCATTTTTGGTTCTAGGGAATTAAGATATGCGGAAGCAATTTTCGGTTATTAAGGCCTGTTTTGATATATGTTTTAGTGTTTTTAGTTATGTTTAAATTTGTATTCTTGTGTGTTTTTCTAAATCCCTTGTGCGATAAATTGGACGGAATGGTCAACGCCAGGACATTCCTTAGATTATGTGCGGAGATGCGCTTAGATTTGATTTTATCAAGATTTTGCGCTATATAAATATTGTAATTATTATTATTATATATGTACTTATTTTCTTTTCCTTATTTACCTGTTGAAGCATTGTATATGTCTTGAAATGGTTATAACTCTGAGATGCTCCACGCTGTCGGCTGGGCTTTAAACAAAAATCATCATCATCATCATCATCATCATCATCATCATCATCATGGTGCCCTGCCGCATGGCGTTGGCGACCATGGACTTCCATCCATCTCTATCTCTCGTTGCCCCCAGCATCTCCCCCACCCTCCTCATCCCCAGCCACTCTGCAAGTCCGTCCAGCATTCTCTCCCTGGGTCTACCTGGTGCTGTCTTTCCCTCCAGCTTTCCCGTTGTGACCAGGTGCTCCAAATCCCCCTTCCTCATAAAATGGCCTATAAATGTTGCTTGTCTTTTCCTAATCTTCCTTATGAGTGATCTACTTGTGTCTGCCTCCATCAAAACAAAAATAACAATAATAAAAATAAGGGCTTTGTGAGATGATGTGCTGTACAAATAGTCATTATTATTATTATTATTATTATTATTATCATCATCATTATTATTGTTGTTATATTATTTTTGTTGTCATTATTTTTAGTATCATTATTACTAGTAGTAGTAGTAGTATTGTTGTTGTTGTTGTCATTATGTTATTTTAATTACGTGTGTCATTTTTATTTTACATCTTCCAAATCAACCAAAACATCACCTCCCAAGTACCAGAAGAAAAAACAACAAGAAAAAAGAATCGGAACGCGTATTAATACAACAAGACAAGGCAGGAGCAAATTTTCGGCCAACTGGCCTTTGTCAAGCGTAAGATCACAAACAAACAAACACCAGATGCAAAAATTAAGAGAGAAAGACTGAAACTTCCCTGCTGCTCCGTCCACTGTGATCCTAATTTTTGTATCTAAGTGTTTGTCTGTGATCTTACGCTTGATAAAGGCCAGTCGGCCGAATCTTTGCGCCTGTCTTGTCTTGTTGTATTAAGTATGCGTTCTTATTCATTTTTCGTGGGTTTTTTTTTTCTGGTTCCTGTTTGCTTGAACGCGGGCAGTCACACTTGTTTTGGATCAGCTCACAACTTAACGTTTAACAACACTGAACAACGTCAGAGAACTTAAACGATTCATTCCATGCAGGAGGTCCGCAAATGTGTGTGAGATTTGAACAACATAGAGATGGGATAGAACTGAGAACAAACAAGGTTGGATTAGATCTCTCTCTCTATGTCTCTGTCTCTGTCTCTCTCTCTCTCTCTCTCTCTATATATATATATATATATATATATATAGATATATATAAAATATGAAATTATATATATATATATATATATATGTATATATTTCTTTCCCTCTCTCCCCCCCTCTCTCCTCTCCTTCCCTCTTTCTCCTTCTCTCTCTCTTACACTTTCTCTCCTCTGTCTCCCTCTCTCACTCTTTCTCCTCCCTCTCTCTCTCACTGACTTTCTCCCTCTCTCCCTCTCCCCCCCCTCTGTCTCTCTTTCTCTCTCTCACTCTCTGTCATCTTCCCTCCCTCCTCTCTCCCTCCCTCTCTCTGCCTCCCTGTCTATCTCTGCATCCCTCTCTCTCTCCCCTCCCTCTCTCCCTCCCTCCCTCATCCCTCACCCCTCTCTCTCTCCACCAGCACTGTCTTTCTTTTGTTATCCTGTAAGAATGGACTTACAATGGAATTTTAGGCAAAGGTGGCATTGTTCTCGTTGATGTGGCTTCCTGTACAGGCGCAGAGTAAATGCTGCGCACGAGACCTCATTTTCCTGTCTCATCTGAAAGCCTGGCAGGCAGATTACCACTCAAATTGTGGGGACTAATGTAAGGGGAGGGAAGGGGGAAATCCCAATGCAACCGTGATTGAAACCACGTATACTTGGTTTTTATGAGGGAAGGGGAATTAGAGCGCCTGGTCACAACAGGAAAGCTGGAGGGAAAGAGACCACCAGTTAAACCCAAGGAGAAAACATTGGACGGACTTGCAGGGTGGCTGAGGACAGAGAGGGTGGAAGATGTGCTTGTGGCAACAAGGGATAGATAGATACATATGGAGGGCCATGATCGCCAACGCCATCCGGCAGGGCACTTGATAATGATGATGACACTTTTTTTTTTTTCCAGGTTTGCACGTCATACCCTGGACCACTGATGCTGCATATCCTATGAGCAGATCGTGGACCACAATCAGATGAGCTCAGAACTCGGAACAGATCTGGAGCAGATGAATAGACTACAGATGGAGAGCAGCTGAACAGAGATTATAGACTAAGAACAGATGAATACAGACCTGCAAACCACAAGAACTTTACTTGTTCAACTTCAGACATTTCCCATTCTGTTCATCATAAAACTGGATGAGTACTGACTAAATAATATATATTTGAATGAGTAAGCAAACAAACAAATAAGTAAACAAAAAACCTAGGTATATAAATGAATAAATAAATGAATGAATAAATAAATAAATAAATAAATAAATAAATAAATAAATAAAGTTTGAGAAGAGAGTTGTACAGATTGAACAGCCATGGCAAAAGACCAGCCACCACCACCGTCGAACAGGCCGGAGAGAGAGGGACGGAGAGCGCCGTGTGAGAGCTGGGCATGCTACAGCCACTACCGGAAAGTGGTGGCCCTGCTAGTCCGGTGCTTGTTGCTGATCCATGCGGCGCTGGCCGTGTGGCTAGTGGTGTCCCTGACCTCTTACAACCTGCTGTGGATGCTGCTGGCCGCCCTGGCTCTCCTTGTGGCAGAGGGTGCCTACACCATCGTCAAGAGGGGAGGCCTGGAAAGTCGATGGTGAGTGTGCTTCTCTTTGTTTATTGATGGCGAGTGTTGTTCACTGTTTGTTGATTTGTTGTCTGATGGTGAGTGTTGTTCACTGTTTGTTTGTTGATTTGTTGTCTGATGGTGAGTGTTGTTCACTGTTTGTTTGTTGATTTGTTGTCTGATGGTGAGTGTTGTTCACTGTTTGTTGATTTGTTGTCTGATGGTGAGTGTTGTTCACTGTTTGTTGATTTGTTGTCTGATGGTGAGTGTTGTTCTTCTGATTTGTTGTCTGATGGTGAGTGTTGTTCACTGTTGATTTGTTGTCTGATGGTGAGTTGTTGTTCTTTTTTTCTTTTTTTTTTTATTGATTTGTCTGATGGTGAGTGTTGTTCTTCTGTTTGTTGATTTGTTGTCTGATGGTGAGTGTTCTTCACTGTTTGTTTTTTTGTTGTCTGATGGTGAGTGTTGTTCGCTGTTTGTTTGTTGATTTGTTGTCTGATGGTGAGTGTTGTTCACTGTTTGTTGATGTGTTGTGTGATGATGAGTGTTGTTCTTCTGTTTGTTGATTTGTTGTCTGATGGTGAGTGTTGTTCACTGTTTGTTGAGTTGTTGTCTGATGGTGAGTGTTGTTCACTGTTTGTTTGTTGATTTGTTGTCTGATGGTGAGTGTTGTTCACTGTTTGTTGATTTGTTGTCTGATGGTGAGTGTTGTTCGCTGTTTGTTTGTTGATTTGTTGTCTGATGGTGAGTGTTGTTCACTGTTTGTTGATTTGTTGTCTGATGGTGAGTGTTGTTCACTGTTTGTTGATTTGTTGTCTGATGGTGAGTGTTGTTCTTCTGTTTGTTGATTTGTTGTCTGATGGTGAGTGTTGTTCACTGTTTATTGATTTGTTGTCTGATGGTGAGTGTTGTTCACTGTTTGTTTGTTGATTTGTTGTCTGATGGAGTGATGTTGTTCTTCTGTTTGTTGATGTGTTGTCTGATGGTGAGTGTTGTTCACTGTTTATTGATTTGTTGTCTGATGGTGAGTGTTGTTCACTGTTTGTTGATTTGTTGTCTGATGGTGAGTGTTGTTCATTGTTTGTTGATTTGTTGTGTGATGGTGAGTTGTTCACTGTTTGTTGATGTGTTGTCTGATGGTGAGTGTTGTTCTTCTGTTTGTTGATTTGTTGTCTGATGGTGAGTTGTTCACTGTTTATTGATTTGTTGTCTGATGGTGAGTGTTGTTCACTGTTTGTTGATTTGTTGTCTGATGGTGAGTGTTGTTCGCTGTTTGTTGATTTGTTGTGTGATGATGAGTGTTGTTCACTGTTGATTTGTTGTTTGATGGTGAGTGTTGTTCTTCTGTTTGTTGATTTGTTGTCTGATGGTGAGTGTTGTTCTTCTGTTTGTTGATTTGTTGTCTGATGGTGAGTGTTGTTCGCTGTTTGTTGATTTGTTGTCTGATGTGAGTGTTGTTCACTGTTGATTTGTTGTCTGATGGTGAGTGTTGTTCTTCTGTTTGTTGATTTGTTGTCTGATGGTGAGTGTTGTTCGCTGTTTGTTGATTTGTTGTCTGATGGTGAGTGTTTGTTCACTGTTTGTTTGTTGATTTGTTGTGTGATGGTGAGTGTTGTTCACTGGTTGTTGATTTGTTGTCTGATCGTGAGTGTTGTTCTTCTGTTTGTTGATTTGTTGTGTGATGATGAGTGTTGTTCACTGTTTGTTGATTTGTTGTCTGATGGTGAGTGTTGTTCGCTGTTTGTTGATTTGTTGTGTGATGATGAGTGTTGTCCACTGTTGATTTGTTGTCTGATGGTGAGTGTTGTTCTTCTGTTTGTCGATTTGTTGTCTGATGGTGAGTGTTGTTCGCTGTTTGTTGATTGTTGTCAGATGGTGAGTGTTGTTCGCTGTTTGTTGATTTGTTGTTTGATGGTGAGTGTTATTCACTGTTTGTTGATTTGTTTTCTGATGGTGAGTGTTGTTCATTGTTTGTTGATTTGTTGTCTGAGGGTGAGTGTTGTTCTTCTGTTTGTTGATTTGTTGTCTGATGGTGAGTGTTGTTCACTGTTTGTTGATTTGTTGTCTGATTGTGAGTGTTGTTCACTGTTTATTGAATTGTTGTCTGATGGTGTGTGTTGTTCACTGTTTGTTGATTTGTTGTCTGATGGGAGTGTTGTTCTTCTGTTTGTTGATTTGTTGTCTGATTGTGAGTGTTGTTCACTGTTTATTGATTTGTTGTCTGATGGTGAGTGTTGTTCACTGTTTGTTGATTTGTTGTCTGATGGGGAGTGTTGTTCTTCTGTTTGTTGATTTGTTGTCTGATTGTGAGTGTTGTTCACTGTTTGTTGATTTGTTGTCTGATGGGGATGTTGTTTCAGTTTGTTGATTTGTTGTGTGATGGTGAGTGTTGTTCTTCTGTTTGTTGATTTGTTGTCTGATGGTGAGTGTTGTTCGCTGTTTGTTTGTGATTTGTTGTCTGATGGTGAGTGTTGTTCGCTGTTTGTTTGTTGATTTGTTGTCTGATGGTGAGTGTTGTTCGCTGTTTGTTTGTTGATTTGTTGTCTGATGGTGAGTGTTGTTCGCTGTTTGTTTTGTTGATTTGTTGTCTGATGGTGAGTGTTGTTCGCTGTTTGTTTGTTGATTTGTTGTCTGATGGTGAGTGTTGTTCGCTGTTTGTTTGTTGATTTGTTGTCTGATGGTGAGTGTTGTTCACTGTTTGTTGATTTGTTGTCTGATGGTGAGTGTTGTTCACTGTTTCTTGATTTGTTGTGTGATGATGAGTGTTGTTCTTCTGTTTGTTGATTTGTTGTCTGATGGTGAGTGTTGTTCACTGTTTGTTTGTTGATTTGTTGTCTGATGTTGAGTGTTGTTCACTGTTTCTTGATTTGTTGTTCTGTGGTGAGTGTTGTTCTTCTGTTTGTTTGATTTGTTGTCTGATGGTGAGTGTTGTTCACTGTGTTTATTGATTTGTTGTCTGATGGTGAGTGTTGTTCACTGCTTGTTTGTTGATTTGTTGTCTGATTGTGAGTGTTGTTCTTCTGTTTGTTAATTTGTTGTCTGATGGTGAGTGTTGTTCACTGTTTGTTGATTTGTTGTCTGATGGTGAATGTTGTTCTTCTGTTTGTTGATTTGTTGTCTGATGGTGAGTGTTGTTCTTCTGTTTGTTGATTTGTTGTCTGATGGTGAGTGTTGTTCTTCTGTTTGTTAATTTATTGTCTTATGGTGATTGTTGTTCGCTGTTTGATTTGTTGTCTGATGGTGAGTGTTGTTCACTGTTTTCTTGTCTGATGGTGAGTGTTGTTCTTCTGTTTGTTGATTTGTTGTCTGATGGTGAGTGTTGTTCACTGTTTGTTTGTTGATTTGTTGTCTGATGGTGAGTGTTGTTCTTTTTGTTTGTTGATTTGTTGTCTGATGGTGAGTGTTGTTCACTGTTTGTTGATTTGTTGTCTGATGGTGAGTGTTGTTCACTGTTTGTTGATTTGTTGTCTGATGGTGAGTGTTGTTCGCTGTTTGTTTATTGATTTGTAGTCTGATGGTGAGTGTTGTTCGCTGTTTGTTGATTTGTTGTCTGATGGTGAGTGTTGTTCTTCTGTTTGTTGATTTGTTGTCTGATGGTGAGTGTTGTTCGCTGTTTGTTTATTGATTTGTTGTCTGATGGGAGTGTTGTTCGCTGTTTGTTTATTGATTTGTTGTCTGATGGGAGTTTGTTCGCTGTTTGTTTATTGATTTGTTGTCTGATGGTGAGTGTTGTTCGCTGTTTGTTTATTGATTTGTTGTCTGATGGTGAGTGTTGTTCACTGTTTGTTTATTGATTTGTAGTCTGATGGTGAGTGTTGTTCACTGTTTGTTGATTTGTTGTCTGATGGTGAGTGTTGTTCACTGTTTGTTTGTTGATTTGTTGTCTGATGGTGAGTGTTGTTCACTGTTTGTTGATTTGTTGTCTGATGGTGAGTGTTTTCTTCTGTTTGTTGTCTGATGGGAGTGTTGTTCGCTGTTTGTTGATTTGTTGTCTGATGGTGAGTGTTGTTCGCTGTTTGCTGATTTGTTGTCTGATGGTGAGTGTTGTTCTTCTGTTTGTTGATTTTGTTGTCTGATGGTGAGTGTTGTTTGCTGTTGTGTTTATTGATTTGTTGTCTGATGGGGAGTGTTGTTTGTCTGATCGTGAGTGTTGTTCACTGTTTGTTGATTTGTTGTCTGATGGTGGAGTGTGTTGTTCTTCTGTTTGTTGATTTGTTGTCTGATGGTGAGTGTTGTTCACTGTTTGTTGATTTGTTGTCTGATGGTGAGTGTTTGTTCTTCTGTTTGTTGATTTGTTGTCTGATGGTGAGTGTTGTTCTTCTGTTTGTTGATTTGTTGTCTGATGGTGAGTGTTGTTCACTGTTTGTTGATTTGTTGTCTGATGGTGAGTGTTGTTCACTGTTGATTTGTTGTCTGATGGTGAGTGTTGTTCACTGTTTGTTGATTTGTTGTCTGAAGGTGAGTGTTGTTCACTGTTTGTTGATTTGTTGTCTGATGGTGAGTGTTGTTCTTCTGTTTGTTGATTTGTTGTCTGATGGTGAGTGTTGTTCACTGTTTGTTGATTTGTTGTCTGATGGTGAGTGTTGTTCACTGTTTGTTGATTTGTTATCTGATGGTGAGTGTTGTTCTTCTGTTTGTTGATTTGTTGTCTGATGGTGAGTGTTGTTCACTGTTTATTGATTTGTTGTCTGATGGTGAGTGTTGTTCACTGTTTGTTTGTTGATTTGTTGTCTGATGGTAAGTGTTGTTCTTCTGTTTGTTGATTTGTTGTGTGATGGTGAGTGTTGTTCACTGTTTGTTGATTTCTTGTCTAATGGTGAGTGTTGTTCTTCTGTTTATTGATTTGTTGTCTGATGGTGAGTTTGTTCTTCTGTTTGTTGATTTGTTGTCTGATGGTGAGTGTTGTTCTTCTGTTTGTTGATTTGTTGTCTTATGGTGAGTGTTGTTCTTCTGTTTGTTGAATTGTTGTCTTATGGTGAGTGTTGTTCTTCTGTTTGTTGATTTGTTGTCTGATGGTGAGTGTTGTTCACTGTTTGTTTATTGATTTGTTGTCTGATGGTGAGTGTTGTTCGCTGTTTGTTGATTTGTTGTCTGATGTTGAGTGTTGTTCACTGTTTGTTGATTTGTTGTCTGATGATGAGTGTTGTTCACTGTTTGTTGATTTGTTGTCTGATGGTGAGTGTTGTTCGCTGTTTGTTGATTTGTTGTCTGATGGTGAGTGTTGTTCGCTGTTTGTTGATTTGTTGTCTGATGGTGAGTGTTGTTCACTGTTTATTGATTTGTTGTCTGATGGTGAGTGTTGTTCACTGTTTGTGATTTGTTGTCTGATGGTGAGTGTTGTTCACTGTTTGTTTGTTGATTTGTTGTCTGATGGTGAGTGTTGTTCGCTGTTTGTTGATTTGTTGTCTGATGATGAGTGTTGTTCACTGTTTATTGATTTGTTGTCTGATGATGAGTGTTGTTCACTGTTTGTTGATTTGTTGTCTGATGGTGAGTGTTGTTCGCTGTTTCTTGATTTGTTGTCTGATGGTGAGTGTTGTTCGCTGTTTGTTGATTTGTTGTCTGATGGTGAGTGTTGTTCACTGTTTGTTGATTTGTTGTCTGATGGGGAGTGTTGTTCACTGTTTGTTGATTTGTTGTCTGATGGGGAGTGTTGTTCACTGTTTGTTTATTGATTTGTTGTCTGATGGGGAGTGTTGTTCGCTGTTTGTTTATTGATTTGTTGTCTGATGATGATGTTTGTTCACTGTTTGTTGATTTGTTGTCTGATGGTGAGTGTTGTTCGCTGTTTGTTGATTTGTTGTCTGATGATGAGTGTTGTTCACTGTTTGTTGATTTGTTGTCTGATGGTGAGTGTTGTTCGCTGTTTCTTGATTTGTTGTCTGATGGTGAGTGTTGTTCGCTGTTTGTTGATTTGTTGTCTGATGGTGAGTGTTGTTCACTGTTTGTTGATTTGTTGTCTGATGGGGAGGTGTTGTTCACTGTTTGTTGATTTGTTGTCTGATGGGGAGTGTTGTTCACTGTTTGTTTATTGATTTGTTGTCTAATGGGGAGTGTTGTTCGCTGTTTGTTTATTGATTTGTTGTCTGATGGTGAGTGTTGTTCACTGTTTGTTGATTTGTTGTCTGATGGTGAGTGTTGTTCATTGTTTGTTGATTTGTTGTCTGATGGTGAGTTGTTCACTGTTTGTTTATTGATTTGTTGTCTGATGGTGAGTGTTGTTCATTGTTTATTGATTTGTTGTCTGATGGTGAGTGTTGTTCACTGTTTGTTGATTTGTTGTCTGATGGTGAGTGTTGTTCATTGTTTGTTGATTTGTTGTCTGATGGTGAGTGTTGTTCACTGTTTGTTTATTGATTTGTTGTCTGATGGTGAGTGTTGTTCACTGTTTGTTGATTTGTTGTCTGATGGTGAGTGTTGTTCACTGTTTGTTGATTTGTTGTCTGATGGTGAGTGTTGTTCACTGGTTGTTGATTTATTGTCTGATGGTGAGTGTTGTTCTGTTTGTTGATTTGTTTTCTGATGGTGAGTGTTGTTCACTGTTTATTGATGGTGAGTGTTGTTCAGTTTGTTGATTTGTTGTCTTATGGTGAGTGTTTTTTCACTGTTTGTTTGTTGATTTATTGTCTGATGGTGAGTGTTGTTCTGTTTGTTGATTTGTTGTCTGATGGTGAGTGTTGTTCACTGTTTATTGATGGTGAGTGTTGTTCAGTTTGTTGATTTGTTGTCTGATGGTGAGTGTTGTTCACTGTTTGTTTGTTGATTTGTTGTCTGATGGTGAGTGTTGTTCACTGTTTGTTGATTTGTTGTCTGATGGTGAGTGTTGTTCTTCTGTTTGTTGATTTGTTGTCTGATGGTGAGAGTTGTTCGCTGTTTGTTGATTTGTTGTCTGATAGTGAGTGTTGTTCTTCTGTTTGTTGATTTGTTGTCTGATGGTGAGTGTTGTTCACTGTTTGTTGTCTGATGGTGAGTGTTCACTGTTTGTTGATTTGTTGTCTGATGGTGAGTGTTGTTCACTGTTTATTGATTTGTTGTCTGATGGTGAGTGTTGTTCACTGTTTATTGATTTGTTTGTTGATGGTGAGTGTTGTTTACTGTTTGTTTACTGATTGCGTTAGTGCCTTCCTTTCTAAACCGATAAACGTGTTGATAATGTCTGGATGTATTGCACTAAAACCTAAGTGGTCCCCTTTCATTCCCCAAGTACTGCCATACGCTTTGAGGACAAACGGCCTCCTGTCCTCTCTGTTACTTTCTCTGTCTCTCTTTCAATTTTCTCTCTTTTGAAATAGTGTTTCGTACAACTGGAGGTGTGTGTGCGTATGTGTGTGTGTGTGTGTGTGTGTGTGTGTGTGTGTGTGTGTGTGTGTGTGTGTGTGTGTGTGTATGTGTGTGTGTGTGTGTGTGTGTGTGTGTGTGTGTGTTGACTAACAAAAATGTGTGAACACGATTCTCTCAGCCTTTGGTTGTATATATATAGATTCAAGGTTTTATATGTGCCTATGTCTGCCTATGTATGTATGTATGTATGTATGTATGTATCTATCAATTTATCAATCTATCTGTTTATCTATCTCTATCTATTTATCTATCTGTCTGTTTATCTAATTATCTGTCTGTATATATATACATGCATCTATGTACATATATATATATGTGTGTACACATGTATGTATGTTCCATCTATCTATGTGTGTGTATACATACGTAGTCTATATGTGTATATATATATATATATGTGTGTGTGTGTGTGTGAGTGTGCGTACGTGCGTGCGTGTGTATGTGTGTGTATGTGCGTGTGCGTGTGCGTGTGTATGTGTGTGTATTTGCGTGTGCGTGTGTATGTGTGTGTATTTGCGTGTGTGTGTGTGTGTGCGCGCGCACGTGTGTGTTTAAGGGGATTGTGTGCCTGACTTGGCCTTTTAGTTTCTATTTGGACATATGTGTGAAAACATTTCACATGCCTTTATTGTTGTTTTTTTTCAAAATTGATTACGCGTTCAATAATTTCCATCCCCTTTTCTACTGTCCCCCTTTTCTCCCCACTCCCCCTCCCCCCCTCTTCTATTGGAAGATCCCCCCCTCCCCCTTCTTATGGAAGATCCGTGTGGTATCGGGCGGGTGTTTTGCCAGTAGATCTGTTTCCATTGGTGGGCAGTCTAGCATGACCATGTTGTTGTTCCAGTACTCTAATGGAGGTACTTCTGGTCCGTGAAATTCTATCACTTCATTGGTAACAGGCAAGTTTGCTACCTGGTGATCAGGTTGTAAGCGTTTTATGTCATATTTGCGCATTGTCTTGTTGATGTTGTTCATCCGTGTTGTGTAAGCTATATTTGCTGCATTTTCAAGGCCTGTGAGCATGCATGAAATCCATTTATCTCTTTCTTCCTTCTTGGTGTTGTCATGTCGTTATAATTCATTTGTTATTTATGTAGATCTTCCCGTGGTTGAGGACCTGGTGTACAAAGAAAAAGCATAGCTATGCCCCTGCTATTTCTCTTGCAAATGAAAAAAAAAAAGTTCTTGTTCTTGCTTTTTGTCTATGTCCCTGTGTTTGTGTCTCTCTGTCTCTGTCTCTCGGTCTCTGTCTCTGTCTCTCTTTTTCTCTCTCCACACACATACACACACTAGTCACAGAGACAGGAACAGACAGGCACACTCACTCACTCACACACACACACACACACACACACACACACACACACACACACACACACACACACACACACACACACACACACACTTTCACACGGACAAGCACACATATACAGAGACAGGCACACCACACACACACACACACACACACACACACACACACACACACACACACACACACACACACACCACACACACACACACTACACACACATTACACACACATACACACACACACTACACACACATTACACACACATACACACACACACACACACTCACACACATGCACACACACACACACACATGCACACACACACACACACACACACACACACACACACACACACACACACACACACACACAGATCATCATCATCATCAGGTGCCCTGCCACATGGCGTTGGCGATCATGGACTTCCATTTGTCTCTATCTCTCGTTGCCCCTAGCATCTCCCCCACCCTCCTCGTCCCCAACCACTCTGCAAGTCCGTCCAGCATTTTCTCCCTGGGCTACCTGGTGCTCTCTTTCCCTCCAGCTTTCCCGTTGTGACCAGGTGCTCCAAATCCCCCTTCCTCATAAAATGGCCTATAAATGTTGCCTGTCTTTTCCTAATCTTCCTTATGAGTGATCTACTTGTGTTTGCCTCCATCAAGACTGTCTCGTTTGTTTTCTTTGCTGTCCATGGAACTCTCAACATTCTTCTTAGAAACTACATCTTGGCTGTCTCAATCTTGTTCTGGCTTTGCTTGCTGACTGTCCACGCCTTACATCCGCACAACAGTATTGGTTCTATATAACATTCAAGAACTCTCTTCCTGATGTTAATTGATAGGCATTTGTTGGTAAGAATGCTTGTCATCTTCTTGAATGCTGTTTTGGCTTGGCCGATTCTGCCGGCTATTTCTGATGTGCATCTGCCGTCTGATGAAATTATCGTTCCCAAGTATTTGAATTTCTCAACCTGTGTCAAGGTTGTGCCGTTTGCTGTTACTTTGCATGAGGGGATTTCATGTTTTTTACTGATCACCATGACTTCAGTCTTCCTGCTGTTTAGTTCCAGCCCCTTACCTTTGCTTTCTATTTCTAGTATATTCACAAGGTTTTGTAGGTCCCTTTCATTTTCTGCAATTAGCACGGTGTCATCTGCGTATCGACTGTTGTTTATCATTTTCCCTCCAACCTTTAATCCAGGGTCTTCTTCTTGGTTTCTCGTGATGTTTTTGCTGTAAAGTGAAAACAGATCTGGTGACAAAACACAACCCTGTCTGACTCCTCTTGTGGTGTTTTCGAAAGAGTTTACATCGTTTTCTATTCTCCATTGCAGCTGTTTGTTTCCAGTACATATTTCTGATTATTCGTAGATCTTTTCCATCAACATTGAGTCTCTCCAGTTGGTTGATCAATTCATCATGTCTTACCCGATCGAAAGCCTTGGTGTAGTCAACAAAGCATAAATACAAATCCTTATTCATCTCATTTGACCTCTCTATGATAGTTCTTAGGATGTATATGGAATTAACAGTTCCCTTCCCTTCCACAAATCCACACTGCTCCTCCGCCATCTCTTCCCTGACTCTATTCCATGTCCTCACCATGATTATTCCTAACAGGACCTTTGCCACATGACTCATCAAACCGACTGTGCGATGGAGTTCGCACTCCACAGCCCCCGTCTTCCCTGGAAGTGCAACGAAAACCGACCTCGACACATCCTTGGGGACCCCTCCAGTGTCGCAAATTTCATTCAGGAGGACTGTCACTTTCTCCACGCCAAACTCCTCCAGGGCCTGAATCATCTCTGTAGGAATGTTGTCCAGCCCTGGGGTCTCCCCCCCGTCCCATCCTTTTCAGTGCCCCTCCAACCCCACCTCCCACCATGGGTGGTCCCCCAAAGTTCTTTTCTACAATGTGTTCTTCGTTTCTGTGATCCCCTAATGTACTCTCCCCATCTGTCTAATATTTTGTCTTTTTCCATGATAAGCGTGCCATCCTTCCACTTAAAGCAACCAGCCGATGCGCATGCATTTTTCCCGTGGACAATTTCTTCACTTCGTCTGTACATACCCTGAGGATCCGTTTTGTGTCGGTCTTCCATTTCTTTGTACTTTGTTTTCAGCCAAGCCTCCCTAGCCTTACTGCACCCACTCCCGATCTCCTTGTTTATCTTCCTGTAGATCTCCTCGCTTCTCCTTCCCCCCCCCCCCTCCTCTATCAAGCCCAAAACCCCATTAGCCATCCAGCTCTTTTTTGCTTTTCTATCTGCCCCAGGGATTTCTTCACAAGTTTCACCCATCGAATTCCCCAACTTTGTTCACCGTTCCCCACTGTCACCAACGTCCTCCAGAGCACTGAACCTGCCCTGAACATGTACATTAAATTTTTGACGTATCACTCCATCTGTCTTTAAGAGTCCAAGGTTTAGTTTGATGTTGCTCTTGGTCTGTTTCCTTTTCCTCAATGTCAGTCTAAATCTTCCCACTACAGGATTGTGGTCACTGTTGCAGTCTGCGCCTGGTAATGTTTTTGCTGACAGTAAAGAATTTCTAAATCTTTTGTTGATCAGGATGTAGTCAATCTGATTTTTGTTATTATCTCCTGGACTCATCCAAGTCCATTTTCTTCTATTAGGCTGCTCAAACCAGGTGTTTCCTACTATGAACTCATTCATCTGTGCCCATTCTACAAGTTTCTCACCCCTTTGCGTACCAAGGCCATGAGGTCCAACTATATCCTCCACCCTATCTTGTCCCACTTTAGCATTAAAATCTCCCATTATTGCAGTAATTTCTTGTGATTTACATTGGACTTTGGTCATCTCTAATACTTCGTAGAAGTTGTCGATGTCTTCCTGAGTACTTGCAGATGTTGGTGCAGACACCTGAATGATGTTGATATCAAATGGTTTGCCTCCCAACTTGACCAGCAAAACTCTGTCGGACACAGCCCAGTATCCCTTAACTGCTTTTGATTTGTCCTTGTCCATCATGATGCCTACTCCTCTTTCATGTGAGTTACCACCAGAGTATATCATTGTGTATTCTCCTGATGTTATCATGCCTGCCCCCTTCCATCTCACTTCCCCTAGTCCTAAAATACCAATGTTAAGTCTTTCCATCTCTGTTTTGATATTTTCTAATTTACCCTTCTGCAACAGTGTTCTTATATTCCATGTTGCAACTTTGATGTTTTTAAATCTGAGTTTAGGGGGTTTGGTCGCAGTAACTTGCTGACGGTCTGGTGTCACCTGCGCCGCATGACGGTCCCTACCGGACGAAGCTGCTCCTCAGGACCACCTATTCACGTCGTTGTCTTTTTCCATTTTTCTGTTTCTGTCCATGGGTAACCTGGGAAAATTACGATGGTGGTTCCCCGTTGCCTTCCATCGGTTTGTGTACGGTCTCTCCGCTAGCCTTACTCTCTCCCGAGATGTCCACAAGGCAGTGGAGCTATTCACCCATAGCTTGGGGATCTGGTTCGTGGGCACCAGGGCATATCCACACGCCGGTGGGTCTGCGTGCCTCATGTCTGGGGGCCAGACCTCCTCCGAGTCCTACGAGATTCAGCCTGAGTCCGTGAGGTGCTCAGTTACCGCCTGTCGCCACGAGGAGGCACAGCGTAGGGCTTGCTGATGGAGAGGCTATGTACTGACAGGAAGAAACTTACGCATTCTGCTCTTCTTTTCGCATAGCTGCAAGCAGCAGTGTTAGCCAGCGGTGCAGGCTGCAGCCGACACACTAGACGCATCACATCTGTCATCTTGATAAGCACACAGATACATCTTGTTTAATGTTTGCTTTTGGGGGTGAGTTCAAAAGAGCTTCAATAGCAACAGGTAAATTGTCTTGTCTTTATTGATCTCTTGCGGGCACAGGTAAATCGCTCGTATTAATCATTCCCTTTATATGTATTCTGGTACTTGTTTATAAAAATGTTCAGTGTGAAATATTGCTTATCGTTTCTGATCCATTCGCATATCCCACTGCCTTCTCTCTCTCTCTCTCTCTCTCTCTCTCTCTCTCTCTCTCTCTCTCTCTCTCTCTCTCTCTCTCTTTCTGTCTCTGTCTGTCTGTCTCTCTCTGTGTTTCTCTCTCTGTCTGTCTTTCTCTCTGTCTGTCTCTCTGTCTCTGTCTATCTCTAAGTGGTGACTGTGTACGTTTCTTGATTTCATTGTATCTTAATTTTAGTATTCAACATGTATTTTCCTTAAGCTGTACTTGTTACTGTAAACAAATGTCATGTGTATAGAATAGCAACGGCAAGTTTGAAAAATGGCTTCTAGCCAATAGCTTTTACCGTTGAAAAATAAAGCATCATTGTCATTGTCATTGTCATTGTCTCTCTGTCTGTCTCTCTCTGTCTCTGTCTCTCTCTTTCTCTCTGTCTGTCTCTCTTTCTGTCTCTCTCTCTTTCTTTCCCTCTGTCTCTGTCTTTCTCTCTGTCTCTGTCTCTCTCTTTGTCTTTCTCTCTGTGTCTCTGTCTCTCTCTGTCTCTCTGTGTCTGTCTGTCTCTCTGTGTCTGTCTCTCTCTCTCTCTCTGTCGTTCTCTCTGTCTCTCTCTCTCTCTCTCTGTCTTTCTCTGTCTCTCTCTGTCTCTGTCTTTGTCTCTCTCTCTCTCTCTCTCTCTCTCCCCCCCCTCTCTCTCTCTCTCTCTCTCCCCTCTCTCCTTCTGTCTTTGATATTGTGTTTTACAGCCACTTTGATATTTTCATGCCAGTACAGTATAAAAGTATTAGTGCTGACGCTGTGGGCCGGATGTTATAACCCCCCGTTATATTGCTCCTGCCACTGTCATAGAAAA
>JAPXFY010000025.1:60844787-60849787 GCA_030674185.1 Monoplex corrugatus
ACAGAAGGTCTACACTTATAGAAGGTCTACATTTACAGAAGGTGTACACTTACAGGTTTACACTTCCAGAAGGTCTACACTTACAGGTCTACACTAACAGAAGGTCTACACTAATAGGTCTACACTTACAGGTCTACACTTACAAAAGGTCTACACTTACAGGTCTACACTTACAGGTCTACACTTGCAGGTCTACACTAACAGAAGGTCTACACTAATAGGTCTACACTTACAGAAGGTCTACACTTACAGGTCTACACTTACTGAAGTTGTACACTTACAGGTCTACACTTACAGGTCTACACTTACAGAAGGTCTACACTTACAGAAGGTCTACACATACAGAAGGTCTACACTTGCAGAAGGTCTACACTTAAGCAGGTCTACACTTACAGAAGGTCTACACTTACAGACGGTCTACACTTACAGACGGTCTACACTTACAGAAAGTCTACACTTACAGGTCTGCACTTACAGAAGGTCTACACTTACAGAGGGTCAACACTTACAGAAGGTCTACACTTACAGAAGGTTTGCACTTACAGAAGGTCTACACTTACAGAAGATTTACAGAAGGTTTACACTTAGAGGTCTACACTTACAGAAGATTTACACTTACAGAAGGTCAACACTTACAGAAGGTCTACACTTACAGGTCTGCACTTACAGAAGGTCTACAATTACAGAAGGTCTACACTTACAGAAGGTTTACACTTACAGAAGGTCTACACTTACAGAAGGTGTATACTTACAGGTCTACACTTACAGGTCTACACTTACAGCAGGTCTACACTTACAGAAGGTCTACACTTACAGAAGGTCTACACTTACAGAAGGTCTACACTTACAGGTCTACACTTACAGCAGATCTACACTTACAGGTCTACTCTAATAGAAGGTCTACACTTACAGAAGGTGTACACTTACAGAAGGTGTACACTTACAGAAGGTGTACACTTACAAAAGGTCTACACTTACAGAAGTTCTACACTTGCAGAAGGCGTACACTTACAGAAGGTCAACACTTACAGAAGGCGTACACTTACAGCAGGTTTACACTTACAGAAGGTCTACACTTACAGGTCTACACTTACAGAAGGTCTACACTTACAGGTCTACACTTACAGATCTACACTTACGGAAGGTCTACACTTACAGAAGGTTTACACTTACAGAAGGTTTACACTTACAGAAGGTTTACATTTACATAAGGTCTACACTTACAGAAGGTCTACACTTACAGAAGGTTTACACTTACAGAAGGTCTACACTTACAGAAGGTCTACACTTACAGAAGGTATACACTTACAGGTATACACTTACAGAAGGTCTACACTTACAGAAGGTCTACACTTACAGAAGGTCTACACTTACAGAAGGTATACACTTACAGGTATACACTTACAGAAGGTCTACACTTACAGAAGGTCTACACTTACAGGTGTACACTTACAGGTCTACACTTACAGAAGGTGTACACTTACAGGTGTACGCTTACAGGTGTACACTTACAGGTGTACACTTACAGGTGTACACTTACAGAAGGTGTACACTTACAGCAAGTCTACACTTACAGAAGGTCTACACTTACAGAATGTGTAGACTTACAGAAGGTGTACACTTACAGCAGGTCTACACTTACAGGTCTACACTAATAGGTCAACACTTACAGAAGGTCTACACTTACAGGTCTACACTTACAGAAGGTCTACACTTACAGAAGGTGTACACTTACAGGTCTACACTTACAGAAGGTCTACACTTACAGGTCTACACTTACAGGTCTACACTTACAGGTCTACACTAATAGAAGGTGTATACTTACAGGTCTACACTAATAGAAGGTCTACACTTACAGGTCTACACTTACATAAGGTCTACACTTACAGAATACACTTACAGAAGGTCTACATTTACAGGTCTACACTTACAGAAGGTGTACACTTACAGAAGGTCTACACTAATAGGTCTACACTTACAGAAGGCGTACACTTACAGGTTTACACTTACAGAAGGTCTACACTTGCAGAAGGTGTACACTAATAGAAGGTCGACACTTACAGAAGGTCGACACTTAGAGAAGGTCTACACTAAAAGAAGGTCGACACTTACAGAAGGTCTACACTTACAGAAGGTCTACACTTGCAGGTCTACACTTAGAGAAGGTCTACACTAATAGAAGGTCTACACTAATAGAAGATGTACATTTACAGAAGGTCTACACTTACAGCAGGTCTACACTAATAGAAGGTCTACACTTACAGGTCTACACTTACAGAAGGTCTACACTTACAGGTATACACTTACAGAAGGTCTACACTTTCAGGTTTACACTTACAGAAGGTTTACACTTACAGAAGGTTTACACTTACAGAAGGTTTACATTTACAGAAGGTCTACACTTACAGAAGGTCTACACTTACGAAGGTTACACTTACAGAAGGTTACACTTACAGAAGGTCTACACTTACAGAAGGTCTACACTTACAGGTCTACACTTACAGAGGTCTACACTTACAGAAGGTCTACACTTACAGGTCTACACTTACAGGTGTACACTTACAGGTGTACACTTACAGAAGGTGTACACTTACAGCAGGTTACACTAACAGGTCTACATAATAGGTCAACACTTACAGAAGGTCTACACTTACAGGTTACACTTACAGAAGGTTACACTTACAGGTCTACACTTACAGGTCTACATTACAGAAGGTATACACTTACAGAAGGTGTACACTTACAGGTCTACACTTACAGAAGGTCTACACTTACAGGTCTACACTAATAGAAGGTGTATACTTACAGAAGGTCTACACTTACATAAGGTCTACACTTACAGGTCTACACTTACAGGTCTACACTTACAGGTCTACACTAATAGAAGGTGTATACTTACAGAAGGTCTACACTTACATAAGGTCTACACTTACAGTCTACACTTACAGAAGGTCTACACTTACAGAAGGTGTACACTTACAGAAGGTCTACACTTACAGAAGGTCTACACTAATAAAAGGTCTACACTTACAGAAGGCGTACACTTACAGGTCTACACTAATAGAAGGTGTATACTTACATAAGGTCTACACTTACAGTTCTACACTTACAGGTCTACACTTACAGGTCTACACTTACAGCAGGTCTACACTTACAGAATGTTACACTTACAGAAGGTGTACACTTACAGAGGTCTACACTAACAGGTCTACACTAATAGGTCAACACTTACAGAAGGTCTACACTTACAGGGTCTACACTTACAGAAGGTCTACACTTACAGGTCTACACTTACAGAAGGTCTACACTTACTGAAGTTCTACACTTACAGGTCTACACTTACAGGTCTACACATACAGAGGTCTACACTTACAGAAAGTCTACACTTACAGCAGGTCTACACTTACAGAAGTCTACACTTACAGGTCTACACTTACAGAAGGTCTACACTTACAGAAGGTCTACACTTACAGGTCTACACTTACAGAAGGTCTACACTTACAGAAGTTCTACACTTAAAGGTCTACACTTACAGGTCTACACATACAGAAGGTCTACACTTACAGAAGTCTACACTTACAGAAGGTCTACATTTAACAGGTCTACACTTACAGAAGTTCTACACTTACAGAAGGTCTACACTTACAGAAGGTCTACACTTACAGAAGGTCTACACTTACAGAAGGTCTACACTTACAGAAGGTCTACACTTACAGAAGGTCTACACTTACAGGTCTACACTTACAGAAGGTGTACACTTACAGAAGGTCTACACTTACAGGTCTACACTTACAGAAGGTCTACACTTACAGAAGGTCTACACTTACAGAAGGTCTACACTTACAGAAGGTGTACACAAATACAACCACGCCGGACTGGCATAAAAAGTACCGAAATGGTACAAAAGCCCATTTTACATATTATGCTCATGCCACTACCTTCGAAAATACAGGTTTGTTTCTGTCTTCTTCTCTGTCTCTATTTCGCTCTCTGTAAATCTATTTCTGTCCCTCTGTCTGTCTGTCTGTCTGTCATGAAGACATGGGCATTCCATTTGGTCCCTTTTTATCCACTGGACGAGGCGGCAGGGAAGTTTTTAGTCCTCTTCTTATTATCCGTTGTTTGGTGTTGTTTGTGGTCTGTTTGTGACCGTGCATTCGCGCTTGACAAAGGTCGGTTGGCCGAAAATTTGCGCTTTTCTTGTCTCGTTGTGTTGAATGCGCGTTCATTTTGGTTTGGCTTGTTCTTCTGGTTCCTGTCTGTTTGTCTGTCTATCTGTCTGTTCCTCCGTCTATACTTCCCCATGCTCTACTTTCAGTCGTACAAGTGCCTGTGGTCTCACATTTAACCCTTTGGCTTCCGCACCCTATCCACAAACTGTAAAAACTTAACCCTTTGACTCCCTCATCCTATCCACCAACTGCAAAAACTTAACCCTTTGGCTCCCTCATCCTATCCACCATAATCCTTGCCCCATAAAAACTTAACCTTTGACTCCCTCACCCTATCCACCAACTGCAAAAACTTAACCCTTTGACTCCCTCACCCTATCCACCAACTGTAAAAACTTAACCCTTTGACTCCCCCCACCCTATCCACCAACTGCAAAAACTTAACCCTATGACTTCCTCACCCTGCCTATCAGCTTTCTGCAGGAAACTGGTGGATAGCCAAAAGGTCACATTTTTGCTTTGCTAGAATGGATGACAATGCAGAATGCTGGTGGACAGGGTGCGGTAGTCAAAGGGTTAAAATAACTATCAGTGTCAGTCTGTGTCTGTTTATGTCTGTCTGTCTGTCTGCAGCTGCTCCTCTTTTTCGTCCTCCTTGTTAAAAAGCTCCTACCCTTGGTTTTATTTGATAATGGGTGTAAGTGTGCTGCGAGGTGTGTCGGCTCTGTTTTCTTTTCCGCTAAACAGTTCAAGTCATTTGATCTGTACATGTACAGTTATTTGGCCGTTTACATACATTAAATGTCACTTGTCCTACTGCTATGTATT
>JAPXFY010000025.1:60854787-60867287 GCA_030674185.1 Monoplex corrugatus
GTCACAGTAGTACACACTTGTACACCCTTCAGCATCATAGGAGTCCCATGGTAGTCACAGTAGTACACACCTGTCACCCTTCAGCATCATAGGAGTTCCATGGTAGTCACAGTAGTACACACCTGTCACCCTTCAGCATCATAGGAGTTCCATGGTAGTCACAGTAGTACACACCTGTCACCCTTCAGCACCATAGGAGTTCCATGGTAGTCACAGTAGCAGACGTCACAACAACTCTCCTCCTTTACTGTTGTCTTGGCTTCTCTGTACTACTCTTCTTCTCATCATCATCATCATCATCATCATCATCATCATCATCATCATCAAATGCCCTGCCACATGGCGTTGGCGATCATGGCCCTCCATATGCATCTATCCCTTGTTGCCACAAGCACATCTTCCACCCTCTCTGTCCTCACCCACCCTGCATCCGTCTAATATTTTCTCCCTGGTTCTACCTGGTGCTCTTTTTCCCTCCAGCTTTCCTGTTGTGACCAGGTGCTCTAATTTCCCCTTTCCTCATAAAATGGCCTATAAATCTTGCCAGTCTTTTCCTAATCTTGATCTTCTTGTGTCTGCCTCCATCAAGGCTGTCTCGTTTGTTTTTTCTTTGCTGTCCATGGAACTCTCAACATTCTTCCAGACTTTCAAACCGTTGATGTTGTTCATACAGGAGGTGGATGGTCTGCCTGGATTTCTTTTGGTCTCAACTTTCCTGTGTAAAACTGTTGTCATCAGAGTTGTGCTGGTGTTGTGGTTTGCAAGGCCGATGTATTTCAGTTTTCTTTTGTCCATTTCTGCCAGCAGTTTGTGTTGGATTGTGAGTACATTCAAAACGCTCTCTGATACAAACAGGAGCAAACTGTCACCACAAAAAAGACACTGTTATTTACCAAGCAACAGTCAATAACCTGTCACAACAGTGTTTCAAAATATAAAGACGTTCATACAACAAAACACTCAAGATTCTGTGCTGATGCCGACATGTCAATTATCGCTAAAGTCCCTCAACATAGACTGGGAGAATTGGGAAAACCTTGCCCTCGACCGCACAGTCTGGCGTAGAAGAATCGAAACAGGATGTACCACTTCAGAAGTGTCTCGTATCCAATCTGCACAAGAAAAACGAGCTGCACGGAAAGCTAGGGCTGCAAACCCTTCAACCACAGTAACCGACCATAGATGTCCAACCTATGGACGTTACTTCCGTGCCCGGATGGGATTGATCAGTCACCTCCGGACACACTGACTCAAAGCAACTTCATGAAGCCGTGGTCATTGTCGACGACGAAAGACGAACACACCATCGCTGAGATGCCAATCTTTGTTATTAGTTATGTCTATGATGGAACAACAGGAGTGTGGAAGAGGTCGCGAGTGATCGGGTTGGAAAAACGATCGGGTCTGTTCAGTCATGCGATCGGACGCATTTGAGCGTAGAGAAATCCTTTCAGTCTGAACAAGACAGCTCCTTAAAACCGGGCGTATTTAACGAGTGTTAAGTGATTCTTCCCTGTGATAACCTACTGGGAATAAACACTGTAGATGCCGTTCTTCCACCACCCTGTCATGATGGCCTGCTGTGGAACAACATTAAACTATTTCACAACGTTCTTGTTGATTTGAAAATGGAGTTAACGGACTGACTTGGCTTTGTTGACATTTTTTCTTCGTTCCTGTCGTATTTGTAGTTGTAAGCAGATATATATATGTTTGTAGATTAGCAACGGCGAGTTTGAAAGATGGATTTGGCCAGTTTCAATCTCAGTTTCATTTTCTCAAGATGGCGTCTCCACGGTCGGAATGAATTCCATATGCACTGACGTCACAAGTGCCATGTGATGGAGAAAATCAACTATGATCACGGCACAAGCCTTAAGCCTGCACATAAACCCATGAGCTGGCCAGGTCCTGAGGTCCTACCTAGATAGTTCTATAACTCTGGGGTCGTAGGGGAGTGAGGTGGCAGAGACTTCAACTTTTCCTGGAGCCAGCACCACGAGGGCGGTGCTTCATGTTCGTTTTCATATTCACATTTTTTTTACCAAGAATTGACAAAGGCAAGAAGGCCAATTGGTCTTCAAGGGTGGTACCTGGGAAATCAACCTATCTCTCCAATATTTTATACTAAGGCAGCCGGACAATGCCCTGCTCTTCAGATTTTCAACTTCTGTGGGATCTTTAATGTGCACAGCCAGAAGGCACACGGGATCTACTTCTGATTTAGCCGACAAGTTTCACCATTGGAAAATACAGAAGACGGCAGGACATCACCCGGACTGCCCTTCACTGGACACCAGAAGGAAGACAGCAGGACAACATCACCCGGACTGCCCTTCACTGGACACCAGAAGGAAGACAGCAGGATAACATCACCCGGGCTGCCCTTCACTGGACACCAGAAGGAAGACAGCAGGACAACATCACCCGGGCTGCCTTCACTGGACACCAGAAGGAAGACAGCAGGATAACATTACCAGGACTGCCCTTCACTGAACACCAGAAGGAAGACAGCAGGACAACATCACCAGGACTGCCCTTCACTGGACACCATGAAGACAGCAGGACAACATCACCAGGACTGCCCTTCACTGGACACCATGAAGACAGCAGGACAACATCACCAGGACTGCCCTTCACTGGACACCAGAAGGAAGACAGCAGGACAACATCACCTGGGCTGCCCTTCACTGGACACCAGAAGGAAGACAGCAGGACAACATCACCAGGACTGCCCTTCACTGGACACCATGAAGACAGCAGGACAACATCACCAGGACTGCCCTTCACTGGACACCAGAAGGAAGACAGCAGGACAACATCACCAGGACTACTCTTCACTGGACATCAGAAGGAAGACGTAATAGAGAAAGACCCAGGAATACCTGGCGACAAACCGTAGAAGCCTTCAAAGCCCCGATACACACCTGGGATGCTATGCAGAGCCTGGTCAAGAACAGAATGGAGTAGAGAAGCTTCGTTGTTGTCTCATAAGTCAGTGGTACAACTGGCAGTAATTAAGTGAGGATGCAGACAGACACACGCAAAATCATTGCAATGTGCAACCATTTCACATTAAAACAATTCACACACACACACACACACACAGACACAGACATAAACTCAGACACACACAAACATACACACACCGCACACACACGCACACACACACATACACAAACAAACGCACACACACGCACAAGCACAGACATAAACACACATACACACACGCAATACACACACACATACACACGCACACACACACACACACACATACACACACACACCCGCATACACACACACACACACACACACACACACACAAGGGGGGGGGGGGGAGAGAGCGCGCGGAGAGAGAGAGGTGGGGGTGGCAGGGAAGAAAAGAATGTAAATGGGCTGAATACTACTGAGAGCCTAAACTAAACAAGAAAAAGTAAATTAAAAAAAAATGCAGTATGAACAACACCAGCAAGAGTGTTGTGCTTACGTTAAACAACAGTTCTGCTTTCCCGATATAAGACTGATAAAACTCTTATAGATTATTCAGTTTCCGGATATAAAATATGTAAATAAAAAAATTCGAGATGGTTAAGCTATTCTATAATATCCATTTTTATAGAAAACAACAACAACAACATATTCGTTTCTACCATAAGAATTTTTCGTTGCAAATCTCCGTGCAGTTGAGAAAGTTAAGAGCACGGTGACTAAAACCCACTAATGTCATAATATCACTTGGACATACATGTAGGTACAGTCTGTCCTATTTACTTCCCCATGGGGACGTCGGGGTGTCTTTCAGTATAAATAGTATCCCCCCCTTTCTGGAAATTCTGTGCTAGAAATTTCCTCTTTTCTGTCACTCTCTTTGTTTCTGCCTTATTCCTTTGCTTTCTGTCATTCTTTCTATCATTTTCTGCTTGCGGGTCACTTCACCTGTATGTGTTCAGTAAAGTCTTACGTACTTTCTCTTAGGATTGATAATTGGGTACATGTATTAAGTGCAGTTTTGGCTCTAGTGAAATATGGAAATGCGAAAGCAATTTTAGATAATTTAGGCCCATTTTTTATATGTTTTAGTGTTCTTAGTTATATTTAAATTTGTATTCTATATGTTTTTTAAATCCTTTGTGCGATAAATTGGACGGAAGTGGTCAACGCCAGAGGCATCTCCATAGATTACGTGCGCGAATGCATTGATATATATGTACTTAATTTTCTTTTCCTTTTTTTTTTCCCTGTTGAAGTATTGTGCATGTTTTGAAACGGAAACAGTGCTGATAAGGCTCTAAGCAGTCGGCTGGGCTTTAAACAAAAACGACGATAACAATAGTAAGTTAAAAAAAACGAATGATTTAACGGCAAATAGACAAAATCCAATGACTTAAAACTGCACAGACGGAGGGAAACGCTATAAAGAAATGTTACACAAGGCACTCACAAACTGCTATTGTTCTCATACTTGTATCAATATTCACATCCTCAAATTTCCGTGAATTTATCCCATATTTCCATCAACGCATAATGCCTATGTTAAAACAGATATGAGATTCATTTAAAACCTTTGGACGTCCCCACTGTGGGGATGTTTCAGGCTTTTTCTGTATAAATATGCAGAGCCATGTCAGGGCTTTTACCGTTTCAAAACATCCACAATACTTCAACAGGAAAAAAAAAAGAAGAAAAGAAAATTAAGTACGTACACATATCGATGCAATCGCGCACATAATCTAAGGACATGACCCTGGCGTTGACCACTCCGTGCAATTTATCACAGGATTTAAAAATCACACTTGAATACAAATTTAAACATAACTAAGGACAATAAATATATAAAACCTGGCCTCAAGGACAATAAAATATATAAAAAAAAGGGCCTAAATTACCTAAAATTATTTCCGTGTATGACATTTCCCTACAGCTAAAAAGAATGCACTTAATGCATGTACCCAATTATCAGTCATAAGAGAAAGTACGAAAGCCCTTATCGATCACATACAGGTGAATGGACCAGCAAGGCAGGAAGAAATGACAGAAAGCAAAAGAACAAGGCAGAAAGAGAGCGACAGAAAAGAGGAAATTTCCAGCACAGAATTTCCAGATGGTGGGGGGATATTATTTATACAGAAAGAGTCCCTGGCACCCCCATGGAGGTCGTGGGGAGATGTGAAACAAGTGTCTTAGCCACTCAACTATAACATAGCCTATCAGGCTGGTTGATCATTATGTTTGGTCATATAGTACGTTTGTCATCATTCCCAAATGACGGGCTTTTGATGCATCCGGATTGCCAAGTCCTGTTCTGTATAATCACTCCGCCATTATCATATTTGTCTTAATCACTCATCGTGATTACGATTCTTACAATTCTGTTTCTCGTAAGCCGTGTTAATTTTGTGTCCATTAATTGGCATAATCAGCAGCCAAAGTCATAAGGGTTGTGTGTTGTGTGTAGGTGTGTGTGTGTGTGTGTGTGTGTGTGTGTGTGTGTGTGTGTGCGGGTCGCGTGGGTTGTGTATGTGTATCAGTGGGGGAGCATGTGTCTGTGCGTCGTGTTTTGTGTATGTGTTGTGTGTGATGCATGAGGTGTGTGTGTGTAATTTGGAATGCTGTGTGGTGGTGGATGTGTCTGATGTGCTCGTGTGTTGTGTGTTGTGTATGTGTGTAGGCGCGTGGTGTGTACATGTGTGCTGTTTTTTTTTTGTTTTCGTTTCATGTTAAAGTCTCGTTATAAGTTGATATGATAATATTAGGGACATATAATTAATGAATGAAATGAACACACACACACACACACACACACACACACACACACACACACACACACACACACACACACACACACACACACACACACTCGCACGAATAAATGAATACATAAATGTATACATTTCAGTAAAGAATAAAAACGTAGATGCAATCTCACCCAATCAAATGTGATATTTTCTGGGGGAAAAAATCTACAGTCGATGGTACACGTTTACTGAAGTATGATGTTTGCTTGCGCGTGCGTCCGCGTGTGTGTGTGTGTGTGTGTGTGTGTGTGTGTGTGTGTGTGTGTGTGTGTTGTGTGTGTGTGTGTGTGTCTGATGTGTGTGTATGTGTGTGTGTGCGAGTGTGTGTGGTAATGTGCGTGAGTGTGTGTGGCATTGTGTGTGTGCGTGTGTGCGTGCGTTGTGTATATGTGTGTGTGCGCGCTTGAGTGCGCGTGTATATGTGTGTGCACTTGCGTGCGTGCGTGTGTGTGTGTGGGTGCGCGCTCACGCGCGTTGGCAAGTGCCTGTATGCAATTAATTTCAAGCCTGTTTTATCGGGTAACAGCAGTGCAATGTCAGTGGTGGGTGGCCTGAAGGCGTCTCGATATCGGTGCCTTCTTTGGACTTCCTGACACTAGGACTTTGGCAGAGCCTGGCATTAATGGTGTGTTAGTGAGTTGTGTGGGATCAACGACCAATGAGATGTGTAAAGGGTAGGGCAGTGAAAAAAAAAAAAAAGAGAGAGAGAGGGAGGGAGAGAGAGAGAGAGAGAGAGAGAGAGAGGGAGGGAGGGAGCATGATTCATGGACACAGGAATGACAACTTACGAGAAACAGAATTACAGAATTCTAAGAATCGTAACAAGGAGAGAGAGAGAGGGAGGAGAGAGAGGACAGAGAGAAAAGATGAGAGATAGGAAAGAGGAAGAGAGAAAGAGACAGAAAGAGACAGAGAAGAGAGAAGAAGAAAGATAAAAGAAAAGAGAGATAGAGAAGTACAAAAAGAGAGAAGAGAGAAAAAGATAAACAGACAAAGAGAGATAGAGAGAGAAAGATAAACAGACAAAGAGAGATAGAGAGAGAAAGATAAACAGACAAAGAGAGATAGAGAGAGAAAGATAAACAGACAAAGAGAGATAGAGAGAGAAAGATAAACAAAAGAGAGATAGAGAGAAAGATAAACAACAAAGAGAGATAGAGAGAGAAAGATAAACAGACAAAGAGAGAGAGAGAAAGATAAACAGACAAAGAGAGATAGAGAGAGAAAGATAAACATACAAAGAGATAGAGAGAGAAAGATAAAAGACAAAGAGAGAGAGAGAGAGAAAGATAAACAGACAAAGAGAGAGAGAGAGAAAGATAAACAGACAAAGAGAGAGAGAGAGAGAGAAAGATAAACAGACAAAGAGAGAGAGAGAGAGAAAGATAAACAGACAAAGAGAGAGAGAGAGAAAGATAAACAGACAAAGAGAGATTGAGAAGGACAAAGAGAGAGAGAGAGCATGACTCATGGGCACAAGAATGACTTCATTTACGAGACATAGAATTCTAAGAATCGTAACAGTGGTGAGTGATAAAGAGAAATATGATAATGGATATTCAGAGAAATAGGATAATGGATATTCAGAGAAATAGGATAATAAAATAGGATAATGGATATTCAGAGAAATAGGATAATGGATATCAGAGAAATATGATAATGGATATTCAGAGAAATACGATAATGGATATCAAGAGAAATATGATAATGGATATCAAGAGAAACAGGATAATGGAAATTAAGAGAAATAGGATAATGGATATTCAGAGAAATAGGGTAATGGATATAAGAGAAATATGATAATGGATATTAAGAGAAATAGGATAATGGATATTAGGAGAAATGAAATAGGATAATGGATATTAAGAGAAATAGGAAAACGGCTATTCAGAGAAATAGGATAATGGATATTAGGAGAAATAGGATAATGGATATTCAGAGAAATATGATAATGGATATTAGAGAAATAGGATAATGGGTATTAAGAGAAATAGAATAATGGATATTAAGAGAAATAGGATAATGGATATTAAGAGAAATGTGATAATGGATATTAAGAGAAATATGATAATGGATATTAAGAGAAATAGGATAATGGATATTAAGAGAAAGACGATAATGGATATTAAGAGAAATAGGATAATGGATATTAAGAGAAATAAGATAATGGATATTAAGAGAAATAGGATAATGGATATTAAGAGAAATAGGATAATGGATATTAAGAGAAATAGATAATGGATATTAAGAGAAATATGTTTTAGTTTACTTTTACTTTTTCCTTCCGCTTGTACCGGTGGGCGTCGCGGGGAGATACAGTCGTCTGTCAGCAGCAAGGCGGGTGGCCTGGAGAAGGGACATCTCGTGAGCTCTGAGGGTGTCTGTCACGGAGTCGCTCCATCGTCGTCTTGGTCTTCCTCTGGCTCTCCAGCCAGAGTATCTGGTGTTGTATGCCCGAAGAGCTGGATGGTTTGGGGGCATACGTGTGAGGTGTCCAACTACTTGATCCTCATATGTTCGATGTGTTGTAGGATTGGTGTTGCTCCTACCATGTCTCGTATCACCTCATTTCTGATCTTGTCCTGCCTTGTCTTGTTTACTGCTTTCCTCAGGCATTTCATTTCACAGGTGACCAGTTTTCTCTCGAGGACTTTAGTTAGGGACCATGTCTGGCACTGGTATGTCAGCGTTGGTAGAAAATGGCGTTGATGAGTTTCGCCTTAGTGCTGGTGGGAATGCTGGGGTGTTTCAGGAGAGGGGCAAGATGGTAGCTGACTGCGTTGGCTTTCTGGCATCTGGTCTCGATTTCTCTGTCTAGTTTGCCATTTTCAGTGAAGATGCTGCCCAGGTATTTAAATTCACTGGCTTGCTTCAACTGGATTCCGTTGATGTTGATATCCAGTTTGTTTGGTCTCTTACTGACAGTCATGACCTAGGTCTTGCTGACGCTGATCTTCATGCCGTATGTCTCGCAGCTTTCATTGAGCTGGTCTGTGTGCTCCTGTAGCTGTATCTTGTCATTGTTCACCATTGCCTGGTCGTCCACAAACATGAGTTCATTGAGTGCTTCAGGGTCTGGGTTTGCCTCCTTCGTAATCTGATCCATATAGATCATGAAGAGAAGAGGGGAGAGATTACAGCCCTGCCTTACTCCCGATGTCACTGGGAACCAGTCAGACGTCCCACTGGCGGTGCGGACTGCACTCCTGCTGTTGGCGTAGATGGTCCGAATGTTGTCTAGCAGCTGGCCCTTGACGTCGTACTGCTCGAGGACTTTCCATAGCTTGTCTCTGTTGACTCGATCAAAGGAGAGAAATAGGATAATGGTGGAGTGATTATACAAAACAGAATACGCCACAAGTCAAAAAGTTCCATCAGTCTTTGCAACCTGTGTCACGGCAACTTTGGATCCTAGTCAGTCTTTCACTGTTCTTTTGGTGCAATTATCGTGCTGTTTTGTCCCGGGGGGAGGGAGGCGAGAGGGGAAGAAGGGGAGGTTGCATTACCTTACACCTGGATCGAAGCGAAGCGCGTAGGTCTAAGAGTTGGTTTGTTTTTCCGTCCACGTGAATTGAGAGGTGCACTCTAGGAGATGAAGGGATGATGTTTAGGGTCTACAGTTGGACGGGAAACCTGACGTATCTACGTTGGAGATCATCTGTTACGCCAGTGATACAACACTGCTGTGCTCTTCCTCAGGGTTTGAAGCTCCAGCATCTGTGTTATTTTTGATTAAAGCCCGGCCAGCCGACTGCGTAGAGCCCTATCAGGGTTATAACCGTTTCAAAACATGCACGATACTTCAACCGGACAAAAAAAAAAAAAAAAAAAAAAAAAAGGAAAAGAAAATTTAAGTACACATACTAATGCATTTGTGCACATAATCTAAGGAGATGCCCCTGGCGTTGACCACTCCGTTCAATTTATCACACAGGGGACATGAAAACCATACATGAGTACAATTTAAACATAACTAAGGACACTAAAAAACACATACAAAAACAGGCCTAAATTACCTAAAATTGCTTCCGCTCATCTCATTTCCCTAGAGCCAAAAATGCACCTAATACATTTCATGTACCCAATCATCAGTCCTAAGAGAAAAGTATGCAAGAATTACTCGAACATGTACAGGTGAAAGGACCAGCAAGGCAGACATTGATTGGAAGAAATGACAGAAAGAAAAGGAACGAGGCAGAAAAAAGAGAGTGACAGAACAGAGGACATTTCGAGCACAAAATTTCCAGTTGTGTGTGTGTGTGTGTGTGTGTGTGTGTGGTGTGTGTGTGTGTGTGTGTGTGTATGTGTGTGTGTGTGTGTGTGTATGTGTGTGTATATGTGTGTGTATGTGTGTGTATGCGTGTATGTATATGTATGTATGTGTGTATGTGTAAAAGAGAGAGAGGGGAAGAGGGGATATATGAACAAGATTTCATCAGCTCCTTATGGCAGGATTTTTACCATGTTTTGTGCAAAACTGTGGTCTGTCCGGAGTAGTGTAGGTTTGGAAGGTCAGGATCACATCATCATCATCATCAACATCATCATCACCATCGTCATCATCATGTGCCCTAATGCATGGCGTTGGCGATCATGGCCCTCCATATGCAGCTATCCCTTGTCGCCACAAGCACCTCTTCCGCCCTCTCTGTCCTCAGCCACCCTGCAAGTCCGTCCAATATGTTCTCCCTGGGTCTACCTGGTGTTCTCTTTCCCTCCAGCTTTCCTGTTGTGACCAGGTGCTCTAATTCCCCTTTGCTCATAAAATGGTCTATAAATGTTGCCTGTCTTTTCCTAATCTTTCTTACCAGTAATCTTGTCAGGATGACAGAGACCAAAAGGTGCCAAAAATCAGCCATTTTTGAGGAGGCTGTTTGAGTAGCACTTTATCAGGAGCTGCTGACAATATTTATAATCCATTGTCCTGTGTTGTGACAGTCTGTTGTTATTCACGATTACACGTCAACTTTTAGTTTATCTGATATGTATTCAAGGTCACAGTGACTTGAGAGAATTATATTATTATTTTCTTTTTTAACAACTTTTGTTAATAAAAAGGAAGATTGTTGGAATGGCTTGATCATATTGTCTGTTTGACTGGCTTGAACAGTTTATATGTTCATTTCCTTTCAGACCTAACGATCCTCCTTACAGCATTTCTTTTGGCCACAATGACTTGATCAGTTTCTATAACCTAACAATCCTCCTCACAACATTTCTTTTGGCCACAATGATTTGATCAGTTTATATAACCTAACAATCCTCCTTACAGCATTTCTTTTGGCCACAATGATTTGATCAGCTTATATAACCTAACAATCCTCCTTACAACATTTCTTTTGGCCACAATGACTTGATCAGCTTATATAACCTAACAATCCTCCTTATAGCATTTCTTTTGGCCACAATGACTTGATCAGTTTATATAACTAACAATCCCCACAGCATTTCTTTGGCCACAATGACTTGATCAGTTTATATAACTAACAATCCTCCTTACAGCATTTCTTTTGGCCACAATGACTTGATCAGTTTATATAACTAACAATCCTCCTTACAACATTTCTTTTGGCCACAATGACTTGATCAGTTTATATAACTAACAATCCTCCTTACAGCATTTCTTTTGGCCACAATGACTTGATCAGTTTTATATAACTAACAATCCTTACAGCATTTCTTTTGGCCACAATGATTTGATCAGCTTATATAACTAACAATCCTCCTTACAGCATTTCTTTTGGCCACAATGATTTGATCAGTTTATATAACCTAACAATCCTCCTTACAGCATTTTCTTTGGCCACAATGACTTGATCAGTTTATATAACTAACAATCCTCCTTACAGCATTTCTTTTGGCCACAATGACTTGATCAGTTTATATAACCTAACAATCCTCCTTACAACATTTCTTTTGGCCACAATGACTTGATCAGTTTATATAACTAACAATCCTCCTTACAACATTTCTTTTGGCCACAATGATTTGATCAGTTTATATAACCTAACAATCCTCCTTACAGCATTTTCTTTGGCCACAATGATTTGATCAGCTTATATAACCTAACAATCCTCCTTACAGCATTTTCTTTGGCCACAATGATTTGATCAGTTTATATAACCTAAACAATCCTTACAACATTTCTTTTGGCCACAATGATTTGATCAGTTTATATAACCTAACAATCCTCCTTACAGCATTTTCTTTGGCCACAATGACTTGATCAGTTTATATAACTAACAATCCTTACAACATTTCTTTTGGCCACAATGATTTGATCAGTTTATATAACTAACAATCCTCCTTACAACATTTCTTTTGGCCACAATGACTTGATCAGTTTATATAACCTAACAATCCTCCTTACAGCATTTCTTTTGGCCACAATGACTTGATCAGTTTATATAACTAACAATCCTCCTTATAGCATTTCTTTTGGCCACAATGATTTGATCAGTTTCTATAACCTAACAATCCTCCTTACAACATTTCTTTTGGCCACAATGACTTGATCAGTTTATATAACCTAACAATCCTCCTTACAACATTTCTTTTGGCCACAATGATTTGATCAGTTTATATAACCTAACAATCCTCCTTACAGCATTTCTTTTGGCCACAATGACTTGATCAGTTTTATATAACCTAACAATCCTTACAGCATTTCTTTTGGCCACAATGATTTGATCAGTTTATATAACT
>JAPXFY010000025.1:60872287-60879787 GCA_030674185.1 Monoplex corrugatus
CAGATTCTACCTTTGCTGTCAACTTGACTTTAAAAATCATTCTACCAGTGTCAGTAGACTGGAACATGATTTCATACTCTACGAAAGGTCAAGGGCACTCCTTAGCTTATTCCTCCTTAAAACCTCTTGAGTGCCAGGGACGTATCTATAGGACGCCATGCAGTACTGAAAAGCATGCCTGTCCAGGCAAGCAACTTGAGGAAATCCGATTTTCAAGCCAAAGTATTCGCCACAGAGGTTGGAACAAAGGGGGTTGACAGGCACATCAGCTTATGACGTCATGAAGTAGCTTTCGATATCTGGGAAGGAGAGGACGAGAGCCCTGAAGGCAATGGCAGAAGTAGGACAGGACCAGAGCCATAAAGACAATGGCAGAAGTAGGGGAGGACCAGAGCCATAAAGACAATGGCAGAAGTAGGAGAGGACCAGAGCCCTGAAGGCAATGGCAGAAGTAGGAGAGGACCGGAGCCCTGAAGGCAATGGCAGAAGTAGGAGAGGACCAGAGCCCTGAAGGCAATGGCAGAATGTAGGGGAGGACCAGAGCCATAAAGACAATGGCAGAAGTAGGCCAGGACCAGAGCCATAAAGGCAATGGCAGAAGTAGGACAGGACCAGAGCCATAAAGACAATGGCAGAAAGTAGGACAGGACCAGAGCCCTGAAGGCAATGGCAGAAGTAGGACAGGACCAGAGCCATAAAGACAATGGCAGAAGTAGGCCAGGACTAGAGCCCTGAAAGCAATGGCAGAAGTCGGACAGGACCAGAGCCCTGAAGGCAATGGCAGAAGTAGAAAGGACCAGAGCCCTGAAGGCAATGGCAGAAGTAGGACAGGACCAGAGCCCTGAAGGCAATGGCAGAAGTAGGCAGGACCTGAGCCCTGAAGGCAATGGCAGAAGTAGGCAGGACCAGAGCCCTGAAGGCAATGGCAGAAGTAGGAGAGGACCAGAGCCCTGAAGGCAATGGCAGAAGTAGGACAGGACCAGAGCCCTGAAGGCAATGGCAGAAATAGGAGAGGACCAGAGCCCTGAAGGCAATGGCAGAAGTAGGACAGGACCAGAGCCCTGAAGGCAATGGCAGAAGTAGACAGGACCAGAGCCCTGAAGGCAATGGCAGAAGTAGGACAGGACCAGAGCCCTGAAGGCAATGGCAGAAGTAGAACAGGACAAGAGTCCTCAAGGCAATGGCAGAAGTAGGACAGGACAAGAGTCCTCAAGGCAATGGCAGAAGTAGGACAGGACCAGAGCCCTGAAGGCAATGGCAGAAGTAGGACAGGACCAGAGCCCTGAAGGCAATGGCAGAAGTAGGAGAGGACCAGAGCCCTGAAGGCAATGGCAGAAGTAGGACAGGACCAGAGCCCTGAAGGCAATGGCAGAAGTAGGATAGGACCAGAGACCATAACAGACAATGGCAGAAGTAGGACAGGACCAGAGCCCTGAAGGCAATGGCAGAAGTAGGACAGGACCAGAGCCATAAAGACAATGGCAGAAGTAGGACAGGACCAGAGCCCTGAAGGCAATGGCAGAAGTAGGACAGGACCAGAGCCCTGAAGGCAATGGCAGAAATAGGAGAGGACCAGAGCCCTGAAGGCAATGGCAGAAGTAGGACAGGACCAGAGCCCTGAAGGCAATGGCAGAAGTAGGACAGGACCAGAGCCCTGAAGGCAATGGCAGAAGTAGGACAGGACCAGAGCCCTGAAGGCAATGGCAGAAGTAGAACAGGACAAGAGTCCTCAAGGCAATGGCAGAAGTAGGACAGGACAAGAGTCCCTAAGGCAATGGCAGAAGTAGGACAGGACCAGAGCCCTGAAGGCAATGGCAGAAGTAGGACAGGACCAGAGCCCTGAAGGCAATGGCAGAAGTAGGAGAGGACCAGAGCCCTGAAGGCAATGGCAGAAGTAGGACAGGACCAGAGCCCTGAAGGCAATGGCAGAAGTCGGACAGGACCAGAGCCCTGAAGGCAATGGCAGAAGTAGGACAGGACCAGAGCCCTGAAGGCAATGGCAGAAGTAGGACAGGACCAGAGCCCTGAAGGCAATGGCAGAAGTCGGACAGGACCAGAGCCCTGAAGGCAATGGCAAAGTAGGACAGGACCAGAGCCCTGAAGGCAATGGCAGAAGTAGACAGGACCAGAGCCCTGAAGGCAATGGCAGAAGTAGGCCAGGACCAGAGTCATAAGGCAATGGCAGAAGTAGAACAGGACCAGAGCCCTGAAGGCAATGGCAGAAGCAACTGAAAAGACTTCCAGCTGGATGTAGTGGAGGAAGAACAAAAGTGAACTGTATCAGACAACATTTCCCCAAACACAGAAAGATGTTTGTGGAAAGTATTAAGACATCTGTCACAAGACTGGCTGGCTTTGAGGCGCCTGATCACCTTGGAGAGACAGGTTCAAACCCAGATGGAGCAAACTAACTAACTAACAACTAACTGACTGACTGACTGACTAACTAATTTACTAACTGACTGACTGACTGACCGACTAACTAACTTACTGACTGACTGACTGACTGACCGACTAACTAGCTCGCTAAATATCTCTATCTATGTATCTATCTGACTATCTATCTATCTATCTAGCTAACCAATTAACTAGATAAAGAAACAAACAAACAGACAATCAAACAAAGAAAAAAAAAGAAAAAAAAGAAAAACATTGGCGACAGCAGAAGGGCATCCATGAGTCATGATCTGGATATGGCGTAGCCCTAAGGAGTTTAGGGCCGAAACATTTGCTCGAGGGAGGCCTTCTCTTCTATGGACCTCCTGCTGTCCAGCTGTTCCCGGGGTTTCTTGCCTCTGACAGTGTGCTACAAGAAAAAGCACTGGTCCACCTAAACCACCAAATAACTTAAGACTGATTGTGTGTGTGTGGATAAACGAACCAGCTAAAAAAGAAGAAGAAGAAAAAAAAAAAAAAAAGCTTTCATTGCCGACGAGCCAACCATTTATTCCCACATCCACCTCACTTATCCTTCCTCCCTCCCCACCCCGACGAAAAAAAAAAAAATCACCTGAACCTCCTCGACTCAATAACAAACAACTCCTACAGATATCGAAAACACAGCCTTTCATGCGAATCGGACGCTCAACTTACTAAACTGCTCAATTCAGTGGTAGGACGAGGAAGAAAAAAAACAGAACAACAAAAAAGAGGGAAATGTATGTGGGTAGCAGTGTGTGTAAAGGGATCAGAGATCTGTCCTCCAGGTGACCCTCAAAAGGAGATGGTAGTAGTACCGTAAACGGTGGGTACGCTTACTTCACAATCTTCTGAACCATTATAAGTCAGGAAAATGCGATATAAGCAAATATTTATATACAAATATACAGTATACATATCTCAGTCCGTCAGCAACCTACTTTTGTCTCCTTCAAGTCCGCTCTCAAAACTCACCTTTTCTCCTCTGCATAAAATCCTGACCTCACTCAATCCCCTCTGCAGCCTGTCTCCACTCGGAGGGGAATCACATTGTAATATATAATTGTATATAATATGCTCTCTATAATTTTCCATTGCTTTTATTCTTTCTCCCCATTTATAGCCGTGTGCGTGTGCGTGTGCGTGTGTGTGTGTGTGTGTGTGTGGTGTGTGTTTTTGCGTGCGTGCGTGTGTGTGCGTGCGTGCGTGTGTGTGTGTCTGTTTCAGCGCTTAGATTTGATTTTATCAAGATTTTGCGCTATATAAATATAGTAATTATTATTACATATAGATAGATCTATCTATGTATGTATGTATAGTATGTATGTATTATGTATGTATGTATGTATGTATGTATGTATGTGACTATGCATCTACCTATCTATCTATATATATGTAATTATATATATCTATATATGTGTGTGTGTGTGTGTTTGTGTGCCGCGCGTGTGTGTGTGCACTCGCGTGTGTATATGTGTTGTGTTGTGTTGTGTGTGTTGTGTATGTGTGTGTGCGTTTGTCTGTATGAGTGCGTGCGAGAGAGAGAGAGAGAGTGTGTGTGTGTGTGTGTGTGTATGAGTGAGAGAGAGAGAGAGCGTGTGCGTGTGTATGTGTGTGTGTGTGTGTGTGTGTGTGTGTGTGGTGTGTGTGTGTGTTGTGTGTGTGTGTGTGTGAACGTGAAAATGATCAGATGTTTTGGCCAATAGAATACGACTTGCACGGTTCATAACTGATGCATAACTGATTGTGAACTTTTGAATAATTATGGTAATTAGTTCTCTGTTAGTTATACTGTCCGTGTGTTTTAGCATGTCTTTGTCGGTCACGACAGGCCTCACGCGACCAAGGCGGATGTACCGCTGAAAATTTGAAGTCAATTTACATTGATTTGTTTGTTTTTCTATGCACATGCCTCTCTCTGTTTCCCTCTCTGTCTCTTTCTCTGTCTGTCTCTCTCTCTCTCTGTGTTTCCCTCTCTGTCCCTATCTCTGTCTCTCTCTCTCTCTCTCTGTTTCCCTCTCTATCTCTTTGTCTGTCTGTCTGTCTCTTTCTTGTCTGTCTGTCTGTCCCTATCTCTGTCTCTGTGTCTCTCTCTGTCTGTTTCTGTCTCTCTCTGTCTCTTTCTTTTCCTCTCTGTCTCTGTCCTATCTCTGTCTCAGTCTGTCTCTCTGTCTCTTTTTCTCTCTCTCTCTGTGTCTTTCTGTCTCTTTCTCTCTCTCTCTCTCTGTTTCCCTCTCTGTCCCTATCTCTGTCTCTGTGTCTCTCTCTGTGTCTCTCTCTCTCTGTTTCTATCTCTCTGTCTCTCTCTGTCTCTGTCATTCTATCTCTGTCTCAGTCTGTCTCTGTCTCTTTTTCTCTCTCTCTCTCTCTGTGCCTCTTTCCCTCCTCTCCCTCCCCCTCTTTCTCTGTATATACACACATATGTTGATGCATATAAGTATTTTCTATCTATCTATCTATCTGTCTATTTGTCTATCTATCTGTCTGTCTATCTATCTATCTATCTGTCTGTCTATCTATCTGTCTATCTATCTGTCTATCTATCTGTCTATCTATCTATCTGTCTGTCTGTCTATCCATCCATCTATCCATCTATCAATCTGTCTGTCTGTCTATCTATCTATCTGTCTGTCTGTCTATCCATCCATCCATTTATCCATTTATCTATCTATCTATTTCTATCTATCTCTATCTATCCATCCATCTATCTATCTACACACACACACACACACACACACACACACACACACACACACACACACACACACATATATATATATATATATATATATATATATATATATATATATACATATATATATATATACATACACATATATACACGTACGTATATATTGTGGTGGCAAGTTATCGGCCTTGACTGGCTACTACCCAGAGTTGCGCGTGCTATGATGAAGACTGGCATAATCAGGTCTTACCCCGCTTTGCGGATGCGTCATTGAGGGTGTTGCTCAAATGTCCTGACGACCACCACAGGTGTCAGTATCTCTCACGCCTGGTTTAACGCCAAGTTGTAGCATGAAAGTAAGCGTAGCGCACTGCTTTGTCTGACGGTCTCAAACCCCCCCACAGCGGCACTCCTCAGCAGCATCAGTACATGTAGTATCATCCACATTGTCCTCATCATTGATTATTATGAAAAATAGTCCGAAGTTCTGTAGTAGCACTTTATGCCTCGCTCTCATGGTGAATCCAGTTTCAGTTGGTTTGGAAATGATTGTTGCTATTTCCTCTTTTTCTTTCCTCGGAAGTGAAGGACAGACTGGCGGGGCTATGATTAAGAAAAGATTGTCTTCACCTAGTTGATAGACAGCCCAGGCTTTGTGTGTATTGACTGGGGGGGGGGGGGGGGAGGAGGGGGTCTTTCTGTTTTGTGAGACGAGTTTACATGTATACTGAGAGGCTGGTTGTGTTGTAACTCAGACCTTTATTTATTTATTTATTTATTTACTTTATACATATGTTCCTTTTTTTTTTTTTTTTTTTTTTTGAAGTTAAGATACACAGATACACATGTCATTTACATGTAACCGACATTATTCCAATGATAGGCCACTACAATACCAGTGTAAAATACCAACTAGGTAAAAGTATAGGCTAGGTAGGGCCTCAGGACCTGGCCAGCTCATGGGTTTATGTGCAGGTTTAAGGCTTGTGCCATGATCACCATACACATGGCACCTGGCCAGTTCATGGGTTTATGTGCAGGCTTAAGGCTTGTGCCATGATCACCATACACATGGCACCTGGCCAGCTCATGGGTTTATGTGCAGGTTTAAGGCTTGTGCCATGATCACCATACACATGGCACCTGGCCAGTTCATGGGTTTATGTGCAGGCTTAAGGCTTGTGCCAGTGATCACCATACACATGGCACCTGGCCAGTTCATGGGTTTATGTGCAGGTTTAAGGCTTGTGCCATGATCACCATGCACATAGCACCTGGCCAGTTCATGGGTTTATGTGCAGGTTTAAGGCTTGTGCCATGATCACCATACACATGGCACCTGGCCAGCTCATGGGTTTATGTGCAGGTTTAAGGCTTGTGCCATGATCACCATGCACATAGCACCTGGCCAGTTCATGGGTTTATGTGCAGGTTTAAGGCTTGTGCCATGATCACCATACACATGACACCTGTGACGTTAGTGCTTATGGAATTCGTTCCAAGCGCGGTGACGTCATCTTGAGAAACTGAAAACGAAACTGAAACTGTCCTCATCATAATATTATGAAAAACTGTCCAGTTTCTGTTGCCCTTCACCTTCACGCTCCGCTCTCATAGTGATTTAGGTTTCGATGGGTTTGAAATGAAAGTCACTGGGTCAGTGACACAGATGCTGTGTAAAAAATAAAGTACAAATAAACCAGCGGAATACCGACTGGAAGGGTGTGGGTTCGAATCCCCATCAGTCCCTTCAAAAATCATTGTGGGATTTTTCGGCTCTAACCGACACCTGCCCAGAGTTGGGCGTGCTATGGGCTCATTGGGAAGACTGGGACCACACAGTCGAGTCTCATTCACTCCACGGATGCGTCATTTTGAGGGTGTAACTCAAATCTCCTGACCAGTACCGCAGATGTCTGTATCTCTCGGGCCTGGTTGACGTCAGGATATATTATGATAGTAAGCGTATGATACAGCCCTGTCACGCAGTCTCAACCCCAGCTGGAACTCCATAGCATCATCCCCATGGACATCACCATCACCATCATCATCATCATCATCATCAGGTGCCCTGCCGCAAGGCGTTGGCGACCATGGACTTCCAACCATCTCTATCTCTCGTTGCCCCCAGCATCTCCCCTACCCTCTTCATCCCCAGCCACTCTGCAAGTCCGTCCAGCATTCTCTTCCTGGGTCTACCTGGTGCTCTTTTTCCCTCCAGCTTTCCCGTTGTGACCGGTGCTCCAAATCCCGCTTCCTCATAAAATGGCCTATAAGTGTTGCTTGTCTTTTCTTAATCTTCCTTATGAGTGATCTACTTGTGTCTGCCTCCATCAAGACTGTCTCGTTTGTTTTCTTTTCATCATGGCAATGTAAAAACTGGGCCAGCTTCT
>JAPXFY010000025.1:60884787-60892287 GCA_030674185.1 Monoplex corrugatus
CCTCCTCCCAAAACACCTTAATTAACCCTTTGACTCCTGCACCCTAGCCACCAACTGCAAAAAATTAACCCTCTGATTCCCTCACCCTATTCACCAGCTTCCTGCAGGAAGCTAGTGGATAGGGTGAGGGAATCAAAGGGTTACGTTTTTGCTTTGCTAGCAAGGTTGGCAATGCAGGGTGCTGGTGGACAGGGTGTGGGATTCAAAGAGTTAAAGGATTGTATTAGATCGGTATGGTGGGTGACATGACCAAACCATCGTAAGCATGACTTGTTTCACAGTTGCCAGTAACTGTTACTGTCATCATCATCATCATCATCATCATCATCATCATCATCATCATCATCATCATTCATCAAGTGCCCTGCCGCATGGCGTTGGCGATCATGGCCCTCCATGCGAATCTGTCCCCTGTCGCTGCAGGTACATCTTCCACCCTCTCTGTCTTCAGCCACCCTGCAAGTCTGCCCAATGTTTTCTCCCTGGGTCTACCTGGTGCTCTCATTCTCTGCAGCTTTTCACGGTTGTTGTGGGCACTATAAAGCGTTGATTTTCTTCGCATTCACCCGTTGGTGTTATGTTGGAGGTAAGACGCAAAGCAGGTTCCTCTGGTGCCTGTCTCAAAGTTCTAAATTCTTTTCTTTGAATCGGTGAACAGTGCCCATGGAAACTAGAATTGACTTGTACAATCTGTATTTTGTGGTCAAGCGCAGCTGATGGCACTGTTCCCCCAGTTCCAGTTCCAGTTTCAGTTTCTCAAGATGACGTCTCCGTGCTCGGAATTAATTCCATAAGCACAGACGTCGCAGGTGCCATGTGATGGAGAAGATCCAGAATGATCATTGCACCAAGTCTTAAGCCTGCACATAAACCCACGAGCTGGCCAGGTCCTGAGGTACAACCTGGATAGTTCCACAACCCTGGGGTGGTTGGGGAGTGAGGTGGCAGAGACGTCAACTTTTCTCGGGGCCAGCACCACGAGGGCGGCGCACATCCCCTCTCCCTCGCTTCAAATTCATATTCACATTCACATTTTATTAACAAGACGTCAAAAAGGCAAGAAGGCTAATTTGTCTTCAAGGGGTGGGACCTGGGAAATAAACCTGTTTCTCCTATGTGTTTTACCAAGGCAGCCGGGCAATGACCTGCTCTTCACGATTTTCAACTGCCGTGGGATCTTAAACGTGCGCAGCAAGAAGGCACACAGGGCCGACTCGGTTTTAGTCCCCTTCCGAAGGACTAGACGTTCAGTTCGAGTGTACTTATTGGCAGGTGAACGTTTTGACCATTCTGCCACTCTTCTCCCTAAGTTATGTTTAATCTGGCCATTGATGCGTGTTTCTGCTATGCTGCTGCCATCTTTGGTCAGGGTAGCTCCCAGGTATTTAAAATTGTTGACCTCTTCCAGTTTCTGGCCATTCATGTTGATTTCTGCTCCACTGTTAGTTTGCTGTTGATCCTGACTCTACGTTTCTCCTTGTTTGTTTCCAGTCCATGCACCCAGCGCTGTTAACGAGGCCTTACCTGTTTCACCTGTCGGGTTTGGTGTTGGCCGTTGCACATTTTGACACCACCATCTCCCTCCATGCCACTCTGTCTTGACTGTTGTGGACAATTTCTTGAATATTTAGGCCACTGATGTTGGTTATGTTCTCCATGTATCAGATTGGAGGTCTGCCTTTCTTCCTTTTAGCCACAAGGAAATTCTTTGTCTTCGATCTTAATAGGAAACCGGGGTAGATGAAAACCATTTTTCATTTCTTTGACCTTATTCCAAATTTAGGAAGATCTTTAGGCCTGGAAATTTGTTGAGAGCAAAAATCTGACCAATACTGCTTTTTGGCTTGGGCTATAACTTTGTTTGAATGAATCTTTGCCACCTTCATATTGTAATGGTCTTCTGGAGATTTAGTTTTTAAATAGATTTTATACATTTTCTTTTTTTCATTCTTCGCTACCTCACATAATTGATTCCACCAACTATTTCCAACATAATTACTTTTGTTGACCGTTTTCCTTTTTGGAATTGAATTGTTTACTGCCTCGATCTCTCGTGTAGCGCGTTTGTGAAGTATGAATACATGTCATTAATATCATCGCTTTCGTTAAACCTGCAATCTTTTTCCAATAAAATCTTACGGTATGTTACCCAGTTTGCACGGTTATACATGTATCTAGGAATAACTCATCCTGTTCTGGTGCGTCATCAAACGGTTCACTTATAACTGTAACAATTGGCAGGTGAGCACTTCCAAGGGAGTCGGATGTAACATCCCACATGCAATTAATGACGAGGTCAGGTGATAACAAAGTTAGGTCAATGGCAGAAGCCTTATGTTTAGGATTGTCTGGACTTCTGATAACTCGACCGTCATTTAACAAAACTAATCCAGAGTCAACAACATTTTCAACAAAACGATTGTTAGAGACATACTGGCAGTCCTTGTCCCAGAATGGAGAATGAGCATTAAAATCTTCCGTGGTCAACCATTTTTCATTATGTTCTAAATCCGTAGCCAGTCAGTTTTCTCCATCAGGACCACTGGATAATACACAGACAGGATGTTAAGAGTTGACACAGAGTTAATTTTCACTTTCACAGCCACACAATAAACACCGTCAGTGTCCGTTGGCACAGGAGGCGGAATGATTTTATAATCCACGTCTTTACGTATATAAATGGCCACATAAATCTTGGAGTTATTATCACAGACGTGTGACACAGGAGGATAGTAATAATCTTTTAATTTTGGCAATTTAAATTTTGCCACATTTAATGATTGTAAGGCAACAATATGATGCTTATTTACGGATAAATATTGCTGCAGATGAGGATGATTAATATTCACTGAAACGACTGTTCCACTGAAGAACAGAAAAACCTTGATTTATAACGTGTTGTGACTTGCATATCTAACCAAAACACAACTATGTATAAAAAGAAACAAACAATAAAATTAAAATCAAGAGTGAAGATAGCTTTGGCGAAAGTTAACACGGCCTATAAACACCTGTAAGGGACAGCAGAAACCAATACGGTATAAGGAAAGTCGCTAATATGATCAGGCTGATCAGGCTGATGCTGGTGCATTCACAACATGCAGTTTCACCAGTCATAGAGGTCTCTCAATGGATGGAAAAAAATCATTTGAGAGATGTCGCCATTCCACCATGGACACTGGTACCGACTGAAATGGGGTGTTCTTGAATAGTAGAAAGTATTGTAGCGATTGTCACAGGCAGAAAAATGGGGTGTTCTTGAATAGTAGAAAGTATTGTAGCGATTGTCACAGGCAGTAAATGGGGTGTTCTTGAATAGTAGAAAGTATTGTAGCGATTGTCACAGGCAGTAAATGGGGTGTTCTTGAATAGTAGAAAGTATTGTAGCGATTGTCACAGGCAGTAAATGGGGTGTTCTTGAATAGTAGAAAGTATTGTAGCGATTGTCACAGGCAGTAAATGGGGTGTTCTTGAATAGTAGAAAGTATTGTAGCGATTGTCACAGACAGTAAATGGGGTGTTCTTGAATAGTAGAAAGTATTGTAGCGATTGTCACAGGCAGTAAATGGGGTGTTCTTGAATAGTAGAAAGTATTGTAGCGATTGTCACAGGCGGTGAATGGGGTGTTTGGAGACCTCCTGATGTGGTGATGACGAGGTTTTCGCTTTTGTTTCTCCCAGAGGACACTGTGCACATGTCTGCCGATGTTCCTGGCAAGGATGGATGAGCCAAACAGATTCGGATGCACAGTGTCCCTGAAAGTAGAGTTGAACTTTGATTTTAAATTGCCATGATCCAAGAAGGTGATGTTGTTGCGACCATACAGCTCGGAGTGAAGCAGGGCGTTCAAAAGATCTATTTTTATTTGAAGAACCCTGTCCCTCACTGGTGCTATTGTGCTAAGAACAATTTTAATCTTTCGTTATGTGGTCACCATCTCGTCCACGGCATTTTCTAATTTTTTACAAATTAATTGGGGGTCGTTGGCCTTCAAATCAGACAGTCCACAATGTAGAGCACAACAATCAAATTGACTGGTAGACGATTCTTTGAGGGACTGAGAAATTTTGTCTACAGAAAGAGTTTTCTTTGTTTCAACAGTGAGACCGTATGAATGACCAAGTCTGTGTCCGTAAACTCCATTTAATATTGAGTCGTGTATAAGGAGAACTGATGGTAGAGCAGGGTCGACTTTTTCTTTGTGTGTAGATTTCGATTTGACGCGAGAGGTAGCTGTTCCGTCAATGTGCTCTTTTGATGGCTTTTTCGTCAGAGGCTTGACGTCATTTTCTTGGCGCGTGATTTTAGTCCCGACTTCATTAGGCCTGGACGTTTTTGGCCCTGGTTTTTTTTTTTATTTTGACGCCATTGGAGTTGTTTTGGGTGTTAGGGAGACTGATGGTGAAGTCACCCTTTTGGCTACCTCCGCATAGGAGATGGGCAGCAGTGAAGGACCTGGCTGCGATCTGTCTGTGTGGCTGGGGTCTGTCTGCGTCCCAACCGACACACAGACCTGCGGCATCCTTCGCTCGAAAGTGCCCCACTGCCCATCTCTTGTACATGGTTAGCTACAATTGTTTCCAAGGATAGAATCTGGTCGGACAGTGCGAGTACTAACGATTTCAACTCACTGATGGAGTCGCTGCGGAGATCTGTCCCTGGGCCGTTATCGGTTCTCCTCTTCGCTTCTGGCGAAGTGGTGACAGCCTTCGCAGCGTTGGTGGATTTCTTGCATCCATCAGTGGTGTTGCCGTGTAAGTCGTCAGTAGAGATTGTTGACTGTTGGAGAACACAGGATGCCGACCGGAGACGTCTCGTTTTTGTCATGGCGATGTTGTGTCGTGTTTGTACTCTGCAGACAAAAATTTTAGTTGGTAACGATCGCCGTATTGATGACGTGTGTGTGTGTTTGTGTGTGTAAGTGTATGTGTGTGTGTGTGTGTTTTGTGTGTGTGTGTGTGTGTGTGTGTGTCTAGATCTCAAGTCTACTTGAGATCTATGTTCCCTCACGTACCCTCCGCTCTGCCTCCGATCCTCTGACTTTTCGCTTTCCACGCACTAAGCTCAATACCTATGGTCCACGAGCCTTCTCTGTTTCTGGTCCGCTCTCCTGGAACAAACTTCCTCTCTCAGTCCGTCAGCAACCTACTTTTGTCTCCTTCAAGTCCGCTCTCAAAACCTTTTCTCCTCTGCACAAAATCCTGACCTCACTCAACCCCCTCTGCAGCCTGTCTCCACTCGGAGGGGAATCACATTGTAATATATAATTGTATATAATATGCTCTCTATAATTTTCCATTGCTTTTATTCTTTCTCCCCATTTATAGCCATGCGTGTGTGTGCGTGGTGTGTGTGTGTGTGCGTGCGTGTGTGTGCGTGCGTGCGTGTGTGTCTGTTTCAGCGCTTAGATTTGATTTTATCAAGATTTTGCGCTATATAAATAAAATATTGTTGTTGTGTGTGTGTATGATTTTCTGAATAATGAAAAAGGCGTAAGCTCGGCACATGTCGGGACACTGTACGTCAACGTCTACTCAACTGGAAGTCCGACAGTATTCTGAGCGTTAGATCTTCCCCGATTCTCCGCTGGCTTCCCTGATTATCGCTCACGATTCCCCGAAGCTATATCAACAGGGGAGCTATCTCTCGTGACAGGGGCGCTAATCAAGACATACATTACATGTGTGTGTGCCATTCTCTATGCCACCTTAATGGCCACAGAAGCTGGGACAGTTTTCACAGTGCGATGATAATGATGATGATGATGAGGAGGAGGAGGAGGAGGAGGAGGAGGATGAAAGTGATGCCATGGAGTTCTATCTAGAATTGAGGCTGCCAGATACGGCTGTCAACTCGACGTCTACTATCATATTCATCCTGGCGTCAAGCAGGCCCGGGAGATACGGACACCCTCTGTGCTGGTCAGAAGAGTTTTACAACACCCTCAGTGACGCATCCGTGAAATGGATGAGACTGGACTGTGTGGTCCCAGTCTTCCCAGTGAGCTGGTAGCGCGCTCAACTCTGGATAAGAGCCTGATCAGAGCCGAGAGAAATGTTACAATGATTTTGAGAGGACTGATAGGGATTCGAACCCACAACCTTCCGGTCGGTAGTCCGTTGCGCTAATCACTACACCATGACGACCGATTTACGACCGGAATTACTATCAGCATTATTACGAAAGACACGTTAAAAACACCAATTATTCTCATTAATGCATGATGGCACTCATAATGATCATAATGAATCATTCAGATAAAGGCTTTCGCATCCGGCATATCGTATTATTTGGCCGAACATCAAGCGCACAATTAGCAAATATCTCTAATTATAAACTGCCCTGGTATCATTTAATGAATTTCCCTTAAGAAAATGGGCAATTATTTCGTATAACCCAAGAGGGGCGTATGTGTGTCTGTCTGTTGCCAAAATGTGTTAGCAAGATGTTTGTCGATGGATTTTTATAACATTTGGGTCAAAAGTAGTAACCGTTGAGTTATTGCAAATGCATAAGTGTGGAAGCAGGCTGGGTAACTCTCAGCAGATCCACTGATTTCAGCGGATGAACTCCTAGTTTCAGAGGGAAAAATTTTTTTTTTCAGAGGAAATATTACTGATTTATTGTATTTGCCATCAGGAAATGCATCCATAATGCCTCAAATTTACAGAAATTCTTCAGCGGGTACGTTGCCCCTGGCCAGACCCCAGCCAATTTTCAGCGGGAACTATCTTCTTCTCTTACCCAGTCTGCGAAGTCATGTTGCCAAGGTCAAGTCACAAGGATGAAAGAAATTGCCTAAAATCAGCACTTTTTGATTAAAAAAAACAACTGAAAACAGCACTTTTAGGAGATATTCTGAAAATATTTCAATGCTGTGTTTCTTGTTGTGACAGTTTCTCGTTGTCCTCGCTTCAAGCTGTTAATTTTTTCTTGGGGTGCTTCTTCAAGGTCACAGTGACCTTGAGAAGTACAAAATCTGGATTTTCGTGCGGGAAGCAATAACTTCGTGTATACAGAAAAGAGATTATCAGAATGGCTTGACCATCCCTTGAAAATGATTTAGATATGCATCCTGTCTGCGCATGTAGATATGTGTTCGCACGCGTACAGAGGTTGGGGTGATGGTGGTGGGGGTGTTTAAATGTGCGCGTGATTTCTCAATCCGTTCATTAGAATGGGGTTATGCAAATCGTCCTTATTACCATAATTATCGTTTTCATTAATCAGCATACATGTAACATTGTGACCACTCGTATAATCTAGTTTCTTTTAAAGTCTTCTACACGTACAAACGACTACTGTGAGAATGCTGGTAGCCTGTGGCATTACTTAGAGAACAAAATGTGGGCCCATTACTTTTGTTGTTTTTAAGCTGACGTGACTTCTCGAATGTTATTCCGGGAAAAAAGCGTGTGTGTGTGTGTGTGCGTGTGTGTGTGTGTATGTGTGTGTGTGTGTGTATGTGTGTGTGTGTGTGTATGTGTGTGTATGTGTGTG
>JAPXFY010000025.1:60897287-60924787 GCA_030674185.1 Monoplex corrugatus
TCCTCTGCATAAAATCCTAACCCAACCCCCCCCCCCCCCCCCTCTGCAGCCTGTCTCCGCTCGGAGGGGAATCACATTGTTATAATATATAATTGTATATGATATGCTCTCTATAATTTTCCATTGCTTTTATTCTTTCTCCCCATTTATAGCCATGCGTGTGTGTGTGTGTGTGTGTGTGTGTGCGTGCGTGTATGTGCGTGCGTACGTGCGTGCGTGCGTGCGTGCGTGCGTGCGTGTGTGTCTGTTTCAGCGCTTAGATTTGATTTTATCAAGATTTTGCGCTATATAAATATTGTAATTATTAATTATTATTGTGTTTAGCATTCTGTTTACACGTCTGTTGCAGCTGACCATCCCCATCAGACTGGAGCCAGAAGTGTGGGTGTCGGTGATGGAACAGACCCTGCTGTTTCTGCTGGTGCTGTGCCGATGGCTGCTGCCCCGTGGAGACATCTCGAGGCACGAACTCTCCCAGCTGCTGTTTGTCTTCATGGGCATCGCCTCCGACAACATGGAACTGTTCGAGCTGTTTGACGAGACGGAGGTGCGGCAAGACCTTATCCTGACCTACGTCATCCTTGGGGTCTGGTCCCTGAGTCTCCTTCAGTTCGTCTTTGTGTTGACGGCCACCAAGAATCCCCGGAAGATCAGGGTCCTGCATGACAAATCGGTGGGAGGAGAAACCCCGGCAAACAAGACAAAGAAGAAAGGGGGAATGATGGAAGTCATGTTCACCACTGAGATCTGGAGTTTGATCTTCAGCGTCATGGTTCAAGATGGTCCCTACGCCGCCACCCGTATCTACACCCTGGTTAGATACAATCTCCTGACTTATTCCATCATCTTCTTCATCTGCAAGAATCTGCTGGTCATCTGCCTCGTCGTCTATCGCCTGGTCATCATCTGTGTCTACAAGTGTACAGATGACGACAAAGAGGCCAATGATGACGACGATGATGATGCCAGTTCGGAGAAGAGCGATCCTGGAGCTGACAGAAACAGACGACTCCTGTCCTTGAGAACTGTCAAGGTGGAACCTATCATTGTGGCTGAGCCCGTGGCCATGACCCGTCTCAGCAACGATACAGGCAGCTCCGATAGCTGAGATCATGCCCCTGGTCGCACAACCTGCAGGAGCTGGTGGACAGGGTGCGGAAGTCAAAGGGTTAAATAACAGTAACAATCTGATGAGCAGAATCTGTCCCTATTCCACAACTAGTCCCCGTGACACCATCTGCATAACAACACAGACAGCTCGGAGGGTCGGGGTCATTTGAACCGTTGCTATTAGTGTCCCCTAAACAATCTTCACAACATTGTCTTCCTGATACAGACTATCGTTATAACACGTTATGTTCATTGTATGTAAGCTGATTGTGCATGTTGCTATTAGTGTCCCCTAAACAATCTTCACAACATTGTCTTCCTGATACACACTATCGTTATAACACGTTATGTTCATTGTATGTAAGCTGATTGTGCATGTTGCTATTAGTGTCCCCTAAACAATCTTCACAACATTGACTTCCTGATACAGACTATCGTTATAACACGTTATGTTCATTGTATGTAAACTGATTGTGCATGTTGCTATTAGTGTCCCCTAAACAATCTTCACAACATTGTCTTCCTGATACAGACTATCGTTATAACACGTTATGTTCATTGTAAGTAAACTGATTGTGCATGTTGCTATTAGTGTCCCCTAAACAATCTTCACAACATTGACTTCCTGATACAATCGTTATAACACGTTATGTTCATTGTATGTAAACTGATTGTGCATGTTGCTATTAGTGTCCCCTAAACAATCTTCACAACATTGTCTTCCTGATACAGACTATCGTTATAACACGTTATGTTCATTGTATGTAAGCTGATTGTGCATGTTGCTATTAGTGTCCCCAAACAATCTTCACAACATTGACTTCCTGATACAGACTATCGTTATAACACGTTATGTTCATTGTATGTAAGCTGATTGTGCATGTTGCTATTAGTGTCCCCTAAACAATCTTCACAACATTGACTTTGTGATACAGACTATCGTTATAACACGTTATGTTCATTGTATGTAAACTGATTGTGCATGTTGCTATTAGTGTCCCCCAAACAATCTTCACAACATTGACTTTGTGATACAGACTATCGTTATAACACGTTATGTTCATTGTATGTAAGCTGATTGTGCATGTTGCTATTAGTGTCCCCTAAACAATCTTCACAACATTGTCTTCCTGATACAGACTATCGTTATAACACGTTATGTTCATTGTATGTAAACTGATTGTGCATGTTGCTATTAGTGTCCCCTAAACAATCTTCACAACATTGACTTTGTGATACAGACTATCGTTATAACACGTTATGTTCATTGTATGTAAACTGATTGTGCATGTTGCTATTAGTGTCCCCTAAACAATCTTCACAACATTGTCTTCCTGATACAGACTATCGTTATAACACGTTATGTTCATTGTAAGTAAACTGATTGTGCATGTTGCTATTAGTGTCCCCTAAACAATCTTCACAACATTGACTTTGTGATACAGACTATCGTTATATCACGTTATGTTCATTGTAAGTAAACTGATTGTGCATGTTGCTATTAGTATCCCCTAAACAATCTTCACAACATTGTCTTCCTGATACACACTATCGTTATAACACGTTATGTTCATTGTATGTAAACTGATTGTGCATGTTGCTATTAGTGTCCCCTAAACAATCTTCACAACATTGTCTTCCTGATACAGGCTATCGTTATAACACGTTATGTTCATTGTATGTAAACTGATTGTACATGTTGCTATTAGTGTCCCCTAAACAATCTTCACAACATTGTCTTCCTGATACAGGCTATCGTTATAACACGTTATGTTCATTGTATGTAAACTGATTGTGCATGTTGCTATTAGTGTCCCCTAAACAATCTTCACAACATTGTCTTCCTGATACAATCGTTATAACACGTTATGTTCATTGTATGTAAACTGATTGTGCATGTTGCTATTAATGTCCCCTAAACAATCTTCACAACATTGTCTTCCTGATACAGACTATCGTTATAACACGTTATGTTCATTGTATGTAAACTGATTGTGCATGTTGCTATTAGTGTCCCCTAAACAATCTTCACAACATTGACTTTGTGATACAGACTATCGTTATAACACGTTATGTTCATTGTATGTAAGCTGATTGTGCATGTTGCTATTAGTGTCCCCTAAACAATCTTCACAACATTGTCTTCCTGATACACACTATCGTTATAACACGTTATGTTCATTGTAAGTAAACTGATTGTGCATGTTGCTATTAGTGTCCCCTAAACAATCTTCACAACATTGACTTTGTGATACAGACTATCGTTATAACACGTTATGTTCATTGTAAGTAAACTGATTGTGCATGTTGCTATTAGTGTCCCCTAAACAATCTTCACAACATTGACTTTGTGATACAGACTATCGTTATAACACGTTATGTTCATTGTAAGTAAACTGATTGTGCATGTTGCTATTAGTGTCCCCTAAACAATCTTCACAACATTGTCTTCCTGATACAGACTATCGTTATAACACGTTATGTTCATTGTATGTAAACTGATTGTGCAACCCTCTCTGAGTTCATTGCAGACGTAGTGGCTGTAACAAATGCTGTACTATCATGTGACCCGTTTTGGTTAAAATCAAAGTTATAGTACAGCATGTCGTGACAACATAGTCTGCCCCTGTGATTAACACCATGTCCCCATTAACCCTTTGACTCACACTCCCTGTCTCTGAGCATCTTGCACTGGCAACCATACTAGCAAAGCAAAAACTTAACCCTTTGACTCCCACGCCCTTCTCTGAGCATCCTGCACTGGCAACCATACTAGCAAAGCAAAAGCTTAACCCTTTGACTCCCACGCCCTGTCCATCAGCATCCTGCACTGTCAACCATACTGGCAAAGCAAAAACTTAACCCTTTGACTCCCACACCCTGTCCATCAGCATCCTGCACTGGCAACCATACTAGCAAAGCAAAAACTTAACCCTTTGACTCCCACGCCCTGTCTCTGAGCACCTTACACTGGCATCAATTCTAGCAAAGCAAAAACTTAACCCTTTGACTCCCACACCCTGTCCATCAGCATCCTGCACTGTCAACCATACTAGCAAAGCAAAAACTTAACCCTTTGACTCCCATTCCCTGTCTCTGAGCATCCTCCACTGGCAACCATACTAGCAAAGCAAAAACTTAACCCTTTGACTCCCACGCCTTGTCTCTGAGCACCTTACACTGGCAACCATACTAGCAAAGCAAAAACGTAACCCTTTGACTCCCTCCATCAACCTTTCCACCAGCTTCCTGCGGGAAGCTTATGGAAAGGGTTAGGGGATCAAAGGGTTAAGTTTTTGCAGTTGGTGGATTGGGTGCGGGAGTCAAAGGGTTAAACAGCCGTGATTGTGTTTATTTAACTCAGCCTGTTTGATTATGTTCATCTGCGTGTAACCTTGGAAGCTGTATATACTGACATGATGATCATCACATACCACATACATGTATTATGATCATCACATACCACATACATGTATTATGATCATCACATACCACATACATGTATTATGATCATCACATACACAATACATGTATTATGATCATCATATACCACATGCATGTATTATGATCATCATACACCACATACATGTATTATGATCATCATATACCACATGTATTATGATCATCATACACCACATACATGTATTATGATCATCATATACCACATGTATTATGATCATCATATACCACATGTATTATGATCATCATACACCACATACATGTATTATCATCATCATATACCACATACATGTATTATGATCATCATATACCACATACATGTATTATCATCATCATATACCACATACATGTATTATGATCATCATATACCACATGTATTATGATCATCATACACCACATACATGTATTATCATCATCATATACCACATACATGTATTATCATCATCATACACCACATACATGTATTATGATCATCATATACCACATACATGTATTAATAATAATAATAATAATAAAGAGCATTTATATAGCGCCTAATCTGATGAAAACAAGAGCCCTAAGCGCTTACAGGTATCACGCAGACACAACCAAACACACACACACACACACACACACACACACACACACACACACACACACACACACACACACACCAGCCGACATTCAAGGCTCAAAAGACAACAAGGGGGGATTTGGGGAAGTTAGGTGGTAGAGTCTTTATAAGTATCATGAGAGGGACTGGAAGAGATGGGTTTTCAGAGAGGACTTGAAAGAAGTGAGAGTTGCAGAGTGGCGAACAGAGACAGGGAGCTGATTCCAGATTACAGGGGCCTGATAGGAAAAGGAGCGTTGACCATAGGTTTTAGTGCGACAGGATGGTATGCGGAAGGTACGAGTATCAGCCGAGGAACGAAGTTGACGAGAGGGGGTGTACAGATGGAGGAGGTCAGAGATGTAAGGGGGTGCAAGACCGTTGAGAGACTTAAAACATAACAAAGCAATCTTGTAGCGAATTCTCTTTTCAACAGGTAACCAGTGAAGAGATTTGAGAAGAGGAGTGACATGAGAGGAACGAGATTTTCTGAAGATGAGCCTAGCAGCATTGTTTTGAACTTTTTGAAGCTTTTGAATGAGAGAGAAAGGACAGCCCGAGAGGAGGGAGTTGCAGTAGTCGAGACGAGAGAGAACAAAGGCACAGAGGAGAGTTTTGGTGGCTTCAACAGAGAGGATATTGCGAATAGAAGAAATTCTGCGTATCTCAAGATAGCATAATCTGCAAACATTCTGGACGTGTTTTTCAAAGGACAGGGTGTTATCAAGAGTGACTCCAAGATTGCGGACAGTGGAAGATAGTGGAATGTCAGATCCAAGCAGAGAGACAGACAGAGGAAGGGAAGAACACTTAGCCAATGTGGTGGGAGAGATAAGGCTAAGTTCAGTTTTAATGGGGTTGAGTTGAAGTTTGTTTACAGTCATCCAGGAGTGAACATCAGAAATGCAGCCTTGGGTTTGTCTGATTATAGAGGGCAGTTGTGGGAGGGAACCAGAAGTATAGAGTTGGTTGTCATCAGAAAAGCTATGATGGGACATAGAGTGAAGTCGCATAATTTCAGAGAGGGGTTGTGTGTACAGCACAAATAGGATGGGACCTAAAACAGAGCCTTGGGGCACACCAAACTGGAGGGTAGCGGGTGCAGAGGATGAACAACAGACAGAGACTGTTTGAGTGCGATTGGAGAGGTAGGACTGGAACCAAGACAGAGCGATGTCAGAGATACCGAACACTTTATGGAGACGTGTGAGCATGATAGAATGGTCGATGGTGTCGAATGCAGCCGAGAGATCAAGGAGAGATAGAAGAGAGATTTGATTTTGATCAAGAGCAGTCAGAATATCATTTGCAATTTTTACAAGAGCAGTTTCAGGGCTGTGTCCAGTGCGATAAGCCGACTGATAAGGGTAAGAGAGGTTGTTGGCGGTGATATGATCAGAGATCTGTGCGAGAACAATTTTTTCAAGGACTTTGGATAAGAAAGGTAGGTTGGAAACAGGTCGATAGTTTTTGAGGTTATTGGGGTCAAGACTACATCATCATATACCACATGCATGTATTATGATCATCACATACCACATACATGTATTATCATCATCATATACCACATACATGTATTATCATCATCACATACCACATGTATTATCATCATCACATACCACATACATGTATTATGATCATCATATACCACATACATGTATTATGATCATCATATACCACATACATGTATTATCATCATTATATACCACATACATGTATTATGATCATCATATACCACATACATGTATTATGATCATCATATACCACATACATGTATTATGATCATCATATACCACATACATGTATTATGATCATCACATACCACATACATGTATTATGATCATCACATACCACATACATGTATCATCATCATATACCACATACATGTATTATCATCAATATTGTGATATCCGTTAACGTTGTCAAGGGCGATACTGTCAAGGACAATTTGCTCAATATAGACCTTGCTTGGCAGTTCTGAACAGCACACTGTCTGTCTTTGACTGGAAGGACTTACACAGATGTCTGGTTATGGCTGTTGTGTCGGCACAGACTGCAGGATATCTGTAGACTGCATTTGATCTGAACAAGTACACAGGCACTATTTGAACATACCAATTTGTACATGCATACCAATCAACATCATCAGCAAGACACAGACGAACACGGTCAGTAGCATGCAGGCGATCTTAATATCAACATCAGTGCCGCTAAATTCAAATAAGTGAACGAAATAAAAAACTTAGGCAGCATTTTGACAGAAAACAGAAAATATACAGATGGAAACCATAATCCAGTTATTACAAAGAAAACAGACAATAAACAGATAGAAACCACAATCCAGTTTTTACACAGAAAACTCAATAAACACATGGAAACCATAATCCAGTTATTACACAGAAAACAGACAATAAACAGATAGAAACCATAATCCAGTTATTACACAGAAAACTTAATAAACAGATGGAAACCATAATCCAGTTATTACACAGAAAACTTAATAAACAGATGGAAACCATAATCCAGTTATTACACAGAAAACAGACAATAAACAGATAGAAACCATAATCCAGTTATTACACAGAAAACTTAATAAACAGATGGAAACCATAATCCAGTTATTACACAGAAAACTTAATAAACAGATGGAAACCATAATCCAGTTATTACACAGAAAACTCAATAAACAGATGGAAACCATAATCCAGTTATTACACAGAAAACTTAATAAACAGATGGAAACCATAATACAGTTATTACACAGAAAACTTAATAAACAGATGGAAACCATAATCCAGTTATTACACAGAAAACTTAATAAACAGATGGAAACCATAATCCAGTTATTACACAGAAAACTTAATAAACAGATGGAAACCATAATCCAGTTATTACACAGAAAACTCAATAAACACATGGAAACCATAATCCAGTTATTACACAGAAAACAGACAATAAACAGATAGAAACCATAATCCAGTTATTACACAGAAAACTTAATAAACAGATGGAAACCATAATCCAGTTATTACACAGAAAACTTAATAAACAGATGGAAACCATAATCCAGTTATTACACAGAAAACTTAATAAACAGATGGAAACCATAATCCAGTTATTACACAGAAAACTTAATAAACAGATGGAAACCATAATCCAGTTATTACACAGAAAACTTAATAAACAGATGGAAACCATAATCCAGTTATTACACAGAAAACTCAATAAACAGATGGAAACCATAATCCAGTTATTACACAGAAAACAGACAATAAACAGATGGAAACCATAATCCAGTTATTACACAGAAAACTCAATAAACAGATGGAAACCATAATCCAGTTATTACTCAGAAAACTCAATAAACAGATGGAAACCATAATCCAGTTATTACACAGAAAACTCAATAAACAGATGCAAACCATAATCCAGTTATTACTCAGAAAACTCAATAAACAGATGCAAACCGCAATCCAGAAAGCAAACAATGTCAGTTATCAACTTGCCCCCCCCCCCCCCCCCACCTCCCTCTTGTGACATTCCAGCATTCCTAATGAAACAAAAGCCAGCCATTTTCGTTTCAGCCTCATCCCAAAATATTTATAACACATTTCTCTCGTTGGTATATTTAATCGTCCTTATTGGTATACCAGTGCTACACCTAGACCCTGACCAAGTTCCATGGAGCACAAAATGACCACCTGTGAGATGCCTTGTTCTTGTTCATTCAAAAGTGATTCATCGTACCTGAGCAGTTCTGTTTTAATCTACCATCTGTTGATTGGTGACACCTTAAACGTGCGCAGACCTCTACGCGCTGGCAAGGTCTTGTTAGAAAAGAGCTGTAAACAAGATCAAACGACACCGGTTAATCTACCATCTGTTGATTGGTGACACCTTAAATTTGCGCAGACCTCTACGCGCTGGCAAGGTCTTGTTAGAGAGGTGCTGCCGACAAGAGCAGACGTGACGTGACCGGAAACATTAAGATCAAAGAAATGGTGGGAACAACACATCCATCATCTCATTCACACAGTAGAGGATGAAGTGATTTGATCATCTGACGAGGATGTAACCCACAGCTGGCTCAAACAGTTTAACAAGCATATAACAAGAGGATACCTGGATTTAAAGAGAGAGGCAGACCAAGAAAGGCCTAGCTTGATGGCGTGAAGGAGATCTTGACGTCACATGGCATACTCCACATCAGGTCTTTCAGCTTGCTGATGACCGTCCGCTCTTTCTGCCTGCAGCACTCCATGATGATACCCGAACAAATTAAAAAAGACAAGTGCAACGAAAGCCATCAGAGAAATTGTAAAAAGGGCAAACCATGGAGTATTTGTGTTGCTGTAGAAACATGTGGAAAATAACAAGCTTCTGGGGCAGATGATAAATAATTGTGTTACAAAAAAAAAAAAAAAAAAAACAATATTAAGGAAAGCATTTTTGCACAACAAAAAAGACTACACTCAAAACTGTCCGACTGCAATTAATGTCAGAAATGTGTGGACTGAAATTAGACCATTTCTGATAAAATTAAGTGACAGTGCGGAGTGTTGACGATTGTGACAAACACTACCAGACTGAACATGATTTATTCCAGATTGTTCACTGGCGGATTCTACGTGAGTGTCTTCCAGCGTGTTGTCCAGTGTGCCTGCCTGCACCTTATCCGTCCACTGAACCCTTCCTAAAGGTACGTTCATACTGGCACTCACGACTGTCGTGCGGACGGACAAAAATCGTGCGGGTGGGAAAAACTTTATTTTTACTCGCTGAGCGAAGATGTTCATACTGCCACAGACACACACGCACGACCACGCCCGCAAAAAAGTCGTGCGTGCTTGCTACACTTCAGTCGTGCGTGTGGACGGACAGAAGTCGTGAGTTCGAGGCCAACCCTTCTTTTTTATCACTGGCCATCCTCTGTGCGTTCATACTGAAACGCTTCTGTACGTGTGTGCGGATCAAGAGACTGTACTGTACTGACATTTTCAGTCATTTTTAACACAAGATGGAAGACGACAAACTGATTTCCGAAGTCAGGAATCGACCTTTCCTTTAGAACATTCTGGATATTTTGCAAATTTCTGTTTATCTGACAATTGTTCAGGCATTAAATGATAATACTCTCCATGCACCTTTCATGATCTGTTAATTGGGTGCACAGAAAAACGGCGAATTGTTCGATGCTTCGTGTTTCTTCTCTTCCACCACCACCACAAAATGTTTCTGTCGCCCTGTCAATGCCATGTTTACCAGAAAATAAGCAGCGCTAGCCTCCCTTCTTCCTCAAGGACAGAGAGCGTGCTGATAAGTATGAACACCTTTCTCACGCGTATACGTTTTTTTCCGTCCGCACTACAGTCGTGAGTGCCAGTATGAACGTAGCCTTACTCTTGTTCTCTACGTAGAGTGCACTGCTGTCAGACGCAATTTTGTACGTCTGTAAGTTAGGAAAAACTGCTGGTCTTTTTAACGTCTCATCAAACTTGCTGTGTTATTTTGCAGTTTAACTCTCTGGTGTCTTCATCAACGGTTTTTTTGTTTTTGTTTTGTTTTGTTTTTTCATGTATCTTCAGTTTTGTACAGTAACTCGACATTGTTAAAAACAAATTAAAAACTTGCTGTGTTATTTTGCAGTTTAACTCTCTGGTGTCTTCATCAACGTTTTTTTTGTTTTTGTTTTGTTTTGTTTTTTCATGTATCTTCAGTTTTGTACAGTAACTCGACATTGTTAAAAACAAATTAAAAACGTTACTATCTGCTTAATAACAGTCAAAACTGTCTTGAACTTGGATGAATCGATTCTGTCAGACCATTTCTATAAAACGCTGATTGTCCTTGTAGTAGCAAGAAAGTTTGAGTAGAGCTGGGCAGTAGCAGGTTCTGAAAAGAGCAAACCAGATTCAAACAAGTGTTGGACTCCAAACGTATTTTGCTCTAAGAGGGCCGGGTCATGACTGGTCATGACTCTTGTACATTTTTCTGCTGTCGCCACTTTTGTTTCCTGACTGCCACCTGGGTTCGAATCCGCGCTTCAAGATAAAGTCACCTTTGTGACTGATGTCTTAACCCTTGATTCCCGCACCTTATCCAACAACAGTAAAAACTTAACCCTTTAACTCCCTCGCCCTATCCACCAGCTTCCTGCAGGAAGCTGGTGGATAGGGTGAGAGAGTCAAAGGGTTAATTTTTTTGCTTTGCCAGCGTGGTTGACAATGCAGGATGCTGGTGGACAGGGTGCGGGAGTCAAAGGGTTAATCGTTAGCTATAGGATATTTGCAGTACACAACCAGAACCAACTATATTTCTTTTCAGCTGTATCAGGGTTCTGGTCTTCTCCTTCCCCCAAAAATGGACAGCCGTTTCCAGAGGTCATAGTCAGATGTGCATACCAACCCTCTTGTTCCAACTTCTATAGCGAGGACTTTGGCTTGGAAGCCAGAGTTCCTCAATTTGCTGGCTGGACTGGAATACTTTTCAGTCTTGTAGACTTGGGCTTTCTCTATTCAGCTTTCATAATGTACAGTGAGTTCAACCAGAAACATTTGTTTTGGTGACTAGGAGTGGGGTATCATATCCGCTCTCATGCCACTCATGGTGGTGATTTCTGGGTGTTTTTCCCCCGTTCTGGAAGATGTGCTGTACACTCCGTTCTGGAAGATGTGCTGTACACTCCGTTCTGGAAGATGTGCTGTACACTCCGTTCTGGAAGACGTGCTGTACACTCCCTTCTGGAAGATGTGCTGTACACTCCGTTCTGGAAGATGTACTGTACACTCCGTTCTGGAAGACGTGCTGTACACTCCCTTGTGGAAGATGTGCTGTACACTCCGTTCTGGAAGATGTGCTGTACACTTCGTTCTGGAAGATGTGCTGTACACTCCGTTCTGGAAGATGTGCTATACACTCCGTTCTGGAAGATGTGCTGTACACTCCGTTCTGGAAGATGTGCTGTACACTCCGTTCTGGAAGATGTGCTGTACACTCCGTTCTGGAAGATGTGCTGTACACTCCGTTCTGGAAGATGTGCTGTACACTCCGTTCTGGAAGATGTGCTGTACACTCCGTTCTGGAAGATGTGCTGTACACTCCGTTCTGGAAGATGTGCTGTACACTCCGTTCTGGAAGATGTGCTGTACACTCCGTTCTGGAAGATGTGCTGTACACTCCGTTCTGGAAGATGTGCTGTACACTCCGTTCTGGAAGATTGCTGTACACTCCGTTCTGGAAGATGTGCTGTACACTCCGTTCTGGAAGATGTGCTGTACACTCCCAGCATCCGCTCCATCCAGCAGACTGCTATGATGGTCTGGATGTCAGAGCTTTTATGGGTCACACTTTGCTGACTCCTGCCGTGTAGAAAGTTGCTGGATCTTCTGCTGGCTTATTCCAGTGGTAGGCTGATAAAATACCAGTGTAAAATATAGATCAGATAAAACATAGTCTAGGTAGGACCTCAGGACCTGGCCAGCTCATGGGTTTATGTGCCGGCTTAAGGCTTGTGCCATGATCACCATACACATGCACCTGTGACGTTAAGGCTTGTGTCATGATCACCATACACATGGCACCTGTGACGTTAAGGCTTGTGCCATGATCACCATACACATGGCACCTGTGACGTTAAGGCTTGTGCCATGATCACCATACACATGGCACCTGTGACGTTAAGGCTTGTGCCATGATCACCATACACATGGCACCTGTGACGTTAAGGCTTGTGCCATGATCACCATACACATGCACCTGTGACGTTAAGGCTTGTTCCATGATCACCATACACATGGCACCTGTGACGTTAAGGCTTGTGCCATGATCACCATACACATGGCACCTGTGACGTTAAGGCTTGTGCCATGATCACCATACACATGGCACCTGTGACGTTAAGGCTTGTGCCATGATCACCATACACATGGCACCTGTGACGTTAAGGCTTGTGCCATGATCACCATACACGTGCCACCTATGATGTTAGCACATAAGGAATTCGTTCGAGCGCGGAGACGTCGTCTTGAGAAACTGAAACAAACTGAAACTGAAATCTGCTGGCGTAGTTTTTCCCTTGGCGGCAGTGCTCCATTGTGCCTGTCTTGTCTGGTTGTATTAAATACGCGTTGTGATTCTTCTTCTTTTTTTTTTTTTCGTGTTTTTTTTTCCTTCTGGTTCCTGTTCGCTTGAACTTGGGCAGTCACACTTGTTTTGGATTTCAGTCTTTTTAAACACTTGATTGTGCGTGCATGTGTATCTTTCTTGGGTTAGTGCTGGTTTGTGTGAGTTGCTGACTGGAATGCAGTGCTCTTGCCCAAGGCTTATCTTGGACATCTCCATAAGTAAGTTGGTGATCGCTGAACCCTGCTGGCCTTCAGTATGAAGCTGACTGGCTTCAGTGTCTTCTTCTTCTTCTTCTTCTTCTTCTTCGCATTCTTCTTCTTGGCGTACGCTGCTACACAATCATCTGAGTCCGGGCGATGAATGCAGCCGTCTTTTCCAGCTCCTGTCTGCAGCCATGGAGTTCAGTGTAACAATCAATTGATCTCTGATCACACACACTGGCTTCACCCCCGTGGGGATGCCGGGGGCCCTTTCGGTATAAATAGTATCCCCACCTTCTGGAAATTCTGTGCTAGAAATTTCCTCTTTTCTGTCACTCTGTCTGTTTCTGCCTTGTTCCTTTGCTTTCTGTCATTTTTTTTTTTCTATCGTTTTTTGCCTTCATGGTCCATTCATCTGTATGACTGTGTTCGATAAAGTCTTACGTGCTTTTTCTTAGGATTGATAATTGGGTACGTGTATTAAGTGCATTTTTGGCTCTAGGGAGGTAAGATATGCGGAAGCAATTTTAGGTAATTTTTGCCTGTTTTTTATATGTGTTTTAGTGTCCTTAGGTATGCTTAAATTTGTATACAGGTGTGTTTTTTAAATCCCTTGTGCGGTAAATTAGACGGAGTGGTCAACGCCAAGGGGCATGTCCTTAGATTATGTGCGCGAATATTGATACGTGTACTTAATTTTTTTTTTTTTTTTTTTCTTCCTGTTGAAGTTGTGTGTGTTTTGAAGTGGTTATAGTCCTGATATGGCTCTACGCAGTCGGCTGGGCTTTAAACACAAATAACAATAACAGACACACTGGCTTCCTATCCATCATAGGATACGGGGGCAAATGTGCATGTCAAAATGGGTAATGGCCTTGTACCTTTGTAACTTTCATGCCTTCATCTCTACACGTTCTATTTCCTATTCTTTGAGCAGTGATATTTTCAAGACTGTTCTGGATTTTCAGATTTTTTGTGTGTGTTCTCTGAAGTCTACTTTGTGTGTGTGTCTTGAGTCTACTTTGTGTGTGTGTCTCTGAAGTTACTTTGTGTGTGTGTCTCTGAAGTCTACTTTGTGTGTGTGTCTCTGAAGTCTACTTTGTGTTGTGTGTCTCTGAAGTCTACTTTGTGTGTGTGTGTCTCTGAAGTCTACTTTGTGTGTGTGTCTCTGAAGTCTACTTTGTGTGTGTGTCTCTGAAGTCTACTTTGTGTGTGTGTGTCTCTGAAGTCTACTTTGTGTGTTGTCTCTGAAGTTACTTGTGTGTGTGTCTCTGAAGTCTACTTTGTGTGTGTGTCTCTGAAGTCTACTTTGTGTGTGTGTCTCTGAAGTCTACTTTGTGTGTGTGTCTCTGAAGTCTACTTTTGTGTGTGTCTCTCTGAAGTCTACTTTGTGTGTGTGTCTCTGAAGTCTACTTTGTGTGTGTGTCTCTGAAGTCTACTTTGTGTGTGTGTCTCTGAAGTCTACTTTGTGTGTGGTCTCTGAAGTCTACTTTGCCGTAAAGAGAAAAGGTCCACAAGGAAACACGTTCTTTGATTAGATGGTGGTGAGTGGGAACCCAGTCATGTATTATGTACACAATACTGATTTTATCGTCCATCACATTTTATATGTATTCTGTGGTATGTTTATATGTATGCTCACCCCGCATATGTGTATATGTGCATGTGTATGTGGGAGAGAGAGAGAGAGAGAGAGAGAGAGAGAGAGAGAGAGAGAGAGAGAGAGACAGACAGACAGACAGATGGAGACAGAGAGACAGAGACAGGCAGACAGACAGACAGCTGGAGACAGAGAGACAGAGACAGACAGACAGACAGACAGAGTGAGACAGACAGACAGAGAGAGAGGGCGAAGGAGAGGAGAACAGACAGACAGACAGACAGATGGAGACAGAGACAGACAGACAGACAGAGAGAGAGAGGGAGGGAGAGAGACAAACAAACAGATGGAGACAGAGACAGGCAGAGAGACAGACAGACAGACAGACAGACAGACAGACAGAAGAGAGAGAGAGAGAGAGAGGAGAGAGAGAGAGAGAGAGAGAGAGAGAGAGAGAGAGACGTTAAGCATAATATTCACATTTTTTAATAAGTGGAAAACGTGGTTAAAGAATAATGATGTCAACGTTTGACTTGTGTTAAAATGGTCGAAAGCCTTTTGCCTGGTTCACAAAGACGAGGTGAAGCTGTTGCAGGCAGTCATATACTCTTTGAAGAACTGAACTGGTAGCACATGAAGAAAATAATCTGTTTACAGATGTACGTACTGTGATATGGATGTTAGAGGCCATGACTTTAATATTGTTTGCGAACGTCCCAAATATGTAAATATGTGGCATAAATTTCAACCCCCCACAAACTGTTTACGATCAAAATATGCTTTCACTGTGCGCTTAAAATTGATGTCTAACAAGACAAACAGTTATGCATGGTTTGGATAAGACATTAATGTTTAGTGCAAATTGTGCAAGTTGAAGCCTGCTCGCTGCATTTTACATAATAGAAAATCTTTAAGAAAAGAATAGAAAAATAGGGAGTTGCCATGTCCGTACATTAACTCTTTGACTCCAGCACCCTATTCACCAACTGCAAAAACTTAACCCTTTGACTCCTTCAGCCTATCCACCAACTTGCAAAAACTTAACCCTTTGACTCCTTCAGCCTATCCACCAACTTGCAAAAACTTAACTCTTTGACTCCCTCACCCTATCCACCAACTGCAAAAACTTAACTCTTTGACTCCCTCACCCTATCACCAACTGCAAAAACTTAACTCTTTGACTCCCTCATCCTATCCACCAACTGCAAAAACTTAACTCTTTGACTCCCTCACCCTATCCACCAACTGCAAAAACTTAACCCTTTGACTCCCACACCTATCCACCAACTTGCAAAAACTTAACCCTTTGACTCCCTCACCCTATCCACCAACTGCAAAAACTTAACCCTTTGACTCCCTCACCCTATCCACCAACTGCAAAAACTTAACTCTTTGACTCCCTCACCATATCCACCAACTGCAAAAACTTAACTCTTTGAATCCTTCACCCTGTCCACAAGCTTCCTGCTTCCTGCTGAGGGAGTCAAAGGGTTAAGTTTTTTTTTGCTTTGCTGGCATGGTCGCCAATGAGATAGGCTGGTGGACAACGTGCGGGAGGCAAAGGGTGAATGCAGTATTATATTAACAGAGTCATATACATACAACAATACAGTATAAACATTTCTGATTGCATTGACAATATCAGCGGATGATAACATGAAATCAGAAATAGGTAATAGTTACACTACTTCACCAAAAAAAATATGTAAGAAAGAGAAATGTGTAAATCATTTGATAAATATACTCTTCCATACAAATACTCACAAAATACACACACACACACACACACACACCAAAAACACACACACACACACACACACACACACACACACACACACATACACATGCACATCATACTCACAAAACATACACACAGATACACGTACACGTGCACATACAAGCACATACGTACATAAGAGGGAAGGTTACTGGGTCCATACATTAATGTAATATAAACAAAGATATTAATGCAGTATAAACATAGTCCAACAAGAATAACAACAAATAATGATATGAAATCAGAAATAGTAGTTAGTACCAGTAGTTTACAGAGTATATAAGAAAGAAAACCTATAAATTAATGTGACTGATAAAAAAAAAACAACTTTCAAAAACACATGACAACACAGACACGCACACAGACACAGACACACTCGCATACACACACACACACACACATACATACACACACACACACACGTACAACACACATACGCATACACGGACAGACACACACACACACACACACAGACACACGGGCGCGCACACACATACACACACACACACACATACACACATACATACACACACATACACACACATACGCATACACGGACACACAGACAGACAGACACACACAACACCATACATACACACACATACACACACACACGTACAACACACATACGCATACACGGACAGACACACACAAACACACACACACACACAGACACACACACACACACACACACACACCACACGCACGCACACACACACACGCGCGCGCGCGCACACACACACACACACAACACACACACACACACAACACACACACACAAGCACACACACACACACACACACGCACACACGCACGCACACACACACACACAAGACACACACACACACACACACACACACACACACACACACACACACACACACACAGATAAGTTTGCAACATGACCAGAGCGACAACAGTTATAATCATTAAACTTTGCCACTTTGTAAATGTCTCAGAAAGAAATATGTTTGGAAGTATTTTAAATAAGCAGACAACTACTATGTGTTAAAGACACTGGGAAGGAGTTATATTTTGCTGGGCAAAAAACCCCCCCAGAGATATACAGGGAGTGCAAAAGTAGGTATACAGTAAGTATCACATCATTATTAAATGCTTAAGTCCGTTCTCGATTAGAGGAATGTGTGAATACCGACGGCAAGCAGTTTGAGTATCTGAGGGATTAAGGCTGTGCTTGTTATTACATGTATATGCAATATTCATTTGTTTGTATAATAAATGTAATGAGTATTGTACGTGTTTTCTTTTCTCATAACTGTCCATGTATACCTACTTTTGCACCCCCCTGTATATATATATATATATGTATATGTATGTATGTATGTATGTATGTAGGCCTATGTATGTATGTATGTATTTAAAAGAAACAGGATTTCTTTCCACAAGTACTTAAGAGAAAAACCAAGGCGGGTTAAGAGAGAAGCCCTTGCGACTGTTGATTCTGTATTAAACCTTTGCCTCCCGCACCCTGTCCACCAGCATCCTACATTGTCAACCATGCTAGCAAAGCAAAAAGTGTTTTCTTTTAACTCTTTTTTAAATTTTTTTATTCATTTTTTGTTTCACAACAAACAAGTATCTAACATACAATATGACAACGAGGAGTGACAACAAAACAAAACGAAACAAAAAAACAACACAAAAATATTTTTTTAACACAAAATGAAAAGAAAATATTGACACATGAACTCAGCACAGTATGTATACATAATGTACACGATGATGTTTTTCACATCGGAAGCTTAAAAATGAACATAACACATGTCAATATTTCCTCTGAATCCGTTTCAAAAACCACATTCCTTTGTTTAACGATAATCAAGCATCATCCAACAATGTGGTAACAGCAAAACAAAAACTTAACCCTTTGATTCCCTCACCCTATCCACCAGCTTCCTGCAGGAAGCTGGTGGATAGGGTGAGGGAATCAAAGGGTTAAGTTTTTTGCAGGAAGCTGGTGGATAGGGTGAGGGAATCAAAGGGTTAATTTTTTTGCGATTGGTGGATACAGTGCAGGAGCCCAAGGGTTAACGTATGAACATGGCAAGCTCCAAAGTGTTGGTTTGGTATTTTAATTCAGAATTGAAAGCAAAGTATGGCAACTTCACACTCAGTTCATCCTTTGACTGGTAGTCAATTTAGTTTTCGTGAAAAAAAGTGTTTTTATACTGCAGTGTTTTTTCGTTGAGAGTTCCATGGACAGCAAAGAAAACAAACGAGACAGTCTTGATGGAGTCAGACACAAGTAGATCACTCATAAGGAAGATTAGGAAAAGACAGGCAACATTTACAGGCCATTTTATGAGGAAGGGGGATTTGGAGCACCTGGTCACAACGGGAAAGCTGGAGGGAAAGAGAGCACCAGGTAGACCCAGGGAGAGAATGCTGGACGGACTTGCAGAGTGGCTGGGGATGAGGAGGGTGGGGGAGATGCTAGGGGCAACGAGAGATAGAGATGGTTGGAAGTCCATGGTCGCCAACGCCATGCGGCAGGGCACCTGATGATGATGATGATGATGATGATGATGATGATGATGATGAGTGTTTGCTCCCTGTAGGACAAGTGGACTTGCACTGTGTGAGATGTTTGGGTAACTTGTCATCAGAAAGCCTGGTTAAGAAAGAGTTGCAGTAATCTAGTTGATAAAAAAAAAAAAAAAAAAAAAGGAAGGAAGATGCCCACAACACATCAGCACAAATAAGTGGATCTTGCTTTCTCTGCATATTTCAGATATAGGTTTTTGCATAAGTAGCTAACCTAACCTAAAGTTCCATAAATGCTCACACATAAAACCGCCTATTAGCTCTTCATCAAATATGACCTGGAAAGTTTGACTGAGAAAGAAAGTAAACAAATATCAGGTTAAAGGAAAAAGGTACAGACAGTGTGAACTGTTTCGTAAGCACATATCGAGGGTTGACAACCAGAACAAAGTATCTCGATTTTCTTGTAGTTTACAGGAGTTGATTTTTAACTGGGTTTTCGGGGAGAAGGAATAGCTACATTTTGAGATACTGGTTTTTGGTTTTATCGATAACGGATCAAAAATCACTATCATGGCAAAAACAAAGTCCACCAAGTGAAAAATCACATTAAAAGCGACAGTTCAGTATAAAAAAATTGAAAATTGACAAAAAAGTGAGATACTGGGTTCTGGCTGTCAACCCTCGAAATTTTGTAGACAGCATACACTGGGAAAATTTGATTTCCTCTGGATTGAAACCTAAAAATCATGTATTTTACATCACGTTATGTATCATACAGTATGTATATGTGTAATATTTGTGCTTTGTTTTCTTTGATCATATTCTGTTGATCTTTTTTGTCGTCTATTTACTATTACTTGTACTTGTCTTTCCTTTGTGCCCCAAGCGGATATAACTGAATGAATTTTTTAATGGATGATTTGTTCTGTGTGTACTACGTGTGTGTGTGTGTGTGTGTGTGTGTGTGTATGTGTGTGTGTGTGTGAATACGAACATGCATGCCCATGTATGTCTGTAAGTGTAGGCATATGTGCGTTAATATGTCTGTGATTGTGTATGTTGTAAGCAAGCAAGCAAGCAAGCAAACAAAGGCTCACGCGCGTGTATGTGTAAGTGACTGTGTGTGCGTGCGTGCGTGCATGTGTGTGTGTGGTTGTGTGTGTGTGTGTGTGTGTGTGTGTGTATGTGTGTGTGTGTGTGTGTGTGTGTGTGTACATGCACGTGATAAATCGTCAAATTACAAATGTGTCGTCATGTGTGTTGACTGACTGTGGAATATAGCATTTTGTAACAACTTCAGTGCTCTACTGTCAATCTGGAACGGAAGGGCGATTTATCTGGTCTTTCCTGCCATAGTGTACGGTCCATCAGCATGTAGTATTCCTTGGGACAGAGATATCATTGGTAATTTACCTTATTTCTCAACAACAACAACAAACTGTTTTCTTATCACAAATGCTACTCTAGCCCCACCTCGATGCCGGGGACTGTTTTTGGTATAAATAGTATCCCCACCTTCTAGAAATTCTGTGCTAGAAATGTCCTCTTTTTCTGTCACTCACTTTGTTTCTGCCTTGTTCCTTTGCTTTCTGTCATTTCTTCCTATCATTTTTTTCTGCCTTGCTGGTTCATTCATCTGTATGTGTTCGATAAAAGTCTTACGTACTTTCTCTTAAGATTGATAATTGGGTACATGTAATATTGTGCATTTTTCGCTCTATGGAAATGAGATATGCGGAAGCAGTTTTAGGTAATTAGGCCTGTTTTTATTATGTTTTAGTGCCCTTTAGTTATGTTTATGTTTGTATTCAGGTATCTTTTTTAAATCCCTTTCGTGATAAACTGGACGGAGTGGTAAACGCCATAGGCATTTCCATAGATTATGTGCGCGAATGCATTTATGTGTATACTGAATTTTCTGTTCCTGTTTTTTTAATTTTTTTTTTTGCCTTGTTGAAGTACCGTGTGTGTATTGAAACGAGTTATAGCCCTGATATGGCTCTACGCAGTCGGCTGGGCTTTGAGCAAGGATAAGAATAACCTCGAAACACGTGCATATATATATATACATCGTTCCAAAAACCCGTTGAAGCCGGCATTGAGCGTATACGCGTAACATCACATGAGAAATTTCGTTACGTTGTTTTACGTTCATGCCACTGAGTTTTATTTTGTGAGGATTTCCCAGGTATAGGAATATTTTGAGAGGAGGTCTGAAAGACGGCGACAAAACAGCTTGCCAAAGAAGTGGGCTCCAAGTTACTGGAACCTCACTGTGGAATGTCCACAAGGCAGGTAGCAAGAGACGATCAAAAGCTGTCTGGTTCATAGATGTATGTGTAGTGACAATAATTGTCACATAAGTTATGTACATTTCAGTTTCAATCAACAGTAACAGGTAGGCTGCTCCTCTAATTTCTAATGTCAGATAAAGGATTTCAGTTTTCATATGGAAAGACCAACAGTGGAATCTCTTTTTCTCAAACTTACATTCACACAAATTGTAGAGTAAGTTGTTTTGAATAGTACACGCACACACACACGTGCGCGTGCACACACACACACACACATACACAAACACACAGATACATAATACACAAACATACACACAACCACACAAACAACACAAACACACACAACATACACACACACATACAAACACACACACAAACAACAACACACAACAACACACACACAAAACACACACACACACACAAACACACAAACACACCATCAGTCAACAAGTCAACCATGCAAAAAACAAGCCAATCAACAAAACAACATAAATACAGTATCTTTTTGTTTTAAAACAGCAATACACACTTCGGTACAATATAAAAACAGATAAAATAACTACACATGCCGAATAACTTACAACATTTTGCAGTTTATTCTTCACCCATTGTTTTCACTTCTAACAAATCAAAGGGTGATACACACTCAACTACACAAATCATCAGTATACAAAACATTGAATTTTCAATACCAGATTTCATAATCATTGTTTTCTGAATATTCATATATCAATACCAGCTGAATTTTCATGACATTCATAATCTTGTTTTTCATTGAAATATTCCAATATCACAGATCATAGGTATGAATCAAAACTGTTACATTCAAACACCTTTCTATGAGTCGTCACAAACAATACAATGGACACATTTTCAGAATATAGAAAACCGGCGCCTGATTCCGCCTTCGCTGACAAACGGAAGACACAGACCCTGGCAGACCCCCTTCATGGAGTCTTCTTAACCCTTTGACTCCCGCACCTTACCCACCACTGCAAAAACTTAACCCTTTGACTCCCGCCCTTACCCACCAACTGCAAAAACTTAACCCTTTGACTCCCGCGCCTTACCCACCAACTGCAAAAACTTAACCCTTTGACTCCCGTGCCTTACCCACCAACTGCAAAAACTTAACCCTTTGACTCCCGCGCCTTACCCACCAACTGCAAAAACTTAACCCTTTGACTCCCGCGCCTTACCCACCAACCGCAAAAACTTAACCCTTTGACTCCCGCGCCTTACCCACCAACTGCAAAAACTTAACCCTTTGACTCCCGCACCTTACCCACCAACTGCAAAAACTTAACCCTTTGACTCCCGCACTTTACCCACCAACAGCTAAAACTTAACCCTTTGACTCCCGCACCTTACCCACCAACTGCAAAAACAGCCATTCCTGCAGGAAGCTGGTGGATAGGCTGAGGGAGTCAAATGGTTAAGTTTTTGCTTTCCTCGCAGGGTGCCGGTGGACAGGGAGCGGGAAGTCGAAGGGTTAAAGTGACCAAGATCAACAGCAACAGATACTGTTTACTTTTACACAAAACAGAAGTGTAGAAGACAAAAGGATGTGCCATAACTGGAAAGTAAATTGGAAGTCTTGGTGGTCAACTCTTTAAGTTACCAGTCATTTTTAAGAAGAAAAAAAAACATGCATGCTTTTCTTCCTGGTTGCCTTATCTTCCCCAGTCCTAAACAATGTCACATACGTATTGACAAAGAAGCTGATTGGTGTATGTACAAATATTTCTTTTTAAATGCCATAAACTACAGTTGAATGTATTAGTCTTGGTGCAAGCTGGGAAGTCAGTCTAGGCATACACACACACACACACGCATACATATATACATACACACACACACATATATACATACACACACAACATACATATATACATACACACACAACACACACACATACACACACACATACATACACACACACACATACAAACATACATACATACATACACACACAAACACGCACATACACACTCATAGTGAAAAGACGTTAAATCAAAGAACGAACACACACACACACACACACACACATACACACATACACACACATACAAACATACATACATACATACACCACACACATACACACACAAACATGCATACATACACATACACACACACACACACACATATCAGTAGAACATCATATACAACTTTGTATACAAATCAGATTCTGTCACAAAACCGATCATAACAATTTTTCGGTTGGAGCCTCTGGCATCAGTCTGACAAAAATAATGCGGTATGATAACAGCTGTACCCATTGCCAGACCTTCAACATCTCCCTAACATCTTCCTGTATACGTATTTCCCTACATCACGAAACAAACAGTTAAATCGGAATTTCACAACCTTTGTTTGGCCTCTTCACAGTATATAAAATTCTGTATATGTAAGTAGCGAAGATATTAACTCTTTGACACCACCAAACCATTTATTCCTGCTTTATCAGCCATGAAACTTAACCCTTCAACTCCATGACTCTATCCACCAGCTATACAAAATTCTGTATATGTAAGTAGCGAAGATATTAACTCTTTGACACCACCAAACCACTCACCTTCCTACATTATCAGCCATGAAAACTTAACCCTTTAACTCCATGACTCTATCCACCAGCTACACAAAATTCTGTATATGTAAGTAGCGAAGATATTAACTCTTTGACACCATCAAACCATTCATTCCTGCATTATCAGCCATGAAACTTAACCCTTTAACTCCATGACTCTATCCACCAGCTTCCTATAGTACGGCTGGTGGGTAAGGTGAAGGAGTGAAAGGGTTATTGTACAATCAACAAGAACATGTCAACAATTCTTAGTGCCCTTCACCATCCACTGATTACGTACAAATACAGTGTTACACGATCATGATGCAAAATCTTTATTTGTGACTTTTGACATCATGTGGTCACTTCACTTTTAATTCACTATTTGTGACTTTTGACATCATGTGGTCACTTCACTTTTAATTCACTATTTGTGCATTCTGACATCATGTGGTCACTTCACTTTTAATTCACTATTTGTGACTTTTGACATCGTGTGGTCTGTTCACTTTTAATTCACTATTTGTGACTTTTGACATCATGTGGTCACTTCACTTTTAATTCACTATTTGTGACTTTTGACATCATGTGGTCTGTTCACTTTTAATTCACTATTTGTGACTTTTGACATCGTGTGGTCACTTCACTTTTAATTCACTATTTGTGACTTTTGACATCATGTGGTCTGTTCACTTTTAATTCACTATTTGTGACTTTTGACATTGTGTGGTCACTTCACTTTTAATTCACTATTTGTGACTTTTGACATCATGTGGTCACTTCACTTTTAATTCACTATTTGTGACTTTTGACATCATGTGGTCTGTTCACTTTTAATTCACTATTTGTGACTTTTGACATTGTGTGGTCTGTTCACTTTTAATTCACTATTTGTGACTTCTGACATCATGTGGTCTGTTCACTTTTAATTCACTATTTGTGACTTTTGACATCATGTGGTCTGTTCACTTTTAATTCACTATTTGTGACTTTTGACATCATGTGGTCACTTCACTTTTAATTCACTATTTGTGACTTTTGACATCATGTGGTCTGTTCACTTTTAATTCACTATTTGTGACTTTTGACATCATGTGGTCTGTTCACTTTTAATTCACTATTTGTGACTTTTGACATCGTGTGGTCACTTCACTTTTAATTCACTATTTGTGACTTTTGACATCATGTGGTCTGTTCACTTTTAATTCACTATTTGTGATTTTTGACATTGTGTGGTCACTTCACTTTTAATTCACTATTTGTGACTTTTGACATCATGTGGTCACTTCACTTTTAATTCACTATTTGTGACTTTTGACATCATGTGGTCTGTTCACTTTTAATTCACTATTTGTGACTTTTGACATCATGTGGTCTGTTCACTTTTAATTCACTATTTGTGACTTTTGACATCATGTGGTCTGTTCACTTTTAATTCACTATTTGTGACTTTTGACATCATGTGGTCACTTCACTTTTAATTCACTATTTGTGACTTTTGACATCATGTGGTCTGTTCACTTTTAATTCACTATTTGTGACTTTTGACATCATGTGGTCACTTCACTTTTAATTCACTATTTGTGACTTTTGACATCATGTGGTCTGTTCACTTTTAATTCACTATTTGTGACTTTTGACATCATGTGGTCTGTTCACTTTTAATTCACTATTTGTGACTTTTGACATTGTGTGGTCACTTCACTTTTAATTCACTATTTGTGACTTTTGACATCATGTGGTCACTTCACTTTTAATTCACTATTTGTGACTTTTGACATCATGTGGTCTGTTCACTTTTAATTCACTATTTGTGACTTTTGACATTGTGTGGTCTGTTCACTTTTAATTCACTATTTGTGACTTCTGACATCATGTGGTCTGTTCACTTTTAATTCACTATTTGTGACTTTTGACATCATGTGGTCTGTTCACTTTTAATTCACTATTTGTGACTTTTGACATCATGTGGTCACTTCACTTTTAATTCACTATTTGTGACTTTTGACATCATGTGGTCTGTTCACTTTTAATTCACTATTTGTGACTTTTGACATCATGTGGTCTGTTCACTTTTAATTCACTATTTGTGACTTTTGACATCGTGTGGTCACTTCACTTTTAATTCACTATTTGTGACTTTTGACATCATGTGGTCTGTTCACTTTTAATTCACTATTTGTGACTTTTGACATTGTGTGGTCACTTCACTTTTAATTCACTATTTGTGACTTTTGACATCATGTGGTCACTTCACTTTTAATTCACTATTTGTGACTTTTGACATCGTGTGGTCACTTCACTTTTAATTCACTATTTGTGACTTTTGACATCATGTGGTCACTTCACTTTTAATTCACTATTTGTGACTTTTGACATCGTGTGGTCACTTCACTTTTAATTCACTATTTGTGACTTTTGACATCGTGTGGTCTGTTCACTTTTAATTCACTATTTGTGACTTTTGACATCATGTGGTCACTTCACTTTTAATTCACTATTTGTGACTTTTGACATCATGTGGTCTGTTCACTTTTAATTCACTATTTGTGACTTTTGACATCATGTGGTCTGTTCACTTTTAATTCACTATTTGTGACTTTTGACATCGTGTGGTCACTTCACTTTTAATTCACATGTTTTGGCATCTTCAGTCACAGGAATTAGCTATTAAAAATCACTGAATTAGTCCACCGAGGAAGACAAGTGAACCAATGAAAACTTGGTTACAAACAACTAAAATTGTCTTTTTTTTTGTTTTTTGTTTTTTTTGATTCACCATTTCCATTGTTTTTCTTTGCACTTTTTTTTTTTACATGTCATTCTGGTTCCAACCTTGAATTAAATTAAGCATACACATGGGAAGACAGACTGGTGGGGTGGCCTAACAGCACTGACACATCTGGCTTCCATAACTTCTGGCACTGAATGAACTTGGGTCTGTCAGTGTGTTGAGGAGTAGGACTGAGTCATGTGGGATCAGCCAGTGCCACTGAAGCAGCACACGAAAAGGCCAGAAAAACATTTCACACTTTACTGTGTAACCTCACTGGGAATGCTCCAATTCTACGTCTGAATCAGACTAGTGCAAACAGTTTTAATCCAGAAATCACTGGTATATCTGCATTCTCTCTGTGTTATTATACGTTAAGATACAATCCTTGCTGACAGATTCTGGTTTCAACAAGAAGATTCACAGTCGCTCAGGGTGGAGGTATCCATCAAAGACAAGCTGTCGGTCGGCGGCCGTGGACTGAGGAGTGTAGG
>JAPXFY010000025.1:60929787-60932287 GCA_030674185.1 Monoplex corrugatus
ACATCTGGGAGATTGACCCATGCCTTGACATTTGGGCGATTGACTCATGCCTTGACATCTGGGAGATTGACCCATCATGCCTTGACATCTGGGAGACTGACCCATCATGCCTTGACATCTGTTAGATTGACCCACGCCTTGACATCTGTTAGATTGACCTACGCCTTGACATCTGGGAGACTGACCCATGCCTTGACATCTGGGTGATTGACCCATCATATCTTGACATCCGGGAGACTGACCCATCAAGCCTTGACATGTTAGATTGACCCATGCCTTGACATCTGGGAGACTGACCCATGCCTTGACATCTGGGAGACTGACACATACCTTGACATCTGGGAGACTGACCATCATGCCTTGACATCTGTGGGATGGACCTGTGCCTTGACATCTGGGAGATTGACCCATGCCTTGACATCTGGCAGATTGACCCATTATATCTTGACATCCGGGAGACTGACCCATCAAGCCTTGACATCTGGGAGACTGACCCGTGCCTTGACATCTAAGAGATTGACCCATGCCTTGACATCTGGAGGATTGACCCATGCCTTGACATCTGGGAGACTGACCCATGCCTTGACATCTGGGAGATTGACCCATGCCTTGACATATGGGAGACTGACCCGTGCCTTGACATCTGGTAGATTGACCCATGCCTTGACATCTGGGAGACTGACCCATGCCTTGACATCTGGGAGACTGACCCATGCCTTGACATCTGGGAGACTGACCCATGCCTTGACATCTGGGAGATTGACCCATGCCTTGACATCTGGAAGATTGACCCATGCCTTGACATCTGGGAGACTGACCATCATGCCTTGACATCTGGGAGATTGACCCACGCCTTGACATCTGGTAGATTGACCCATGCCTTGACATCTGGGAGACTGACCCATGCCTGCCTTGACATCTGGGAGACTGACCCATGCCTTGGCATCTGGGAGACTGACCCATGCCTTGACATCTGGGAGATTGACCCACGCCTTGACACCTGGGAGACTGACCCATGCCTTGACATCTGGGAGACTGACCCATACCTTGACATCTGAGAGATTGACCCATACCTTGACATCTGAGAGACTGACCCATACCTTGACATCTGGGAGACTGACCCATACCTTGACATCTGGAAGACTGAGCCGTGCCTTGACATCCGGGAGACTGACCCATCAAGCCTTGACACCTGGGGGACTGACCCATCATGCCTTGATATCCAGGAGACTGACCCATGCCTTGACATCTGGCATCCAGCTTTACCCCTGCTGACCTTTGTGACGACACCCCAGTCCACCCTGAATTCTGGTCTTGAACAATGTGTTGTGGTTGGTGATGTGATCTAACCTGACCTCACATTGCAGCATTTGACACTTACCAGAAATAATTCTTATAGATCCAACACATTATTGTCCTTGTTCAGTTTGTATTGGTTAGTTTTGTACTGTAGGTCTCACCTGTCTCACCTGTCGGCGTCACCGGGAACAGTGTTGGCCGCTGCACATGATGTCCTCACAAGTTGCCTCCAGCACTCTCGATCTTGGCTAAGTCTGACCACCTCCTGGAGTTTCTTGCCACTGATGTTTGTGATGTTTCTAGCAAGTGATGCAGGTGGCCGTCCTCTGTTTCTCTTTCCTTCCACTTTACCTTGGAGGACAGTGGACATCAAGTCTGTTCTCTCATTACGGATTGCGTGTCCAACATATTTCAGTTTCCTCCGTTGTATGAGTACTAGAAGCTTGCGTGTAGTACCCAACTCATTCAGTATGCTTTCATTTGAGCGCCTATCCGTCCATTTGACCCTCAGCAGTCTTCGGTAAAACCACAGCTCTGCTGCTTCCACTCGTCTTTCATCCTCTTTCTTCATTGTCCATGCCTCGCAGCCGTATAACATCACTGGCCAGACAAGACATTTTAAGAGTTTTATCTTAAGGTCTGCTGTTATGCTGTGGTCTTTCCAAATATTGTTCAATTGAACCATACTGTTCTTGGCCATTCCAATTCTCATCTTTATGTCTTTTGAGCATGTTCCATCGTGTACTGTAGGTAAAATACATAAAAGAGAGAAGAAAGAAACTATCAAGCAATTTCCACAGGCATTTGATCTCTAAAATATCAAGCAGTTTCCACAGGCCCTTGGTGTCAAACACCTGAATACTTTTCTCTGAATCAGTCAGCAGTGTTCAACTTTCAAACCTGCTGAGAATGACGAGACTGCAAGTGACATGCGTGGCATGTACTTGGTAGTGAAGCTGACATTGATTTTTCTTTTTCAAGTGTATGCATGCTATAGCCGAGATGTGGTTTCTCAGAAGAATGTTGAGAGTTCCATGGACAGCAAAGAAAACAAACGAGACAGTCTTGATGGAGGCAGACGCAAACAGATCACTCATAAGGAAGATTAGAAAAGACAGGCAACATTTATAGGCCATTTTATGAGGAAGGGGGATTTGGAGCACCTGGTCACAACGGGAAAGCTGGAGGGAAAGAGAGCACC
>JAPXFY010000025.1:60952287-60972287 GCA_030674185.1 Monoplex corrugatus
AACTATGAAGTCTTACGTACTTTCCCTTAGGACTGATAATTGCGTACCTGTATTAAGCAGAATGAAAATCACTACACTGAACTATGAAGTCTTACGTACTTTCCCTTAGGACTGATAATTGCGTACCTGTATTAAGCAGAATGAAAATCACTACACTGAACTATGAAGTCTTACGTACTTTCCCTTAGGACTGATAATTGCCTACCTGTATTAAGCAGAATGAAAATCACTACACTGAACTATGAAGTCTTACGTACTTTCCCTTAGGACTGATAATTGCGTACCTGTATTAAGCAGAATGAAAATCACTACACTGAACTATGAAGTCTTACGTACTTTCCCTTAGGACTGATAACTGCGTACCTGTATTAAGCAGAATGAAAATCACTACACTGAACTATGAAGTCTTACGTACTTTCCCTTAGGACTGATAATTGCGTACCTGTATTAAGCAGAATGAAAATCACTACACTGAACTATGAAGTCTTACGTACTTTCCCTTAGGACTGATAATTGCGTACCTGTATTAAGCAGAATGAAAATCACTACACTGAACTATGAAGTCTTACGTACTTTCCCTTAGGACTGATAATTGCGTACCTGTATTAAGCAGAATGAAAATCACTACACTGAACTATGAAGTCTTACGTACTTTCCCTTAGGGCTGATAATTGCGTACCAGTATTAAGCAGAATGAAAATCACTACACTGAACTATGAAGTCTTACGTACTTTCCCTTAGGACTGATAATTGCGTACCAGTATTAAGCAGAATGAAAATCACTACACTGAACTATGAAGTCTTACGTACTTTCCCTTAGGACTGATAACTGCGTACCTGTATTAAGCAGAATGAAAATCACTACACTGAACTATGAAGTCTTACGTACTTTCCCTATAATGTATATTGCTACCTATATTAATGCATGAATTGAAAAAAAAACTACCATAAATATGATATCTTACGTAATTTACTTAGATGAAATGCGTACTAGATGAGAGAGAGAGAGGAAAAATCACTACACGAAACTAGAGAGAAAGGATGTACGCAAGGATGAGAAGATTGGATCCTGTTTATGCAGAATAAATCATACCTGAACTATGGTAAGTACTGTTTGCCTTTTCCATTAACTATCAATTCATTCCGTCACGTGTTAGATGGTTAAAATCTGTTTTTTTTTTTATATAAGGCCGAGACTTCCAAAGGCAGAAGACTAAGGCCGGGAGGGTCTGGGGATACCACCCTCCAGTTTTCATACAGGCAGCAGGCAAATGCTCTCTTCGGGGAAAATATGCATTTATGTGCTCCAAAGAGGCACATCTTTCAGAATCTGGTTAAATTATTTTTAGTCCCTTAAGGATTACAAATCAATATCGATTTTAGTTGAGGGAAACATTTGAGGCACTTGGAACGAATATTGCCTTGGTTTTAGAAAGCATGCTAAACAACAATTTTTGTTTCATGTCCATATTCTTAATGGTCAAGCTTACTCAGGTTCAACTAAGAGAGTTCGTATACTATTTCCTTTACAAACTTGTTTTTTATTTTTTATTTGCTTTTTTTTTTCTTCAAGCAATGTTGACTTCCTGAACATGGGTTCAATGTATTCCGGATTTCCGCGAAATCGCTTGAACTCTAAAGCCTGCAGTATTAAGCAGAATGAAAACAACATGAATATGAGTTTACGACTTTCCTGTAGGATTGGATATTGGTACCTTATTCCAGATGTAAATCCTACTGACTTGAAGTCTTACTACTTTCCCTTGGGAAAATCCTACCTTAATTAAGCAGAATGGAAAATCACAATGAATATAATCTTACGTACTTTGCTCTAACTATAATTTACCTGTATTAAGCAATTGAAAATCACTCACTTGAACTATGAAGTCTTCGTACTTCATCTTAGGCTGTAATTGCGTACCTGTATTGCAGATGTTTTCTGAACTTGAGTCTTACGTACTTTCCCTTAGGTGGTAATTGCGTCCTGTTTAAGCAGAATGAAATCATCACTGAACTTGAAGCTCTTACGTACTTTCCCTTAGACTGATAATTCGTCCTGTATTCGCAGAATGAAAATCATTACACTGAACTATGAAGTCTTACATACTTTCCTTAGGACTGATAATTGCGTACCGTATTAAGCAGAATGAAAATCACTACACTGAACTATGAAGTCTTACGTACTTTCCCTTAGGACTGATAATTGCGTACCTGTATTAAGCAGAATGAAAATCACTACACTGAACTATGAAGTCTTACGTACTTTCCCTTAGGACTGATAATTGCTACCTGTATTAAGCAGAATGAAAATCACTACACTGAACTATGAAGTCTTACGTACTTTCCCTTAGGACTGATAATTCCCTACCTGTATTAAGCAGAATGAAAATCACTACACTGAACTATGAAGTTTACGTACTTTCCCTTAGGATGATAATTGCGTACCTGTATTAAGCAGAATGAAAATCATTACACTGAACTATGAAGTCTTACGTACTTTCCCTTAGGATGGATAATTGCGTACCTGTATTAAGCAGAATGAAAATCATTACACTGAACTATGAAGTCTTACGTACTTTCCCTTAGGACTGATAATTGCGTACCTGTATTAAGCAGAATGAAAATCACTACACTGAACTATGAAGTCTTACGTACTTTCCCTTAGGACTGATAATTGCGTACCTGTATTAAGCAGAATGAAAATCACTACACTGAACTATGAAGTCTTACGTACTTTCCCTTAGGACTGATAATTGCCTACCTGTATTAAGCAGAATGAAAATCACTACACTGAACTATGAAGTCTTACGTACTTTCCCTTAGGACTGATAATTGCTACCTGTATTAAGCAGAATGAAAATCACTACACTGAACTATGAAGTCTTACGTACTTTCCCTTAGGACTGATAATTGCGTACCTGTATTAAGCAGAATGAAAATCACTACACTGAACTATGAAGTCTTACGTACTTTCCCTTAGGACTGATAATTGCGTACCTGTATTAAGCAGAATGAAAATCACTACACTGAACTATGAAGTCTTACGTACTTTCCTTAGGATTGATAATTGCGTACCTGTATTAAGCAGAATGAAAATCACTACACTGAACTATGAAGTCTTACGTACTTTCCCTTAGGACTGATAATTGCGTACCTGTATTAAGCAGAATGAAAATCACTACACTGAACTATGAAGTCTTACGTACTTTCCCTTAGGACTGATAATTGCGTACCTGTATTAAGCAGAATGAAAATCACTACACTGAACTATGAAGTCTTACGTACTTTCCCTTAGGACTGATAATTGCGTACCTGTATTAAGCAGAATGAAAATCACTACACTGAACTATGAAGTCTTACGTACTTTCCCTTAGGACTGATAATTGCGTACCTGTATTAAGCAGAATGAAAATCACTACACTGAACTATGAAGTCTTACGTACTTTCCCTTAGGATGGATAATTGCGTACCTGTATTAAGTGCATTTTTGGCTCTAGAGAAATGAGATATGCAGAAACAATTATAGGTAATTTAGGCCCGTTTTTATTATATGTTTCAGTGTCCTTAGTTGTGTTTAAATTTGTATTCAGCTATGTTTTTGTTAAATCTCCTGTGCAATAAATTGGATGGAGTGGTCAGTGCCAGGGGCATATCCTTAGATTATGTGAGCAAATGCATTAATATGTGTACTTAATTTTCTTTTCCTTTTTTTTTCCCTGTTTTGAAACATAGTCCTGATATGGCTCTAGGCAGTCAGCTGGGCTTTAAACAACAATAACAATAGCAATCATACTGAACTATATCCAGATAAAAGAGAATGCATGTAAAATAAACAATCAAAGTAGAAAGATACACAGACAGGGTGTATAAAAAGAGAGAAACAAAACACTCATAAAACAACTATAAAACACACACACACAATATATGCACCCAACATTATACTCAACTAATCTCTTGCAGTCAGCATTTCAAATCTATGCACAATACTGGCAAAATACAGGTATGATGGGGGCACAGATGCAACTTACCCGCATGTATGGTGTGCTTCTTACTATCTAGAATGTCTTGGCAAATTCCAGCCCTGTACTTATGCTTAAAGGGAAATAACAACACAATGTTTAAACTCTCCTTTGGTTTGATGGTGAGCATTAGATTATTTCCCTTCCACTTGGGGGTGGGGTGAATGACCAAAAATCAGAGTATGACGTATGTAAACAGACAAAGCATATTACCAATTAGTTAAATATGGTATGTACTAGGCAATCAAGGTAGACAAAGCACATTACCAGTTAGCTAAATGTGCTATGTACTAGGCAATCAAGGTAGACAAAGCATATTACCAATTAGTTAAATATGGTATGTACCAGGCAATCAAGGTAGACAAAGCACATTACCAGTTAGCTAAATGTGCTATGTACTAGGCAATCAAGGTAGACAAAGCATATTACCAATTAGTTAAATATGGTATGTACCAGGCAATCAAGGTAGACAAAGCACATTACCAGTTAGCTAAATGTGCTATGTACTAGGCAATCAAGGTAGACAAAGCACATTACCAGTTAGCTAAATGTGCTGTGTACCAGGCAATCAAGGTAGACAAAGCACATTACCAGTTAGCTAAATGTGCTGTGTACCAGGCAATCAAGGTAGACAAAGCACATCACCAGTTAGCTAAATGTGCTATGTACCAGGCAATCAAGGTAGACAAAGCACATTACCAGTTAGCTAAATGTGCTATGTACCAGGCAATCAAGGCAGACAAAGCACATTACCAGTTAATTAAATGTGCTATGTACCAGGCAATCAAGGTAGACAAAGCACATTACCAGTTAGCTGTATGTGCTATGTACCAGGCAATCAAGGTAGACAAAGCACAATTAACATAGCTAGACGTGCTATGTACCAGGTAATCAAGGTAGACAAAGCACAATTAACAGTTAGCTAAATGTGCTATGTACCAGGTAATCAAGGTAGACAAAGCACATTACCAGTTAGCTAAATGTGCTATGTACCAGGCAATCAAGGTAGACAAAGCACAATTACCAGTTAGCTAAATGTGCTATGTACCAGGCAATCAAGGTACACAAAGCACATTACCAGTTAGCTAAATGTGCTATGTACCAGGCAATCAAGGTAGACAAAGCACATTACCAGTTAGCTAAATGTGCTATGTACCAGGCAATCAAGGTAGACAAAGCACAATTAACAGTTAGCTAAATGTGCTATGTACCAGGTAATCAAGGTAGACAAAGCACAATTAACAGTTAGCTAAACGTGCTATGTACCAGGCAATCAAGGTAGACAAAGCACAATTAACAGTTAGCTAAATGTGCTATGTACCAGGTAATCAAGGCAGACAAAGCACATTACCAGTTAGTTAAATGTGCTATGTACCAGGCAATCAAGGTAGACAAAGCACAATTAACAGTCTCTTCCAGGCAATTAAGGGGTTAAACATTCAGGCAATTAAGGGTTAAACATTCAGAGTGGTTGTTTCCCTTATACCACATGTAGTAGACCTGAATTTTCTGCACTTTTGCCAATCACATGTGGCTGCTGGATTTCTGGCTGCAGTTGGGCTGCGCACCATGGGAGCCACCAGACGACAGGGAATATAGTTACCATTATAATCATAATGACAGGGAATATGTGACCTGTTCTCACGAATGGGGTCACAACTTAATTTTGGGGGGTATAGAGATATTTATATCACCGGAAAGCAGAAAAAATGCTCTTTCCAATGATGTATAATTCAACTGACTAACTGGAAAATCGAGCGAGTTACAGTAATTTAAAGGGAGTGGGTGATGGGACGGCCATTTTGAGAAAAGCAGAGTTAAAGAAGGACAACAAAATTCTCTGCTTTTTCCTTAGCAACCAGTATTCTATCTTCATCAAACTTAGTGAAGTGATAGATAAAGTGGTTCTGCACTACATACTAGCTATTTCGCGAGCTGATTCCAACGGTATGCGATATGCTGAGGCCCTGTACGGTTTCATGGCCTAAATTAAAGCTCAAACATGCATTTTTCACAGAAAAAATCTGCACATTCTCGATGGGTTATCACTTTAAAATGTTATTTTAACACTCTTTCAGCCCAAATTTAACTTTAATCTTTGCCATAATTGATAGATTAATGGTCAGACAATGTGTAGGAACAAAAATCTCAAATCACCCAGATCGATCCTCACCACCTTTTCAGGCCCGTATCTCAGTTCACACCGTTGCGACTTGTGACCCCGTTCGCAAGAACCAGTCAATACAGTTATCATTATAATCATAACGACAGGGAATAGTTATCATTATAATCATAACGACAGGGAATACAGTTATCATTATAATCATAACGACAGGGAATATAGTAACATTATAATCATAACGACAGGGAATATAGTTATCATTATAATCATAACGACAGGGAATATAGTTATCATTATAATCATAACGACAGGGAATACAGTTACATTATAATCATAACGACAGGGAATACAGTTATCATTATAATCATAACGACAGGGAATATAGTTATCATTACAATCATAACGACAGGGAATATAGTAACCATTATAATCATAACGACAGGGAATATAGTAACCATTATAATCATAACGACAGGGAATATAGTTATCCATTACAATCATAACGACAGGGAATACAGTTACCATTATAATCATAACGACAGGGAATACAGCTACCATTATAATCATAACGACAGGGAATATAGTAACCATTATAATCATAACGACAGGGAATATAGTAACCATTATAATCATAACGACAGGGAATATAGTTACCATTATAATCATAACGACAGGGAATATAGTACCATTATAATCATAACGACAGGGAATATAGCTACCATTATAATCATAACGACAGGGAATATAGTTAACCATTATAATCATAACGACAGGGAATATAGTTACCATTATAATCATAACGACAGGGAATACAGTACATTATAATCATAACGACAGGGAATATAGTAACCATTAACATAACGACAGGGAATATAGTTACCATTATAATCATAACGACAGGGAATACAGTTACCATTATAATCATAACGACAGGGAATATAGTTACCATTATAATCATAACGACAGGATAAGTTACCATTATAATCATAACGACAGGGAATATAGTTACCATTATAATCATAACGACAGGGAATAAGTCATTATACATACGACAGGGAATACAGTTACCATTATAATCATAACGACAGGGAATATAGCTATCATTATAATCATAACGACAGAGAATATTAGTTACCATTATAATCATAACAATAATTATCATCAGGGCTTAAAACAGGAGGAGGCAAAAAACACTGAAACTAGGGAGGTCTGGGGGCATGCTCCCCAGGAAAATTTTTTTAAAAACCAAGTGTAAATCTATGCCATTTCGCGCCTTCTGGACAAAATTTCAAGAGATATTTAGTGCATAAAAATTGCTGTAAACACATAATTATTACAAGAAGATATATTTGGGAAAAAGGGGAGAAGGGGTTAAAAACATAATAATAAACTGAACATTCACCCTTTAACTTGACTGTTTTTAATTAAAGAGTCGTCAAAAGTCTGACCTGCTTGAACAATGTCTGCGCGCTCTGCTATTTTGTTTTTACCAAGAAGTCCGACCGGAAACTTCTTCCAAGAAAAATCAGGGGCCATAACTTGCGCGCCGTTGCTATGAATGCTTGCAAGCCGATCACGGATGCCTTGCTCCTTTCGTTTTTTTGTTGTTGTTGTTGTTGGTGGTTTTTTGGTGGTTTTCTTTTTTTTTTGACAAATCGAAATCGCGGAATTCCGCCCAGACGCGGAACATTTTAAGCCCTGTATCATTATTATCATCACCATCATCAGTGTTTCAAGCCAGTTGACTGCACTGAGTCTACCAGGGCTATAGCCATTATCATCACCAACATCAGTGTTTCAAGCCAGTTGACTGCACTGAGTCTATCAGGCTGTAGCCATTATCATCACCATCATCAGTGTTTCAAGCCAGTTGACTGCACTGAGTCTACCAGGGCTGTAGCCATTATCATCACCATCATCAGTGTTTCAAGCCAGTTGACTGCGCTGAGTCTACCAGGGCTATAGCCATTATCATCACCATCATCAGTGTTTCAAGCCAGTTGACTGCACTGAGTCTACCAGGGCTGTAGCCATCTCACACAATACACACACACATCTTAACACATCAATGACCACAGAAAAAAGAAAACCTGGAGAAGTGAATGAAGTATGTGTATCACTGCATTCACACAAATAATCTAAGGATGCCTCTGGTATTGGTCATTCTGCCAAACTTATCACCAAAGGGATTAAAAAATCATATCTGAATACAAATGCAAAAACATAACTAAATACACAAAAACATAACTAAATACACAAAAACATAACTAAATACACAAAAATAACTAAATACACAAAAACATACATAAAAACAGGCCTACAGTACCTAAAAGTACCTTTAGGCAGTTCATAATTCCTTGGAGTTAAAGCGCAATGAATGTGTGTACCCAATCATCAATCATTAAGAGACAGAGGGTATGTACGGCTTGATGGAAAACAAAGGTGAATGAATCAGCAAGACAGAGAATGAAAACAGAACAGAACATACCAGCAAGACAGAAACAAATCAACAAGAAACAACACGAGGGTGTGGATGGGACCTGGAGCACCGACGCCTCACCACTCTTGGGACACTCACCTCCCAAGTTCCTGACACCAATCGACAGTCATTTCTTCAAGCAAAGGGGGCTGTCCATGCGTTGCATGACCCATTCCGACCCAGTCATCAGTGACCTTGTTTACAACCCGAATGGCAAAGTGAGGAGATGACAAACCCCAGGACACAGCCACACAATGTGCACCAACCACGTCCAGTCGAGCCTCTGGACCAAGAGAGAATGAAAGACCTCTCTCTCGCCCCGGTCTGGTCTTCATCTGTCTTTCAGCAGTCCGCACTGCCACCAGCTCCATAAAAAGATGAAATTTCTAGCACAGGATTTCCATAAGCGGGGATACTGTTTCATAATGAATGAGCCTTGAGTATCCCAATGGCAGATGGGAAGAGAGCTGCTTTGTGAATAAAAAATATGAAATCTTAAAACAAGGGAAAAGATCTGAATGTTCTACTTACCTCTAGCAGAATGTGGTCAGCTCTACCCCACTAAAATTATTATGTGTATTGCAAAGTGATTTCAAATGAATCTGGACATTAGCCCTATACATGAAGGATTCAGAATAATAATAATAACAATGACACAATCAGTCATAAGAAGACAAAAAAAGCAGAATAATAATAACCTACCTCCATGCGAGCCAGTGTCTGGATGTGCAGAGGATAATCTTTGAGGACAGAACCAAACGCCTTGCGCCGTGTGCTGTAGTCTCGTGCCAAGTTCACCATTCTGAAATTCAAGGCAGGAAAACAAAGTGAAAAGAAAAGGCTTACGATAACTTCCTGGCATACCAACTGATCACATTTCGGTTTTCATACTATGACCTACAATGTTTTTGCACACTCACACTGAACTGTTTGGGAACCCTCAGTTTGAACAAAACATTAACCCTTTGACTACTGCATCCTATCAACCAACTGCAAAAACTTAATCCTTTGATTCCCTGACCCTATCCACCAGCTTCCTGCAGAAAGCTGTGGATTGGGTGAGGAAGTTAAAGGGTTAAGTTTTTGCTTTGCTAGCATGGTTGACAACGCAGACTGCTGGCGGACAGGATGTGAGGGTCTAAGGGTTAAAGTCATAGCTTGATGCTCAATTTATGAATAATAATTGACACAAATGTACTGCCTGCACTACTGTCAAAATATCCTAATACTAGTAAACATCTGGCAATCAGGATTCAAAGGGAAAACCCTACACATAGTGATGAAATGAGGACAATTATGTTAAAACTGTCCACCCTCACACACAGCCAGTCTGGTAGCAAATGGCCAACTTTATTCCATAACCCAGCTGTCTTAGAGACTGAGATGTGGACACCTTTCATTCATTCTCATTTTTGTTTAACTCACTCGGTACGGAGAGTTTTTCCCCTTGCGTTTCCCCAGGGACGGCCCATTTTGAAGGGTTAGGAAAAAAATCACAAAAAATACAAAACATAAAGGAACAAAATGAAACTTTCAGATCTGAATATTTACATGTTGGGTTAGTCATGCCAAAATATTGAAGTTCTTCCTTGAATGTTTCTTCTTCATGTGCCATGTTGAACATACCTCAAATTTTGTGGTCAGGATCACCGTACAGTCACACACTTTGATCAGCTCCATGAACACACAGTCAAAGGTGAAAAGGTCTTTGTATGCACAAAACAACATGAATAAAATAGACTTTGCTCAGGGTAAAAAAAAAGATTATTAGTGATATTATATGATTATGAATAAATGTTACAAATTGTTACACAGGGGAGTTATGGGGGCGCGGCACTCAAATGAGACATGCAGGCCACAAGAGCCAGAGAAGGAGGCAAAGTGGGAGGAAAACTAAAATCTTCGTGCCAGTCATGCATTGAAAAGTGAATGAAACCTCCATCAGACATGCGACTCACTGTACTTGGCTCGCTGACTGCTCACCTCTCATGACGTGTACGCTCACCTCCCTCTCCCACTTCTCTGTCATCTGAAACTGGGTCACTGTCAGTACCTTCTTGCTGGCAGCTTCCATCACTTGATACACTTTCACCATTATCTTCATCATACTCCTCGATGTCCAATCCTTCAGTGTGAAGCACTTCAATCACTTCAGCAGCAGTAAAACGCCGCCGTCACGATCTACTTTGTTTGAAAACTTGTACTCACCTGTGACGCCATTTTTGACACGAATGCAGATTACCAGTCGTGTAGGGTGCCGAAGTCAATCGTTTCCCGACAAGTGTATGGCTAGGGGGAATCTCACGAAGCAACTTTCCCCTTGACCCTTGACACGTTTGCAGTGACCAGTGTGGCTATGGTAGGCATGCAAGGTCTAAAGGGGAGCGTTGAAAAATTTTTAATTATCGAAACTGCTATCGCGTTCCGTCGTATGTAACTGTGCCTTTCATCACGACCGCTATAGCGTTCTGTCGTACCGAGTGAGTTAAAGCCCAGCCGATTGCGTAGAGACACACCAGGGCTATAGCCATCTCAACACACACACACTACTTCAACAGGGGTTAAACAAAAGAAAAGAAAATTAAGTACACATATCAATGCATTCACACACATCATCTAAGATATCCCTGGCACTGACCACCCCATCCAATTTATCACACAGGGGATTTAAACAACATACCTGAACACAAACTGAAAGATTACTATGAACACTGAAACATACATAAACACAAGCCTAAATTACCTAAAATGTTTCTGCATATCTCATTTTCCTAGAGCCAAAAATGCACTTCATATATGTACCCAATGATCAATCCTAAGAGAAAGTATGTAAGACTTTACTGAACACGTATACAGGTGAATGGACCAGCAAGGCAGAAAATGACAGGAAGAAATGACAGAAAGCAAAGGAACAAGACAGAAACAAAGAGAGTGACAGAAAAGATGAAATTTCTAGTAGAGGATTTCCAGAAGGTGGAGATACTATTTATACTGAAAGAGCCCCCGCGCATCCCCATGGGGGGGTCCCAGAAGGTGGAGATACTATTTATATACTGAAAGAGCCTGCGGCATCCCCATGGGGGATCCAGAAGGTGGGGATACTATTTATACTGAAAGAGCCCCTGGCATCCCCGTAGGAGATGGTGGAGACATTAACCTCTCTCAATCAGTATTACAAGAGTGGAGCCCATCTCTTCATCCTTACTACAATTGCCTTCTTCAAACCTGAGCAGTGTGATTTACCCACTGACACCTGGGTGGCTTGAAGGCACACACACAAATGTGACCTCCCACCATGAAATCAGTCTTAACTCAGCAGTCGTAACAGCGCAAGGAGTTGAAAAGGTGACTGGGTGTCTATCTGGGGTGTTTGACTTTTCTAAAATTGATTTCTGTAGACTATGCTCTATCCCCCACAAAAAAATTTTTCTTGAAAAAATATTATTGATCAATTTAAAATGGTAATTTTAATGCACTGATCGCAGCAGGAAAGAATACAATTTCCTACCAAAAGTACTATTTTTGTCTCTATTATAAACCGTAACCTGTGCAGTACCCGCACATGTAATATACTGACAGAAAACTCTTTGGTGCACCTTTCAGATAATGACAGTGAAAATTAGAAACAAACTGGGTCAAAGCACCAAATAAAGAAATTTAAGGAAAATGTGTAGGAGAGCACACAAAAACTTTAAGAAGCCGTTTTCTCAAATGGACGTCATACAAACTTAATGACTTTAAACATACATAACTTCTACATTTTTTTTTGAGTACAAGCTTTGTTCAAGTACCAAATAATCAGCAGAATGTACATGTACACTTTCGTGATATGCATATCTCAAAATGCCAAAGCAGAGAAACTCAAACAGGAAAACATAACAAGAAAGGAAAAATACAAGCACAGAAGGAAACTAAAAGCCAACAGGAAAACTAAACACCTAAAGAGACAAGAAACATAAGCAAGAGAACAGGGAGATGAAAACAAAAACAAGAGAAACCTTAACGCCTAAAAAGAAAAATGAAGCTAAAAAAGACCAAGAAGAGAAAAGAAAGTACGCTAGAGAAGAAAAAGAAATAAAAAAAGAAACATTAAAAATAGAGACAGGAGGAAAACTACAAGCTAAAACAAGGAGAGAACTAAACGCTAGAGAAGAAAAATGTCAACACAAGAGAAGGAAAGAACACACAAAGCATAAAGAACAAGGGAGAAAAACTTAACAACACACTAAAGAACACAAGGAGAAGAAAACCTGTAACACAGCACTAAGGAGAACAAGGAGAAAACACTGTAAAGCACAAGAGAAAAGAGAAGAAACACTGTAAAACAGAAAGAGAAAGGAGAAGAAACATTAACAACAGCACTAAGAAGAAAAGAGAAGAAACACTGTAACAAAGACTAAGAGAACAAGGAGAGAAAACACTGTAACAACAGACTAAAGGAACAAGGAGAAGAAAACACTGTAACAAAGCACTAAAGACAAGGAGAAGAAAACATTGTAACAACAGCACTAAAGAAGACACAAGGAGAAGAAAACATTGTAACAACAGCACTAAAGTAGACACAAGGAGAAGAAAACACTGTAACAACAGCACTAAAGAAGACACAAGGAGAAGAAAACACTGTAACAACAGCACTAAAGAGACACAAGGAGAAGAAAACACTGTAACAACAGCACTAAAGGAAGACACAAGGAAGAAGAAAACACTGTAACAACAGCACTAAAGAAGACACAAGGAGAAGAAAACATGTAACAACAGCACTAAAGGAGACACAAGGAGAAGAAAACACTGTAACAACAGCACTAAAGAGAAACAAGGAGAAGAAAACACTGTAACAACAGCACTAAAGAAGACACAAGGAGAAGAAAACATGTAACAACAGCACTAAAGAGACACAAGGAGAAGAAAAACTGTAACAACAGCACTAAAGAAGACACAAGGAGAAGAAAACACTGTAACAACAGCACTAAAGGAGAAACAAGGAGAAGAAAACACTGTAACAACAGCACTAAAGAGACACAAGGAGAAGAAAACACTTGTAACAACAGCACTAAAGAAGACACAAGGAGAAGAAAACATTGTAACAACAGCACTAAAGGAGACACAAGGAGAAGAAAACACTGTAACAACAGCACTAAAGGAAGACACAAGGAGAAGAAAAACACTGTAACAACAGCACTAAAGGAGACACAAGGAGAAGAAAACACTGTAACAACAGCACTAAAGGAGACACAAGGAGAAGAAAACATTGTAACAACAGCACTAAAGGAGACACAAGGAGAAGAAAACACTGTAACAACAGCACTAAAGAGACACAAGGAGAAAAAAAAAAAAAAAAAAAAAAAAAAAAAAAAAAAAAAAAAAAAAAAAAAAAAAAAAAAAAAAAAAAAAAAAAAAAAAAAAAAAAAAAAAAAAAAAAAAAAAAAAAAAAAAAAAAAAAAAAAAAAAAAAAAAAAAAAAAAAAAAAAAAAAAAAAAAAAAAAAAAAAAAAAAAAAAAAAAAAAAAAAAAAAAAAAAAAAAAAAAAAAAAAAAAAAAAAAAAAAAAAAAAAAAAAAAAAAAAAAAAAAAAAAAAAAAAAAAAAAAAAAAAAAAAAAAAAAAAAAAAAAAAAAAAAAAAAAAAAAAAAAAAAAAAAAAAAAAAAAAAAAAAAAAAAAAAAAAAAAAAAAAAAAAAAAAAAAAAAAAAAAAAAAAAAAAAAAAAAAAAAAAAAAAAAAAAAAAAAAAAAAAAAAAAAAAAAAAAAAAAAAAAAAAAAAAAAAAAAAAAAAAAAAAAAAAAAAAAAAAAAAAAAAAAAAAAAAAAAAAAAAAAAAAAAAAAAAAAAAAAAAAAAAAAAAAAAAAAAAAAAAAAAAAAAAAAAAAAAAAAAAAAAAAAAAAAAAAAAAAAAAAAAAAAAAAAAAAAAAAAAAAAAAAAAAAAAAAAAAAAAAAAAAAAAAAAAAAAAAAAAAAAGGGGGGGGGGGGGGGGGGGGGGGGGGGGGGGGGGGGGGGGGGGGGGGGGGGGGGGGGGGGGGGGGAGACACAAGGAGAAGAAAACACTGTAACAACAGCACTAAAGAGAACAAGGAGAAGAAAACATTGTAACAACAGCACTAAAGAGACACAAGGAGAAGAAAACACTGTAACAACAGCACTAAAGAAGACAAAGGAAAAAAAAAAAAAAAACCCCCCACAAGGAGAAGAAAACACTGTAACAACAGCACTAAAGGAGACACAAGGAGAAGAAAACACTGTAACAACAGCACTAAGGAGACACAGGAGAAGAAAACACTGTAACAACAGCACTAAAGAGACACAAGGAGAAAAAACACTGTAACAACAGCACTAAAGAGAACAGGAGAAGAAAACACTGTAACAACAGCACTAAAGTAGACACAAGGAGAAGAAAACACTGTAACAACAGCACTAAAGAAGACAAAGAGAAGAAAACATGTAACAACAGCACTAAAGGAGAAACAAGGAGAAAAAACACTGTAAAACAGCACTAAAGGAGAACAAGGAGAAGAAAACACTGTAACAACAGCACTAAAGGAGACACAAGGAGAAGAAAACACTGTAACAACAGCACTAAAGAGACACAAGGAGAAGAAAACACTGTAACAACAGCACTAAAGGAGACACAAGGAGAAGAAAACACTGTAACAACAGACTAAAGGAGACACAAGGAGAAGAAAACACTGTAACAACAGCACTAAAGGAGACACAAGGAGAAGAAAACACTGTAACAACAGCACTAAAGAGAAACAAGGAGAAGAAAACACTGTAACAACAGCACTAAAGGAGACACAAGGAGAAGAAAACACTGTAACAACAGCACTAAGAACAGAGAAAAACATGTAAAACAGCTAAAGAGAGGAGAAGAAACACTGTAACAACAGCACTAAAGGAGACACAAGGAGAAGAAAACACTGTAACAACAGCACTAAAGAAGACACAAGGAGAAGAAAACACTGTAACAACAGCACTAAAGAGACACAAGGAGAAGAAAACACTGTAACAACAGCACTAAAGGAGAACAAGGAGAAGAAAACACTGTAACAACAGCACTAAAGAAGACACAAGGAGAAGAAAACACTGTAACAACAGCACTAAAGAAGACACAAGGAGAAGAAAACACTGTAACAACAGCACTAAAGAGACACAAGGAGAAGAAAACACTGTAACAACAGCATAAGAGAACAAGGAGAAGAAAACATGTAACAACAGCACTAAAGGAGACACAAGGAGAAGAAAACACTGTAACAACAGCACTAAAGAGACACAAGGAGAAGAAAACACTGTAACAACAGCACTAAAGGAGACACAAGGAGAAGAAAACACTGTAACAACAGCACTAAAGGAGACACAAGGAGAAGAAAACATGTAACAACAGCACTAAAGAGAACAAGGAGAAGAAAACACTGTAACAACAGCACTAAAGGAGACACAAGGAGAAGAAACACTGTAACAACAGCACTAAAGAGAACAAGGAGAAGAAAACACTGTAACAACAGCACTAAAGGAGACACAAGGAGAAGAAAACACTGTAACAACAGCACTAAAGAGACACAAGGAGAAGAAAACACTGTAACAACAGCACTAAAGAGACACAAGGAGAAGAAAACACTGTAACAACAGCACTAAAGGAGAACAAGGAGAAGAAAACATTGTAACAACGCACTAAAGAGACACAAGGAGAAGAAAACATGTAACAACAGCACTAAAGAGAACAAGGAGAAGAAAACATGTAACAACAGCACTAAAGAGACACAAGGAGAAGAAAACATGTAACAACAGCACTAAAGAAGAACAAGGAGAAGAAAACACTGTACAACAGACTAAGGGAAAAGGAGAAAAACACTGTAACAACAGCACTAAAGGAGACACAAGGAGAAGAAAACATGTAACAACAGCACTAAGAAGACACAAGAGAAGAAAACATGTAACAACAGCACTAAAGGAGACACAAGGAAGAAAACACTGTAACAACAGCACTAAAGGAGAAACAAGAGAAGAAAACACTGTAACACAGCACTAAAGAAACACAAGGAGAAGAAAACATGTAACAACAGCACTAAAGGAAACAAGGAGAAAAAACATGTAACAACAGCACTAAAGAAGACACAAGGAGAAGAAAACACTGTAACAACAGACTAAAGAGAACAAGGAGAAGAAAACACTGTAACAACAGCACTAAGGAGACACAGGAGAAGAAAACATGTAACACAGCACTAAAGAGACACAAGGGAAGAAAACATGTAACAACAGCACTAAAGGAGAACAAGGAGAAGAAAACACTGTAACAACAGCACTAAAGAGACACAAGGAGAGAAAACATGTAACAACAGAAAAAAAACTAAAGAAAGACACAAGGAGAAGAAAACACTGTAACAACAGCACTAAAGAGAAAAGAGAAGAAAACATGTAACAACAGCACTAAAGAGACACAAGGAGAAGAAAACACTGTAACAACAGCACTAAGAGACAAAGGAGAAGAAAACCTGTAACAACAGCACTAAAGAGACACAAGGAGAAGAAAAACTGTAACAACAGCACTAAAGAGACACAAGGAGAAGAAAACATTGTAACAACAGCACTAAAGAAGAAAAGGAGAGAAACACTGTAACAACAGCATAAGAAGAACAAGGAGAAGAAACATTGTAACAACAGCATAAAGAGAACAAGGAGAAGAAACACTGTAACACAGCACTAAAGAGACACAAGGAGAAGAAAAACTGTAACAACAGCACTAAAGAGACAAAGGAGAAGAAAACACTGTAACAACAGCACTAAAGGAGACAGAAGGAGAAGAAAACATTGTAACAACAGCACTAAAGGAGACACAAGGAGAAGAAAACACTGTAACAACAGCACTAAAGAAGACAGAAGGAGAAGAAAACACTGTAACAACAGCACTAAAGTAGACACAAGGAGAAGAAAACATTGTAACAACAGCACTAAAGGAGACACAAGGAGAAGAAAACATTGTAACAACAGCACTAAAGTAGACACAAGGAGAAGAAAACACTGTAACAACAGCACTAAAGAAGACACAAGGAGAAGAAAACATTGTAACAACAGCACTAAAGGAGACACAAGGAGAAGAAAACACTGTAACAACAGCACTAAAGTAGACACAAGGAGAAGAAAACACTGTAACAACAGCACTAAAGAAGACAGAAGGAGAAGAAAACATTGTAACAACAGCACTAAAGGAGACACAGGAGAAGAAAACACTGTAACAACAGCACTAAAGGAGACACAAGGAGAAGAAAACACTGTAACAACAGCACTAAAGAGACACAAGGAGAAGAAAACACTGTAACAACAGCACTAAAGGAGACACAAGGAGAAGAAAACACTGTAACAACAGCACTAAAGGAGACACAAGGAGAAGAAAACACTGTAACAACAGCACTAAAGGAGAAACAAGGAGAAGAAAACACTGTAACAACAGCACTAAAGGAGACACAAGGAGAAGAAAACACTGTAACAACAGCACTAAAGAAGACACAAGGAGAAGAAAACACTGTAACAACAGCACTAAAGGAGACACAAGGAGAAGAAAACACTGTAACAACAGCACTAAAGAAGACAGAAGGAGAAGAAAACATTGTAACAACAGCACTAAAGGAGACACAAGGAGAAGAAAACACTGTAACAACAGCACTAAAGAAGACACAAGGAGAAGAAAACACTGTAACAACAGCACTAAAGGAGAAACAAGGAGAAGAAAACACTGTAACAACAGCACTAAAGGAGACAGAAGGAGAAGAAAACATTGTAACAACAGCACTAAAGAAGACACAAGGAGAAGAAAACACTGTAACAACAGCACTAAAGAAGACAGAAGGAGAAGAAAACACTGTAACAACAGCACTAAAGGAGAAACAAGGAGAAGAAAACACTGTAACAACAGCACTAAAGGAGACAGAAGGAGAAGAAAACATTGTAACAACAGCACTAAAGTAGACACAAGGAGAAGAAAACACTGTAACAACAGCACTAAAGGAGACACAAGGAGAAGAAAACACTTGTAACAACAGCACTAAAGAAGACACAAGGAGAAGAAAACACTGTAACAACAGCACTAAAGGAGACACAAGGAGAAGAAAACATTGTAACAACAGCACTAAAGAAGACACAAGGAGAAGAAAAACACTGTAACAACAGCACTAAAAAGACAGAAGGAGAAGAAAACACTGTAACAACAGTACTAAAGGAGACACAAGGAGAAGAAAACACTGTAACAACAGCACTAAAGGAGACACAAGGAGAAGAAAACACTGTAACAACAGCACTAAAGAAGACAGAAGGAGAAGAAAACACTGTAACAACAGCACTAAAGTAGACAAAGGAGAAGAAAACACTGTAACAACAGCACTAAAGAAGAAACAAGGAGAAGAAAACACTGTAACAACAGCACTAAAGTAGACACAAGGAGAAGAAAACATTGTAACAACAGCACTAAAGAAGACAGAAGGAGAAGAAAACACTGTAACAACAGCACTAAAGAAGACACAAGGAGAAGAAAACACTGTAACAACAGCACTAAAGGAGAAACAAGGAGAAGAAAACACTGTAACAACAGCACTAAAGAAGACAGAAGGAGAAGAAAACACTGTAACAACAGCACTAAAGAAGACAGAAGGAGAAGAAAACATTGTAACAACAGCACTAAAGAAGACAGAAGGAGAAGAAAACACTGTAATAACAGCACTAAAGAAGACACAAGGAGAAGAAAACACTGTAACAACAGCACTAAAGAAGACACAGGAGAAGAAAACACTGTAACAACAGCACTAAAGAAGAAACAAGGAGAAGAAAACACTGTAACAACAGCACTAAAGGAGACACAAGGAGAAGAAAACACTGTAACAACAGCACTAAAGAAGACAGAAGGAGAAGAAAACACTGTAACAACAGCACTAAAGGAGACACAAGGAGAAGAAAACACTGTAACAACAGCACTAAAGGAGAAACAAGGAGAAGAAAACACTGTAACAACAGCACTAAAGAAGACACAAGGAGAAGAAAACACTGTAACAACAGCACTAAAGAAGACACAAGGAGAAGAAAACACTGTAACAACAGCACTAAAGAAGACACAAGGAGAAGAAAACACTGTAACAACAGCCACTAAAGAAGACAAGAAGGAGAAGAAAACACTGTAATAACAGCACTAAAGGAGACACAAGGAGAAGAAAACACTGTAACAACAGCACTAAAGAAGACAGAAGGAGAAGAAAACACTGTAACAACAGCACTAAAGAAGACACAAGGAGAAGAAAACACTGTAACAACAGCACTAAAGAAGACACAAGGAGAAGAAAACATTGTAACAACAGCACTAAAGGAGACACAAGGAGAATAAGAATGAACAAATGACAGATGGAGAGAGAA
>JAPXFY010000025.1:60977287-61002287 GCA_030674185.1 Monoplex corrugatus
CTACAGCAATTGTTGTGGAATAATGGCCCAATGGATAAGGCATCTGCCAAGGAAGCATGCATTCTGCACCTTTGAGGAAAAAAAAAAGAGTGAAAACAACAACCATAGAAACCATAAACAAAAATAACATCAAAAACAGCCCCCATCCTCCCTTAACTCATTGAGTGCCAGAGGGTTTTCCACGTTTGTGCCAGACCATTTTCGCGTGACTGAAAATTGTTTAGGGTGTGTTTATATCTGAGGTCACTGTGCATGTGATTATTCACATAAGTTAGTCATGTTAGATACCAAAAGAAAGGTAAGAGGACAGGCAATAAGGATATGCATGGCAAACAACAATATTGGAGTTGTAAATTAGGATTATATGGGTTATAAAATGAGGACCAAAAAAAAAAAAAAAAAAGTCATGCACATTTTTCATACAAATCAGACTGCCTATCGTCTGTGCAGATTCCCTTACAAAATCAGATGAATACTCCAAAAGGCACATCCAGTTGTGATATGAATGCTTTTTACAGCTTGAAAATATTCCAGTTAGTCACTGTTCTGTGCACATTTTTGTCTAAAACGTTCACTGGCAACGCCCGACGTACCTCCATTGTTTTGTTGAAAAAGATCCGAAAAACACGGTCAAAACAAACGTAAACACACAAGAACTGCTCAGGGCAGAAGCGACGGAAACTACAAGAGTTATCGGTCGTGTGGCTACAGTAAAAAGTCGGATCGGCTATCATCGGAAACTAAATGAAGCACACAAAGTTATATCAACGATATATCGTTGCCTGGCACAACTGCAGCCACCTATATCGACGATATATCGTCGATCGGCACGGAAAGAGTTAAATAAAAAATGCTGTATTATATTAAGATGAATTTCAGAGTGAAGCAAACTAAATTCATCAAGAAAAATTCTGCTGTGATCCAAAACAAAGAGAAAACAACAAAAATCCTATCCAAAACAAAGAGAAAACAACAAAAATCCTATCCAAAACAAAGAGAACAACAAAATCTCCAAACAAAGAGAACAACAAAAATCCTATCCAAAACAAAGAGAAAACAACAAAAATCCTATCCAAAACAAAGAGAAAACAACAAAAATCCTATCCAAAACAAAGAGAAAACAACAAAAATCCTATCCAAAACAAGTGCGATCACTCAAGTTCAAGTAAACAGGGACCAGAAAAACACAAACACAGAATCACAACACATATTCAATACAACCAGACAAGACAAGTGCAAATTTTTGGGCAACTGGCCTTTGTCAAGCGTAAACGTAAGATCACAAAAAAACAAACAACAAATACAAAAATTAAGAGAAAAAGACTAGAATTTTCCTGCTGCTCCATTCCTTTTCTCTCTTTGGACGAAGCAGCAGGGAAGTTTTAGTCCTTTTCTCCTAATTTTTGTATTTGTTGTTTGTTCTTTTGTGATCTTATGTATACGCTTGACAAAGGCCAGTTGGCTGAAAATTTGTGCCCATCATGTCTGATTGTATTAAATATGCGTTCTGATTCTATTCCCACGGGTTTCTGGTAACCAAAATCCTAATCAATCCAATCCATTTCAATTCTAAACTGTTCAACTCTTTTTCTTCTGATGAGCTATGAACATTCTTGTAGCAGAAAAACAGCTCTACACCTGGATTACAAGCATGCTCATTATAGCAGAACTCCACATAAATCTACTGTAAAATCCACCATCTCCTTCAATTAACCCTTTGACTCCCACAACCTATCCTCCAACTGCAAAAACTTAACCCTTTGACTCCCTCACCCTATCCTCCAGCTTCCTGCAGAAAGCTGGTGGATAGGGTAAGGGAGTCAAAGGGTTAAGTTTTTGCTTTGCTAGCACGGTTGACAATGCAAGATGCTGGTGGACAGGGTGCTGGAGTCAAAGGGTTAAGCCTGGATGGCCTGTTGATAGAGTGTGGTGCAGAGAGACAGAGTTCCTGCCATCTAATCCAGCTGCATGAGTTTGAGTCTGGCTTGAGACAGATTGGTGCCTGTAGCCTTTAATCTACCCAGCTGTGAATGTGTAACCTGACCCTGTTTGTAGTGGGCAAGGTAAAGTAGCGAGGAAGAAGAGATAGCCCCAGCCCTCATAGTGTTGGTCTTGAAAAGTGCTATTGTCTCTACCACCTCAACTATCTATGACCTCAGGGTTACTGGCCAATCCTTTTTTTGTTTGTTTTTTAACCCTTTCGCTGCTATCATGTTTTGCTAAGACACATGCTAAGATTTGTTTCAGAAACAGACAAAAATCACGCTTATTATTTTCAATTGCTTATAATTCAGAAGGCACTGAAGATAGATACATACAAGTATATATCAAATGAAAGGAAATTGAATGAAGATTGTGTTTATGACAATTTCAAAATGAAATAATGTACCAGAGTGTCACATGTACTCTTTGAAATACAATAAAAAAAAATGTTAAAGTTACTTAAAGTCAATGATGATGTAATCAAGTGATGCAGGAGCTCACAAGCAGTTTATAGCACACTTTGATTTGAAGATATAGACTGTACAAAGGTCAGAAAGCAGTGTCCAGCCACAGTATAAGCACAGCCTAGCCACACATAAAATGAAACTATTGAAAGGGTTTTATCTCCCAGTGTCTATCCCCAGTAAAAACGCTTCTGAGTGTGGTAGTTCTGGAAGCAGTCTTCTAAACACAGTCCTCTCCTTCCCCCTCTTGCTTCCCTTCCCCTTCTAGCAGGCCCAGCAATAGCAGGTCCAGCAACAGCAGGTCCAGCAACAGCAGGTCCAGGCCGAACATCATCACCATGCTACATTACCATACCTGTAGCACAGTGAAAGCAAGGATTCAAATTTCCACATATTTTATGAAATAAAAAAAGTCACACACACACACACACACACACATACACACACACACATACATACACACACACACACACACACACACATACATACACACACACACACACACACACACACACTGATATAGGTAGCATGCTACTCCCCCATGCCACGCCCCCTTTCATTTTCCTCAAGCAAACACTGCAAAGAAACCCAGTGAGTACTGCTTCTACCAAAGTGACTTCATTACAACATTGTTTCTGTCAGTATTATCACTGAATGCTTTCAATTTCCTATAAAAAGTCACACCAACAGTCTCTCTCTCTCTCTCTGTCTCTCTTTCTCTCTCTCTCACACACACACACACACACGCACACCCCTCTGCTCCCACCCTACCCCTCACATAAACACACACAGGCCATGGAGATAGTAGCCTACTCCTCACACAAACACACAAAGGCCAGGGAGATAGCACAGGGCAGAGGCCGACCAGAAAAACAAATCATCAACAAGACGCACACAGCATGCAACGAGCGAGCGATGAGTGACACGCCCACAGGTCGAACACACTGCCCACTCGGTCACTGGCTCGCTCGCTGACCAGGCCCAAACAAAGGGCTCAGCCATCAATACACACACTTAGCTGTTCTATTTATAAATATACTGAGAAGAAAGCAATACAATCATGTTATAAAATGAATAAAGCTCTCAAATACACCTACCTGCATCTGGAACAATCGGATCTCCATAGGCCTACTTTGATTCAGAAGATCAGTCACCCAAAGATTCTTCCACATCAAAATCTGGGTCGTTGGCATCAACTTCATGAAGTTCGAAGCCAGCTGGCTTGAAGTCTTCATCTCCACTGTCTTGATCTCGAAAAATCGCTTCAATAACTTCTGCAACTGTGTAGGTTCGTTGTGGGGCAGCCATAGCGCTTCAAAAACTGAAAGCTCAACTTCGTAGCACCTTGCCAATCGATCGTGATAAATTATGCAAATGATCTAAATAACTTGAACAAACGGCACTCAAAGAGCGAAGATTGTCAAGGGACCTAATCAAATCATAAATAGAACAATTCTGTCATGTGCTAGACGAAAAGAGAAAGAGTGTTTGATACGGGACGATCCGCGATCGTCAACAGAGCATTGCAGACGACGGTTTCTATGACGATCGTCACTCGTCAACAGCGCAGTGAAGAGGTTAAACAGATTACATACTTTTTCTCATGTGTTAGCAGATTTTAAAGAGTTGTTTCCCCTGAATGCTTATCACTTTTGTGACATATATTCTTTGTTCCATGACTTTGTAAATTTACATGGGGAAAAAAAAAAAAGAACTGATACACCTTTTTCGTGTTTAAATGATTGTAACATCTGTTTCACAGCTGAACCTCCCTTTTCAACATGTAACATACCATCCAATGACAGTACTATTTCAGACACAATTTTGTCAACTGGAATATCTAAACTTGGACCTGAAGAAATTTTTCAGTGTTAAAAAAAGTCAATCAGATAATATGCTCTCTATAATTTTCCATTGATTTTATTCTTTCTCCCCATTTATAGCCGTGTGTGTGTGTGTGTGTGTGTGTGTGTGCGTGTGCGTGTGCGTGCGCGCGTGCGTGCGTGTGTGTGCGTGCGTGTGTGTCTGTTTCAGCGCTTAGATTTGATTTTATCAAGATTTTGCGCTATATAAATATTGTAATTATTATTATTATTAGATACGCATCAATTTGACAGTTTTAATCCTATTTAGAAAAATTTCCAACCTTTACCCACAGGCTGTACCCACATAGGATCAAACCCACATCCTCCGATAACAAGTCTGGCGTCCTCATCAACTTGCCTACTGAATCTGTTGATTATTTACTAGTAACACCTGGCGTCCTCATCAACTTACCTACTGAATCTGTTGATTATTTACTAGTAACACCTGGCGTCCTCATCAACTTGCCTACTGAGTCTGTTATTTACTAGTAACACCTGGTGTCCTCATCAACTTGCCTATTGAATCTGTTGATATTTACTAGTAACACCTGGTGTCCTCATCAACTTGCCTATTGAATCTGTTGATTATTTACTAGTAACACCTTGCGTCCTCATCAACTATTATCTACTAATAACACCTGATTAACCCTTGCACTCCCTCACCCTGTCCACCGATGTTCCTGCATGAGGCTGGTACGCAGAGGGAGTGAAAGGGTTACCATCATTTACCTCTATTGTCTGTCCCTGTCCGTCCACCACGCGGGCCAGAGCAAAACTCATGTCGGCGTCTGTTGCCGAGGAGAACCACTTGTAACCATAGAGACGGTAAGTGCCATCTGCTTCCTCCACTGCCAGAGTGTCTGTTCCTCCAGCTGCCAACATGCAACAGAACAACTTACCTGGCAGCAGCCCTATACACATGAAGAACAACTTACCTGGCAGTAGCCCTATACACATGTAGAACATCTTACCTGGCAGCAGCCCTATACACATGTAGAATAACTTACCTGGCAGCAGCCCTATACACATGTAGAACAACTTACCTGGCAGCAGCCCTATACACAAGTAGAACAACTTACCTGGCAGCAGCCCTATACACATGTAGAACAACTTACCTGGCAGCAGCCCTATACACATGTAGAACAACTTACCTGGCAGCAGCCCTATACACATGTACCGTAATGTTCAGGTTATTGGGCACACCGCTATATAATAATAAATAATAATTACAATATTTATATAGCGCAAAATCTTGATAAAATCAAATCTAAGTGCTGAAACAGACATACACGCACGCACGCACACACGCGCGCGCACACACACACACACACACACACACGCGCGCGCACACACACAGCATGGCTATAAATGGGGAGAAAGAATAAAAGCAATGGAAAATTATAGAGAGCATATTATATACAATTATATATTACAATGTGATTCCCCTCCGAGTGGAGACAGGCTGCAGAGGGGGTTGAGGAGGTCAGGATTTTATACAGAGGAGAAAAGGTGAGTTTTGAGAGCAGACTTGAAGGAGACAAAAGTAGGTTGCTGACGGACTGAGAGAGGAAGTTTGTTCCAGGAGAGTGGACCAGAAACAGAGAAGGCTCGTGGACCATATGTATTGAGCTTAGTGCGTGGAAAACGAAAAGTCAGAGGATCGGAGGCAGAGCGGAGGGTACGTGAGGGAACACAGATCTCAAGTAGGCTTGACAGGTAATCGGGGGCTGCGTTATTGAGGCTTTTGTAGCACATGGTGTCTAGTTTGTACTGTATGCGCTTTGATACAGGGAGCCAATGAAGTTGTGCCAGGAGAGGAGCTTTTTTCTTTTTGAGTACAAGGTGTGCAGCATTGTTTTGAATGCGCTGTAGGCACACCCACTAAATTATAGAAAAATCTTAACTATATTCACACATATGCCACACTGGTTTATAAGCCGCACTATTTCAATGGCCAGGTCAATCGCCTTCAACTTGAAGGCTGCTTCGTAGGCATTACGTCGCGTTTTCGGCATGATGAGGGTGTACGCCTGAGCATAGCAGATCTGAATACTGATTCAAATGCTTCAGTGTGTGCGGATTTGATTTAAAATGTGAACAGTTAACACTTTAACGTGAACATTTAACACTTTACCATGGAGCTCACCAAAAAATTCATGAACAGTAAACACGATTTTGGTGAGTTAAAGAGAAGCTAAGAATAGACGAGAACATGACGCTCCTGGGATTGGGAAAATCCGCAAATCAGCCGCATCATATTTTAAGCCGCAGGGGTTAAAGCTGGGGGGAAAAGTTGCGGCTTTTAGCCCGAATTTACAGTAATAAATACTACTACCTTTACACTGGTAGCATCCCTATACACATATAATAGATACTACTACCTTTACACTGGTAGCATCCCTATACACATGTAATAGATACTACTACCTTTACACTGGTAGCATCCCTATACACATATAACAAATACTATTACTTTTACATTGATAGCATTCCTATACACATATAACAAATACTATTACTTTTACATTGATAGCATTCCTATATACATGTAATAAATACTACTACTTTTACATTGATAGCATTCCTATACACATGTAATAAATACTACTACTTTTACATTGGTAGCATCCCTATACACATGTAATAAATACTACTACTTTTACATTGATAGCATTCCTATACACATGTAATAAATACTACTACTTTTACATTGATAGCATTCCTATACACATGTAATAAATACTACTACTTTTACATTGATAGCATTCCTATACACATGTAATAAATACTACTACTTTTACATTGGAAGCATCCCTATACACATGTAATAAATACTACTACTTTTACATTGGTAGCATCCCTATACACATGTAATAAATACTACTACTTTTACATTGATAGCATTCCTATACACATGTAATAAATACTACTACTTTTACATTGGTAGCATTCCTATACACATGTAATAAATACTACTACTTTTACATTGATACCATTCCTATACACATGTAATAAATACTTCTACTTTTACATTGATAGCATTCCTATACACATGTAATAAATACTACTACTTTTACATTGATACCATTCCTATACACATGTAATAAATACTACTACTTTTACATTGGTAGCATTCCTATACACATGTAATAAATACTACTACTTTTACATTGATACCATTCCTATACACATGTAATAAATACTTCTACTTTTACATTGGTAGCATCCCTACACACATGTAATAAATACTACTACTTTTACACTGGTAGCATTCCTATATACATGTAATAAATACTACTGCTTTTACATAACAACTACTCCTATTACTAATAACAAAAATGCAATATACCCTGGCAGAACACTCTTTTTATGATGTGACTTGATTCTTATTCAAGTTAGTTTTTATTGAACTGTCATCTACATTTGAATCTGAATGTAAAGCAACTGTCCACTTAGCAACTATCCATTTACCAATTATCCAGATGATTCTATCCATTATGATAAGGAATGCAATAACAGTCAAGAATTATTTCAAAAAAAAGAAGAAAAAACAAACCAAAAAAACAACTGAGCAAAAAATCTCAATAAACTATGAAAATACTACAGAGAGTAAAACATAATCGATTCAATCCAGCAATCACTCTCAATCAAGTCTGACTTAACGCATGAGCACTCAAACAATTCTAACTATACTCCATCCCAATAGTAATAATTCTAACTATACTCCATCCCAGTAGCAATAATTCTAACTATACTCCATCCCAATAGTAATAATTCTAACTATACTCCATCCTAAAAGTAATAATTCTAACTATACTCCATCCTAAAAGTAATAATTCTAACTATACTCCATCCTAAAAGTAATAATTCTAACTATACGCCATCCCAATAGTAACAATTCTAACTATACTCCATCCCAGTAGTAATAATTCTAACTATACTCCATCCCAATAGTAATAATTCTAACTATACTCCATCCCAATAGTAATAATTCTAACTATGCTCCATCCCAATAGTAATAATTCTAACTATACTCCATCCCAATAGTAATAATTCTAACTATACTCCATCCCAATAGTAATAATTCTAACTATGCTCCATCCCAATAGTAATAATTCTAACTATACTCCATCCCAGTAGTAATAATTCTAACTATACTCCATCCCAGTAGTAATAATTCTAACTATACTCCATCCCAATAGTAATAATTCTAACTATACTCCATCCCAATAGTAATAATTCTAACTATACTCCATCCCAATAGTAACAATTCTAACTATGCGCCATCCCAATAGTAATAATTCTAACTATACTCCATCCCAATAGTAATAATTCTAACTATACGCCATCCCAATAGTAATAATTCTAACTATACTCCATCCCAATAGTAATAATTCTAACTATGCGCCATCCCAATAGTAATAATTCTAACTATGCTCCATCCCAATAGTAATAATTCTAACTATGCTCCATCCCAATAGTAATAATTCTAACTATACTCCATCCCAATAGTAATAATTCTAACTATACTCCATCCCAGTAGTAATAATTCTAACTATACTCCATCCCAATAGTAATAATTCTAACTATACTCCATCCCAATAGTAATAATTCTAACTATACTCCATCCCAATAGTAATAATTCTAACTATGATCCATCCCAATAGTAATAATTCTAACTATACTCCATCCTAATAGTAATAATTCTAACTATACTCCATCCCAGTAGTAATAATTCTAACTATACTCCATCCCAATAGTAATAATTCTAACTATACTCCATCCCAATAGTAATAATTCTAACTATACTCCATCCCAATTGTAATAATTCTAACTATGCTCCATCCCAATAGTAATAATTCTAACTATACTCCATCCCAATAGTAATAATTCTAAATATGCTCCATCCCAATAGTAATAATTCTAAATATACTCCATCCCAATAGTAATAATCTAGAGCTACTGATCAAAAGCAAAACTCCTCAAATCTAAAGGGAATTCCTTACATCAACAGCATTCACCAACTGGCAATCATATTCATGGTAAAATGATGCAGAAGCTATCACATACAGTTCCAATATGCTCACAACATATGTCGGCGAAATCTTAAAAAATACAGCAAACAGCAACATCAACAACAACAATACAACAAATCTTCTCTTTTTTTTTTCCAGTTTCGTAAAGTTGCCATTGTACTGACACTGCAAATGCCAAGTGATGGAAGAGGAACCAAAATAATCATGCCATATGAATATGTGACCTCCCACCACGAAATCAGTCTTAACTAGCATTTTAGGCATATTGAGATATACATATCTTGGTACTTGAATAAAGCTTGTACTCAAAAAAATGTAGAAGTTATGTATGTTTAAAGTCATTAAGTTGTATGACAGCCATTTTGAGAAAACGGCCTCTAAAGTTTTTGTGTGCTCTCCTACACAGTTTCCTTTAATTTATTTATTTGGTGGCTTTGACCAGTTTGTTTCTAATTTTCGCTGTCATTATCTGAAAGGTGCACCAAAGAGCCTTCCATCAGTATATTACATGTGCGGATACTGTACAGGTTACGATTCATAATAAGAGACAAAAATAGATACTTTTGGTAGGACATTGCGTTCTTTCTGCTGCGATCAGAGCATTAAAATACCAATTTAAATTGATTAATAATATTTTTTCAAGAAAAAAATTTCTGTGGGGGATAGATTATAGTCTACAGAAATCAATTTTGAGAAAAAGTCAAAACACCCCCAGACAGACCCTCAGTCACCTTTTCAGCTCCTAGTGCTGTTCGACTGACTGCGAGTTAAGACTGATTTCGTGGTGGGAGGTCACATATGCATAAACTGTACACCTTGACAAAGTCTTGAGGTCCAACCCAACTTACAGAAGACTATCTCACAAAACTAACCAACATCTGATCCACCACGTTTCTCAGTCATCCATTGGCCCGATGTCCAAAATCGACTGGGGTCACGTGATGTCAGGCGTGACAAGGCTCTCTCCACCAACCATGGAGCCGACGCCTGAACAGTCTGTTGAAAAAGCGCAGGAGCCAATTACCAGAAAATATCATTTACAATACCACAGTTACATGTGCTCAAAGTGTAGTTACCACAATAATAATAATAATAATAATTAATAATAATAATAATAATAATAATTACAATATTTATATAGCGCAAAATCTTGATAAAATCAAATCTAAGCGCTGTAAGACTGAAAACAGTTGCATATATGTGACCCTCCACCATGGAATGAGTCGCAATGCACCTGGGGTGATTTTTTTTGTTTTTAAATGAAATGAATAAGCAAAAAACACAGTTTTCACAGATCCAAATTTTATTGAAATCGGGCATTCCGTTTCAAAGTTATGACCTTTTAAAGTTGGATATGTGGAAAAATGCATATATGAGAAATCGCAGTTTGAAAATGTCACACTTATGCCCATAGCAACCAGGTACTTCTAATAGAGCTACACTTTTCACCCGTTTATAAGATCAAATAAGCACAAGTATTTTAGCAAGACATAAAATAATGACCACAGAATCATTTTCAGTGAAAATCTCAAAATTGGTACCCTGACCCCCCTACATGAACTATCGCTGCTAGCGAAAAAGTGTGTCAGGTGCAATCCGACTCATTCCGTGGTGGAGGGTCACATATCAGTAATAAAGATCATAATAATAACTACAAACAGTCCATGTCAAAGCTTATTTGTCTCCCCTTAATCAAGATGCAATTTAACAGAAAGAGGCTGGTTTGAATAAGGTTCCTGTGCATGCATGTGTGTGTGTGCGTGCGAGCATGTGTGCGTGCATGCATGTGTATGCATACATGCGTGTGTGTGTGTGTGTGTGTGTGTGTGTGTGTGTGTGTGTGTGTGTGTGTGTGTGTGCTGTGTGTGTGTGTCTGTGTGAGTGTCTGTGTGTGTGCATGCGCATGTTTGTGTGTTTGTGTGTGTGTGTGTGTGTGTGTGCGCATATGTTTGTGTGTTTGTGTGTGTGTGTGTGTGTGCGCGCGCATGCGAGCGTATGTTTGTGTGTGTGTGTGTGTGTGTATGTGTGTGTATGTGTGTGTGTATCTTTGTATACAAGCGAAGAGTATCAGAAGAGTATATTTGTTCTTTACAAGAAACCAGATGGTGACCAATGTCCTTCAAACATATTGCGCTGTAAACAACAATAAAAACCAACCAGACAACAGACAAAAACTAATTTGTTATTCATAAGTCCACATGCTAAGCCAGCACTCTCTTTCTTCCCCACTGGCCCATTCGTCCTTACAAAAAAAATGAGAACAAAACCCACAAACAATTAACTAATCCCTTGTCAAACAAACAAATAAACAAAAGTTGCTGACAATCTGTCTAAACAAAAGATTTATAATCATACCTTGTAACAAATGTCAAAAGGCATATAATAGATGATGCTGAACATTGTAATTCTTGTGTGGCGTGAGTGTGATTGTATGCATAGCCAACACATTTTCCACGTGTCTGAGCACTGGGCTAAAATAAAATCTTGTCCTTGTTCTTCTCTTGGTTAACCTTGTCCTCTTAGTCTACATACTCATTTTATTGTATTTAACTCATTTTGATTTTAATGTGCATATCGCGTTGCATCTTTAATCATATTTTTTCTATACCTACCAAAGTTGTTTTTCAATGAGTATTGCCCTTTTTGTCCATTGTTAAAAGTCCTGACCAAGGCATTTGACTCTTATGATGTGCTTTTTTAACCGTACATATTTAGATTTAGTCATTATCTTTGATATTGTTTCGACAAAGACGGAGGGGGAGAGAGATGAGGGAGGAAGGGGGAGAGAGATGAGGGAGGAAGAGGGTGAGAGAGGGGTGAAAGAGAGAGTGAGAGAGAGTAAGAGTATGTGTATACATTTGTTTATGCGTTCTTGTGCCTATATGTATTTTAATGCGAATGCCAAAACAATTTCCCATTGTGATGCTTTGGGCTAAATAAAATTCTTGTATCTTGTAAAACATACTACTTTTTGTTGAAAACAGATTACAGTTGTTAAAAATCATCATATCAATAGAAATATGATACCAATTTGACCACAAAAAAAACATGCAAAAAACTGAAAAACAACAAACAAACAAACAAATTATCCTAATAAAATAAAAAACAACAAGAAACAAACAAATCATACTAATAATAAACAAACACGCTAATGACCTCAATGATTTTGGCAGCTCCGTCAGCCATAGCCAGAGGGCAGCCATAGAGACCTGATGATGGACTGAACAGGTACAGCTTGCTTACCTGGTACAGTCGACTGAAACAACACACATACACACATGTATTTTTGTTAGTTTTTAAAATTTTTTTGTTTAGTATGTATGTATGTATGTATGTATGTATCTATCAATCTACACACACAGACTAGACACACAGACACAGACACAGACACACACACACACACACTCTCTCTCTCTCTCACACACATACATACATACATACATACACACATACATACATACATACACACACATATACACACATACATAATACATAATACATGCATACATACATACATACTAAAAAAGAAAAAAAGATAAAATAACAACCCCCCACCACACACACAAACAAAACCAGTAACAGTTGCTTACTTCACACAGTCAAAGGAGCAGCTCATAGCTGAAAAAATCCAACACACACACACACACACACACACAGTGACACACACACGCACACACACACACACACACATACAAAACCATTAAAGCTTGCTTACTTCATACAGTCAACCTAAAAGAACACACACACACACACACACACACACACACACACACACACACATACATACAAAACCATTACAGCTTGCTTACTTCGTACAGTCAACTTAAAAGAACACACACACCACACACACACACACACATACATACAAAACCATTACAGCTTGCTTACTTCGTACAGTCAACTTAAAAGAACACACACACACACACACACAGACACACAGACACACACAGACACACACACACACAACCTGTACAGCTTGTTAACTTTGTACAGTCAACCAAAGCAGCTCATACACAGCTATAAACAGTACAGACAGCTCATTTAGTACAGCTAACACTAAAGCGTACAGCATGCTCACTTGGTACAGCTGACTAAACAGCACATACACTTATACGTGACACAGCAAGGAAAAGAAACCCCATCCAAAGACACAGACACTGAGTCAGCCAATTGTAGCTAAGGCCATGAACAGCTATAGTCCAGATTTTGACAACTGAGATTTTTGCATATTTCAAGTCTTTAACAGCTGATCTCCAATATCCCAAAGTTTTGCGGCTGAAAATTTTGCACCCTAAAAAGCAACTAATAATTTTTTTCTTAAATTTGATGAGCTTATTACCTCCCTTTTCACAAAAAAATGCACTTTAATCCTCTTGTATTTATAATAATAATAATATATTTTATTTATATAGCGCAAAATCTTGACAAAATCAAATCTAAGCGCTGAGCGTAGACATGCATACATACCTACATACATATGAGCGTATACATGCATACATACATGCTTACATACTTACATACATAAATCTAAGCTGAGCGTATACATGCATACACACATACATACATAAATCTAAGCGTATACATACATACATACATACATACATACATACATACATACGCACATGCATACATAATAATTACAATATTTATATAGCGCAAGTCTCGACAAAATCAAATCCAAGCGCCGAAAAGACACACACGCACACACGCACGCACGCACGCACACACACAACACCACACACACACACACACACACACACACACACACACACACACACACACACACACACACACACACACACACACACACACACACACACACATGCATGGCCACAAATGGGGAGAAAAGAATAAAAGCAATAAAAGCAAGAATAAAACCAATGGAAAACCACAGAGAGCACATCATATACAATTATATATTAAAACAAAGTGATTCCCCTCCGAGCGGAGACAGGCTGCAGAGGGGGGTTGAGTGAGGTTAGGATTTTATGCAGAGGAAAAAAGGTGAGTTTTGAGAGCGGACTTGAAGGAGGCAAAAGTAGGTTGCTGACGGACTGAGAGAGGAAGTTTGTTCCAGGAGAGTGGACCAGAAACAGAGAAGGCTCGTGGACCATAGGTATTGAGCTTAGTGCGTGGAAAGCGAAAAGTCAGAGGATCGGAGGCAGAGCGGAGGGTACGTGAGGGAACATAGATCTCAAGTAGGCTTGACAGGTAATCGGGGGCTGCGTTATTGAGGCTTTTGTAGCACATGGTGTCTAGTTTGTACTGTATGCGCTTTGATACAGGGAGCCAGTGAAGTTGTGCCAGGAGAGGAGATATGTGGTCAGCTTTTTTCTTTTTGAGTACAAGGCGTACAGCATTGTTTTGAATGCGCTGTAGGATGTGAATGGTGGAGGCAGGAAGACCAGACAGGAGTGAATTGCAATAGTCAATGCGAGACATTATGAAGGAGAGAACGAGTTTTGCAGTTGTTTCGACAGAGAGATACTTCCTGATCAGGCTTATACGATGGAGATGATAGTAGCAAGATCTGGCAGTTTGAGAAACAAAGTTGTTCATGGACAGGGTAGAGTCAATGCAGACACCAAGGTTTTTTGCTGAATCAGAAATTGGGACTGATGTGTTACATAATGGGAGAGAAAGAGGAGGCAGCTGGGAAAGTTTCTGACGGGTGCCAATGAGGATAGCTTCTGTCTTGTCGTCATTAAGCTGAAGTCTATTGTGTGTCATCCAGTTCTTAATGTCCGAGTAACACTCAGTGGTGCGAGTCAACAGGCGCTGTATATTATCAGGTGAGTCACTATCTTGAAGTTGGGTGTCATCAGCATAGAAGTGGTGTTTTATAGAGTGGGAGTTGATGATGGTGGACAGGGGGGAGGTATAAAGAGTGAAAAGAACAGGGCCAAGGACAGATCCTTGTGGAACACCACAGGTCAGGTATGCAGGTTGAGAGTAAGTGCCATTGATGAGAACAGTTTGTTTTCTGTTTGATAAATACGAAGTGAAAAAGGAGAGAGCAATGTCAGAGATGCCAAAAGTATGATGAAGTCTAGAAAGGAGAATACCATGGTCAATGGTATCGAAAGCTGCAGACAGATCAAGGAGTGTGAGGAGAGAGACTTTGCCAGTATCAGTTGCAAGGAGGAGATTGTTGAGAATGTGTAGTAGGGCAGTTTCAGTGCTATGGCACTGGCGGTAGGCTGACTGGAAAGGATTGAGGAGATTGTTGGCAGACAGGTGAGAGTTCAGCTGGTTGAGGACGACTTTTTCAAGAAGTTTTGACAAGAAAGAGAGATTAGAGATAGGCCTGTAATTTTTCAGTTCATTTGGGTCTATTGTAGTATTTGCATTCTAGAGAGCTGAACTGCCCCTAGATTTCGAATTTTCTGAAATTTTCCCCCCAAAATACGGTTACTCTGTTCATGAGTACACTGTGAGCATGTCTGATCAGATATAAAGCTAGAACTTTGTCAGGTGTTGGTAAACATGCTTTACTTCCATATCCAAGTGAGTATGTCTTTCTAACCACTGCTTGTCGTGTCATTGTCACCAAAGATGTCACCAAACATGAATAAATAAGTGATATATGTATGAAAACAAGAGAAGCACACCTATACGTGACCACAACACATACAGATGAGTAATGAATTAGAGCATGGCCTAGCAAAAGTGTCTAGCAGCATTTCCATATGATAGTACTCACAGTGGTCACCAAATGTCACCAAGTGCTCATCAGGTATTTACACAGTTTGTTCAGGTAGTTTTTATCATTATTTTTCTTTCCAATGCAAAACTACATTCAATGTTCATAATACACTTTACTAATTGTCTGTACAAAAACAAAAAGAAATAATCTAAAGGTTTGGCATCAGCTGGCAGTATACAAGTTGGTCCGACCCAGAGATCAAATTTCTTTACTGTCAGTAGAAACCAGAGATGGGTGCCACGTTCGCTGGAATGCGGTCAGCGGCGCGTTATCTTCTGTGTCGGTCTGCTCTAATAAATCAGTTTTCATCATCTTCCCCCTCACAAACCTCAATATCTGACTCAGCTACATCTTCTTCGTGTTTTCCTAATTTACGAACAGTAGTATTTAATTCCTCCTCTGAATAATCTGCAGAATTATCTGTATCCTGAAAACCGTCTGCTACAAAGGGCATCACACCATTTTTTCACACGCTACGAGGCATGAATGAAAATACCCCAACCACATTTCGCGCCCAAGCATAAGTGAATGGATGTGTGTGTAGTACCAATTTTCCCAAGATCATCTCATTGGATGATACCAAGAATGTTTGACCAATTGTCAGTCTCCCTGGGCCAGAAACATGTGATCAGTGCATGATCAAAATAGCCCATGCTCGTGGCCGACTTTTACGGTCGGGTACGGCCGTAACGAAGCGCTAGGCAGTGCGGGCGGAACTGTCGGCTACGGTCGTAACGAAGCTAAGAGGGTTAAATGTATTCGGAAATAAAACTGATAGATAAATTATTTCGTATTTTGCAAGTTTATTATTACTATAAAGTGATTTTTATGTTTTGCATGTTAATCTATAAACTTTGAAACTTTAAAATGAATGAAAATCTCCGACATGAAAATTTTGCACTTGAGCCTGATTTTCCAGTGCTGGATCACAAATGACTAAATTCTGTAGAAAAATCCACTTTCACAGTTAAACAACAACAACAAAAATACACTTAAAAAAAAGAGGGGGGGGGGGGGGGGTGGCGCCACACTATTGCAACATGCTTTTTTCTGAGACAACATCCCACATTTCATGTGGAAAAATTCCAATCCACCATTAACATCATGCCAGCACATAGGGTTCATGCACAGGCTTTGGCATATATCATGATTATTTTGGACTTCTTTTTCCTATAACACAACATTTGGAGTGTTAAATCTGGACAGAAAAATAATATTTTGTACTTCTTTTTCCATGATATGACATTTGGAGTATATAGATCATTAGATGTATAGAAATATTCTGATCATGGACACACTGTCTAGAGAAAACTGAGACTTTGCCCTGTTATAACATTATTACCTGACAGCACCAAACTTGCGCTCATAAGCCAGAGCAATCAACCCTTCCTGTGCAGCAATGTCATGCATAGCTGTCCAGGCAGTGCTGGTCCTTAGAGTGTCCACGCGATGTCCCCATGCGTCTGTCTGCTCCACTGTCGGCGGCTCCCGCTCACAGCGTAGGTGAAGGTCATAAATGTCTGTTCCAACACGCTGACCAAATCTACGCAGATCTGCATCAATCTCTGGCAGTGACTGCAGAACAAAGCCACAAATCAAAACTTATTAATTTTTATCACTCTGAAATGAAATTTCAAATAAATGCAGTTTAAATTTTTCAAATCGGACTAATAGTTCATGAGATATTCCAATTTGAAGCGTCAAAAATTTCTTAAATTTTAGTACCACGTTTTAGTGGGACAAAGGACAAGTGTCACAGAACAAACTCATCAAATGGCATGGTATGCTGATTTTGCTGGAAATGACATTTATTTTGTAATTGTGAGAGACAGACCGCATCAAAAGTCATGAAATTTTGGTCGTTGATGTATTTTGGTGTGCCGAATTGAATAAAACCATTATTGGAACTCTGTGACGAGCCATTTTTGTCTTATTACAGGAAACATGTGATATTTTGGATGTTTTATCAGTGATTCATTAATAATTGCCCATATTGTATTAATAACAGACAAAAATGAAGCTAGAAACAAAACAATCATTTCAAGAGATAGATATAAAATCATTTTGCTCATCGTTCAAGTGTCTTATTACTGCAAATTAAACCAAAAAAGTCACGACTCGCTACTTCAGTAGTCTTATGAATACCTTTTAATATTTCATCAGTTTCTGTACATATAAAAGGACATCTGAGAATCAATGACTTCTGGAATCACTTAAATAATTGAAATATTAAAAATTACTGCATGCTTTTATGCTGCAGTCTGTCCAAAAATATCATCCGATCAAAATTCTACTAAAAACTAAACACACATACATACACATGCACACACACATAACACACATGTATACACATATATACACACACAGAGAAAAACATAACACTTTAACAGACAAGATTTATGTACGTTACATTTGATTTTTATTTTATACATCAGTCTTTAAAAAATAGACTAAACTGTCTGTGGATGAGTCAAGTCCCCGAACACTTAGCACAGCCAGCGTCCAAAGAAAACTTCAGGAAGGATATGGGACCACTCACCATTCAGGAACAGGTCACTTAACTCCTACAATAGAGAAATATATGAATTTCTGCATAATATATACTATTCATTGAGAGATTGGAAAGGAAAGGAAACCATAATGTATAGTCTTCACATTAACATTACTTTAACATTAAGCCCAAACTCGCGACTTTGATTTTTAGCATATTACTTGTAAAAATCCACCAAAGCAGAGCAATCCTGCTAAGTATTTCCGGTGTACTCTTGCCCTTTAATACAAATCAATAACAACAGGCTACTATTAAATAAGATGCAATCTTCCCTTTAAAACAAATTAATGACAATGGGCCTATCCTTTTCAGATATTGACTACAAATTGAAACAACTACATAAGCTAATGGATGGCCTACTTTACAAATAATACAACTCATAGCCTTCTAGTTCTATTCAGTTTCAAAACCTAAATGAAGAATATTATAATGAACAGAAGATTTTGTTTTGTGACATTCTAAATCTCTGTGTGTGTTAGTGTGTGTGCATGTTGTCAGAGAGAGAGAGAGTGTGTGTGTTGTCAGAGAGAGAGAGAGATGGAGAGAGAGAGAGAGAGAGAGAGAGAGAGAGAAAGAGAGGAGAGAGAGAGAGAGAGAGAGAGAGAGAGAGAGGATCATGCCTGTTAACAACTTGGATATGAATGTATTGTGGCCTATTTACTTATTCATTTCTTGTTCTTTGAGAGAGAGAGAGAGATTCATGTCAAGGAAAGTACAATAACTTGCACAGAATTGTTTGTTGATTTGAAAAAATATATATTTAGACTTATTCATTCATTCATTTATTTGAGAGAGAGAGAGAGAGAGAGACTCAGAGAGAGTTGGGGAGGGGGTATGCGCACCCCTCTGTTTGGGCAAACCCATTTTCCACGGCCCGGCGAAGCACGTCGAGCACATAGTATTTTTAGTAGTAAACTCGCCCGTCGTGGGGTGAGCAGATCTACACTGCGACATGCAAATACCATGATCTCGGGGAGGAAATGGTTGACGAACCTAGCTTCGGCTGACAACTCCGAATCGAGTTCAAACGCAGTTGTCCTTTTCTTCAAAAATACAATGTCACAGATCAAACAGAACTTGATCTGTTCATTGCTAGATCTAGTCTTTGTCCGACAACGTAAAACTTGCCGAGCTGAAACTTGTACAGCGTTCTGTTACGCCGGTAGTAGGCCTATGGCGTCGGCACATTCCGACGTTGTTCTGGTACTGATCTGGAACAGATCCTCATGTAAAAAGTTGGCGTACGGCCGTATTTTACCTCAAATTGATTTCATATTAAACATGCACATAGAAAAAAGTATGCAAAATCGAATCCCGCCGACGAGAAGTTCCAAAAATGGCGACTTGCCTGCAAACTTTTCCGATGAAAAAAAGCAAAACTTTGGAAGCGTCGATCTCGGTTCGAAACTGGCACACATAGCTCTCGTCGGGATATATCATTTTGTTACATTGATTCTCATTGGTTGCAAAATTACAATGTGATTGGTTAACAAATATAGCCGTACCGACCGAAATAGGCCTAGTGAAGCACACCAAACAAACTTTGATTCTAAACGCATACCATATCCGCGATTACGCCCGAAACGCGAATTTTCGACTTTCTCATCAAATAACTAATTCCATTTTCGCTGTAAGTACATAAAATGGCAATCATTCAAATCTTTATTCATTTCTGATTCATATAAGAAAAAAAATAAGGATGAAACACCGCTTAAAGAGGCAGTAATACTTGATTGAACTGAAGACCCCCCAGTTTTGCGGCCGGCCCCCGTTTTTGCCCAGTTTTTGGTACCACAAATTTGACGTCGCGTTTCGGTTCGCACGGTATTGCTATTTACTCTGCATGTGTATGAGAGAGAGAGAGAGAGTGTGTGTGTGTGTGTGTGTGTGTGCGCGCGCGCGCGCATGCGTGTGTTTGTGTATTTGTGTGTGAGTATGTGTGCCTGTGTGTGTACATGTGTGTAAGCACAATCATGTGTATGTACATATCAGAGCATAATCAAACTGCACATTTATACGTTTGTACACATAACATATGCATGTATAGTGTTGTTAGCTTGTAAATGTAATGCATACTTACCTTCCTTAACTAATTACCCACCCCTTTTTTTTCAAATAATTTTTCATTAATTAAAGATCATTTTTATAAAACACAAAGAGATTATAAAATATGACAATGCAATTACATAATAATAATAATATATTTTATTTTTTATAATATATTTTATTTATATAGCGCAAAATCTTGACAAAATCAAATCTAAGCGCTGAGCGTATACATGCACACATACCTACATACATATGAGCGTATACATGGATACATACATGCTTACATACTTACATACATAAATCTAAGCTGAGCGTATACATGCATACATACATACATACATAAATCTAAGCGTATACATACATACATACATACGTACGCACATGCAAACATAACAACTACAATATCTATACAGCGCAAATCTCGACAAAATCAAATCCAAGCGCCGAAAAGACACACACGCACACACGCACGCACGCACGCACACACACACACACACACACACACACACACACACACACACACACACACACACACACATGCATGGCCACAAATGGGGAGAAAAGAATAAAAGCAATAAAAGCAAGAATAAAACCAATGGAAAACCACAGAGAGCACATCATATACAATTATATATTAAAACAAAGTGATTCCCCTCCGAGCGGAGACAGGCTGCAGAGGGGGGTTGAGTGAGGTTAGGATTTTATGCAGAGGAGAAAAGGTGAGTTTTGAGAGCGGACTTGAAGGAGGCAAAAGTAGGTTGCTGACGGACTGAGAGAGGAAGTTTGTTCCAGCAGAGTGGACCAGAAACAGAGAAGGCTCGTGGACCATTAGTGCGTGGAAAGCGAAAAGTCAGAGGATCGGAGGCAGAGCGGAGGGTACGTGAGGGAACATAGATCTCAAGTAGGCTTGACAGGTAATCGGGGGCTGCGTTATTTAGGCTTTTGTAGCACATGGTGTCTAGTTTGTACTGTATGCGCTTTGATACAGGGAGCCAGTGAAGTTGTGCCAGGAGAGGAGATATGTGGTCAGCTTTTTTCTTTTTGAGTACAAGGCGTACAGCATTGTTTTGAATGCGCTGTAGGATGTGAATGGTGGAGGCAGGAAGACCAGACAGGAGTGAATTGCAATAGTCAATGCGAGACATTATGAAGGAGAGAACGAGTTTTGCAGTTGTTTCGACAGAGAGATACTTCCTGATCAGGCTTATACGATGGAGATGATAGTAGCAAGATCTGGCAGTTTGAGAAACAAAGTTGTTCATGGAGAGGTAGAGTCAATGCAGACACCAAGGTTTTTAGCTGAATCAGAAATTGGGACTGATGTGTTACATAATGGGAGAGAAAGAGGAGGCAGCTGGGAAAGTTTCTGACGGGTGCCAATGAGGATAGCTTCTGTCTTGTCGTCATTAAGCTGAAGTCTATTGTGTGTCATCCAGTTCTTAATGTCCGAGTAACACTCAGTGGTGCGAGTCAACAGGCGCTGTATATTATCAGGTGAGTCACTATCTTGAAGTTGGGGTGTCATCAGCATAGAAGTGGTGTTTTATAGAGTGGGAGTTGATGATGGTGGACAGGGGGGAGGTATAAAGAGTGAAAAGAACAGGGCCAAGGACAGATCCTTGTGGAACACCACAGGTCAGGTATGCAGGTTGAGAGTAAGTGCCATTGATGAGAACAGTTTGTTTTCTGTTTGATAAATACGAAGTGAAAAAGGAGAGAGCAATGTCAGAGATGCCAAAAGTATGATGAAGTCTAGAAAGGAGAATACCATGGTCAATGGTATCGAAAGCTGCAGACAGATCAAGGAGTGTGAGGAGAGAGACTTTGCCAGTATCAGTTGCAAGGAGGAGATTGTTGAGAATGTGTAGTAGGGCAGTTTCAGTGCTATGGCACTGGCGGTAGGCTGACTGGAAAGGATTGAGGAGATTGTTGGCAGACAGGTGAGAGTTCAGCTGGTTGAGGACGACTTTTTCAAGGAGTTTTGACAAGAAAGAGAGATTAGAGATAGGCCTGTAATTTTTCAGTTCATTTGGGTCTAAATTGTGTTTCTTGAGGAGAGGGTGAACAATAGCAGACTTGAAAGAATCTGGGACAGTTCCAGTTTGAAGAGAAGTGTTGATGATGTCAGTGATGAATGGGAGGAGAGTAGGGAGACAATCGGAGTAGAGAGAACCTGGAAGAGGATCCAGTTCGCAGGTTTTGAACGACATGGATCTGATTGTGTTGAAAATTTCTTCTTGTGAGACTGGGGTAAAAGTAGTGAGAGGTGTGCCAGAGAAGGAAGGGTCAGGTACATATATATTATACAAATGTGTATGGTCTCTTATGATTACTGATCACATACTGACACACACACACTGATATCCCTCACAGATAGACTGATACTAATAGAGAGATTGCACATCAGTGTTAGCTGACATATGAATATTGTGATAAAATAAGAACAATAACTGAATAAGGTAAGGTAAAAACACATATGTATTCAACATGTCTAAAATTTACAACACACACACACACACACACACACACACACACACACACACACACACACACACTCAAACAAACAAACACTCTCTCTCTCTCTCTCACGCACACCACACACACACACACACACACACACACACACACACACACACAAACACACACACATACACACACACACACACACACACACATACACAAAAATCCAACCAAATAAACAAATCTACTGTTCATTTGCAGTATTTCCATATTTGTATGAAAATTTAGCCATTCTAATCTTAATGTTATAATGCATTATGTCAAATAGAAAAATTCTACATTCTAATGGAACTCATCTGACAGGTGAAAACAGAAGACATTGGTAGCCTGTAAAACCACACATATGTTGTAAAAATATAAGAATTAAAAAAAAAAGCCATTTACTTCATAAATAATAATCAGATGGTAGTACGTCCACTTCAAATCTTTGTGCCCTGTTTTCAACTTATACTTCAGTATCTCCAATATGTTGTAAAAATAAAAGAATAAAAAAAAAAAATCATTTTATTTCAAAAGTAATAATTATAATGGGATGGTAGTACGTCCATTTCAGATCTTTGTGCCCTATTTTCAACGTTTGATTATAATATACTTCAGTATCTCCAATATGTTATAAAAATGAAAGATAAAAAAAAGGTCATTTATTTCAAAAGTAATAATGGGACAGTAGTGCGTCCATTTCAAATCTTTGTGTCCTATTTTCAACTCCTGATTATATAATTCAGTATCTCCATTATATTTCTTATTTTTTCTTTCTCAAAATCAAAAATGTGTACATTTGGAGTTTCGCATATTTAAATTAGTAAAAGAAATATTTTGCAGAAAGCAAAATACAGTAACAAATGTTATCACTTTTATTAGTTTTAAAAATGTTATCAAAGCTGAAAATATTAATCTGCCTTGATAGTACCCTGCAAGTCCCTCCAATATGTTCTCCCTGGGTCTACCTGGTGCTCTCTTTCCCTCCAGCTTTCCTGTTATGACCAGGTGCTCTAATTCTCCTTTCCTCATAAAATGGCCTATAAATGCATGTGTTACCATATCAATACCATCATCATGTAGGCCTGTTAGCACTGTATGGTCTACAACTGTGCAAGTGTCACATGATTTGATGATGTGTGTATTGTTATTGTTATTTATTGTTATTTTTGTTTAAAGCCCAGCCTACTGTGTAGAGAAAAGCGGCAGGAGAATCAGTGTGTTGATTGTGGTCGCTCTACGGAAGAAGAAGAAGAAGAAGAAGAAGAAGAAGAGCCATATCAGGGCTATAACCAGTTCAAAATATACACAATACTTCAACTGGGGGGGGGGGGGGGCACTGTACTATCAACTGTGGTGTCTTCAATACTTTAGTTTCAAAAAGAACACTCAAAAAAATCTGATTGTGTATCCTTAGGATCATCAGTGATGAACAGACGTCGATCACATTATATCTATTGGCTGGTTCAGTACTTCTACTGGCAATTTTGGGCTGCGTGGTTATAATCATGGTACGCTGCTTGTCTGCTTTTGTTAGTTGTCAATATTGATCTTTGACAAAATTTGCTTTGATTATTCTTACCTGTGCAGGGACATATCGCTTGAGAAAAGCCCTAAGCAAAGAATCTTGAGTATATTGATTTCCAAGCTGTGGGATTTCTTGCGCAAAGTTTCCAAGTTTGGCACTGGCGAAAGGCAGCGTCAAGCTTGTAGCAACTTCGCGATCTGCAGACGTCGATTTCAGACAAACTGTACATGCTCGCGCTCGTTTGTAGACATTGAAAGTTTGTCTCAGTACCGTTTTGTTTGTTAACATTGTACTAGATGCAAATAACAAAGCTTTTAGA